>CM043708.1:30938959-31073959 GCA_023969325.1 Oryzias curvinotus
CTGGGGGAAAGGTCACTGTTTGGAACTCTTGATTTTTTCAAAGAGACAACTAGTGCTTCTATTCTGCCCTTTCCTAGTTGGATTTTCCGGACGGCGCGACGCATCAATGAGGTGTTTGTCTCTTTTCTTGTGGGGGTCAAGAGCAAACCAAATATCCAGGCTGACGCTTGTCTAGGAACATTCAGGAGGGTGGCTGGGTCTGGTGGAGTTGGGCGCCAGGAAGAAGGCTTTGCGCCTGAGACTGGTGGCACGTCTCTTGGACCCGAGTCAAGTCCCTCATGGAAAGATTATCTGGAGGATGGCTTCTCTAGGCTTTTTCGACCTGGCCTTGCGGTCTTCTGCCAGAGGCGTCCGATGACAGCTTATCAGGATTTGAGCCCTCTCTCCATAGAGCTGTTGTCGGCGTGGCATTCAGCTGGCAATCTTGTGGCTCAATCCGTCTCTACCCCGTACCAGGTTTTGCATCAGCCACTGTTCCACAACGCGGTGCTCACACATGGGAGGCTTCCCCTCCAGTGTAGACTTCTGGAGGCAAGTGGTTGTCTCCTGGTGGGTGATATCATGGCTGGTGGGAGGCTGTGTGCGGTTACTGACATTCTTTTGAGGTTTTGTGGTGGTATGACTCAGAGTGAGCGGTGGAGGGTGAAGCGGGGTTTTGCCCGGATCTCTTCCTCTGTTCCCCTGAGGTGGCTGGTTATTGTCAGGAGGGGTGGGCCTGTGCTGCAGGAGGCCAGCTTCTGTTTTCAGTTCTTACAGGGTGGAGTGCCGGTTGCCGTGCAGTCAGTAACAACAAAGGCCTGGTACCGGGCAATGATCACCCTGGAGACCAAGGTCCCTGCGGCAGAAAGAGCATGGAGAGACGTGTTTCCGGGTAAGGACCCTGCGAGTATTTGGAGGAGTCTGAAAGGAAGCATTTTCCCTCATTCGGTGTGGAATATGGACTTCAGGCTACGCCATAGAAAAATTTATTCCAGTGTGGTTCTTCATCAGATTGATAAAGAACTGTATGATAGGACTTGTCCCGTCTGTGGCTATGTCCCTGAAACACTGGAACACATGTTTCTGGATTGTCTGGTTGTGAGGCCTTTCTGGCAGAGACTACGAGCGGTGCTGAAAGCCGGATGTTCCTTGGAGTGGGGCGTGGAGGAAGACTGGCAGTGGGCCTCGCTGTTCGGGATACCGAAGGAAGAGAGACGATCAGGATGGAGGGTGGCTGATCTACTCTTGGCGCTTGGCCGTTTTGCCATTTATCAGGCCAGGAACCTGCGGCTTAAAGAAGGGCGTTCGATGGACCGATGGAGTTGTGTGAAGAGGATGTTGGGGGGACATCTCCTGACACTCAAGCAAGCGGACCCTGATGGACTATGGCGGAGTGTGGAAATGACCAAGATTTTTTCTTATGTGTGTACATGACGTAGTTTTAAGTTTAGTTTTGTGAAGCTTTGGGATCTGTATTTTCTGCTTTGCAGGTCTGTTGTAGTTTTTTGACTTTCTTTTTGAAGCTCCATCTGTATTGTTGTGATTGTTTCTTTTTGTAAATATTTTAATTTCCTTTATAAATAAAAAAACAAAAAAACACCTGCCCGATCTCGTCCGATCTCGGAAGCCAAACAGGGTTGGGCCTGGTCAGTACCTGGATGGGAGACCGCTTGGGAATACCAGGTGCTGTAAGTTTTGCCGCTTTTCCTCCCAGTCAGCAGAGGGCGTGCTTCCAAAATCTGCTTCAAAACTCACAGAGCTTTTTTCTTTTTCTTTTCTTTTTTTTTTTTTTTTTATTGAAACCAAAAACTTGCTCTGGGTGTAAGCTACTCAGGTGGCTTCAGAGCCATCAATATCATGGTGTCAATGCACAACCTTTAGCCTAATGACACCAACCTGTTGAAAAGATTGTTGTGTTTTTATGAAATGAAAAAAAACACAACAGCAATGAATGTTAAAAAGACAAGATTTTAGGAGGGCTTCAATTCAGCCTTTGTGTGGAACCAAGGCTGTTTTTGCAGAGGTGAGGTGAAATGGCATGGCTTTTGCAGCAGGTGGGTGTGTCTACTCAGCAGGTGTGTTCATCAGGAGGACACAGTGGCATGCCTTCAAGCAGGAAAACGTTCCAATGGACCGGCTAAGAGGCTTTGCCGGACACTGGCGAGTGCTTACGGCCACACCACTCTGCACCTGCCCGATCTCGTCCGATCTCGGAAGCCAAACAGGGTTGGGCCTGGTCAGTACCTGGATGGGAGACCGCTTGGGAATACCAGGTGCTGTAAGTTTTGCCGCTTTTCCTCCCAGTCAGCAGAGGGCGTGCTTCCAAAATCTGCTTCAAAACTCACAGAGCTTTTTTCTTTTTCTTTTCTTTTTTTTTTTTTTTTTTATTGAAACCAAAAACTTGCTCTGGGTGTAAGCTACTCAGGTGGCTTCAGAGCCATCAATATCATGGTGTCAATGCACAACCTTTAGCCTAATGACACCAACCTGTTGAAAAGATTGTTGTGTTTTTATGAAATAAAAAAAAAAAAAATGAATGTTAAAAAGACAAGATTTTAGGAGGGCTTCAATTCAGCCTTTGTGTGGAACCAAGGCTGTTTTTGCAGAGGTGAGGTGAAATGGCATGGCTTTTGCAGCAGGTGGGTGTGTCTACTCAGCAGGTGTGTTCATCAGGAGGACACAGTGGCATGCCTTCAAGCAGGAAAACGTTCCAATGGACCGGCTAAGAGGCTTTGCCGGACACTGGCGAGTGCTTACGGCCACACCACTCTGCGCCTGCGTCAGTGAGTGCAGGAGGGTGTGACGTTGGTGACTGTAGTGTTTCGGACGGTTTGGTGAGCTTTTCGGCGTGTGTTTTGGTGTGTCTGCTTTGTGTTTGTTTCTTTCTTTTGTATTTTTTTCCCCCTTTTTCCTTATCTGTCTGCGTCTGGCTTTTCTCTTTGTGTGTGTGAGTGTGTGTGCGCTTTTTTCCTGCTCCCCACAGTCTTATGGCTGTTGGGGAGTAACTTTTCAGTCTCTTTCTCTTTTCTTCCTTCTTTCGACACGAGTTTTTTCTTTTCTCTTTCACGGTGATACCCCCCCCCCCCCGGCTTGGGAGCATGGCTTCAGCGGGGGGGAGCTCTTCTGGTGCTGGGCGAGAGTCTTTTTCCTCGCAAAATGTGAAGAATGTGGGGAATGCGAAAGTGGCGTCCTCATTAGCTGCAGGTGCGGCGGCGAAGCCTGCTTCGGTCGCTACGGGGGGGTTGGAGAAGTCACAGAGGGTGGATGGTGGGGAGACTGCTAGTATCAGGTATGAGAGGGATTTAACGATCCATGTGGAGTTATTGGGTGAAGATCCTGTGTCCGTGAGTGAGCTGCTACGGTACAGCAGATTACTCTGTGGGGGCGTGGTGGCGTGTCGCTCTGTGGGGCAGAGGAGGTATGAATTAACGATGTCGAATGCGGTGGGGAGGGACAAATTGTTGGATGGTTTTAAGATAGGTAATACGACTGTGCAGGGGAGGAGCATTGCTAATGATGAGCTGGTGGTTTCGTTTCTGGGGCTGCCAGCATATGTGACGGATGAGGAGATCCTCGAAAAGTTGGAGGGCTGGAAAGTCTCGGCTGTGTCTCCGATTAAGCGGAGAATGTGGCCGGGCACCAGTGTGGCTGATGGGACACGCTTTGTTAAAGTAAAATTCAATGAAAGCGTCCAATCTTTGCCGTATTCGGCGAAATTTAACACTGCCACGGGACCAGAGTTTTTCCGCGTCATCCATGATAAGCAGGTGAAGGTCTGCAGGATCTGCATAAAACCGGGGCACATTGTCAGAGATTGCCCGGACTTTTTATGCAATAAGTGCGGCGTTCAGGGGCATTATGCCCGTGAATGTGTGTCTTCGGTGCAGAAGTGTGCTGTCTGCCTTCAAAGGAAGGAGAACTGTGTGTGTCTGGGTGACGGAGAGGAGACCGCGGCCTCTGAAGTGAGCGACGGTGCGCGTGACAGCGCATCGGAGGAGGAAGAGGAAGAACTGTCTGACTCCGTGTCTGACGGACGCGTGTCCGCCGCGCGCCACAGCGCCGCTGCAGCGGGACTTTCATCCACTGAGGGGGGGGACGCTCTCGGACGGCAGGCGGCTGCGGGAAGCCCGGACCTGCTCCGAGCAGCGGAGGTGTCGGAGGCGCACCGATTGTCAGCAGACGCGTTTCCCGTGAGGGAGGGTGAGCAGCAAACATCAAATGCCGCTACTCCCATCCGGGCGGGGGGGGCCCACGGAGCTGGTCCTGCCCCGATACCGTCTGGACCCGTGACGGGGGGAGCGCAACACAGGAGCGCTGGCTCTGCCCCTGACCGGGCGGGGGGGGCCCACACAGCTGGTCCTACCCCGGTGACATCTGAGCCCGTGGAGGGGGGGGCGCAGCGGCAGAGCGCTGGCTCTGCCCCGGCCCGGGAGGGAGAGGCTACGAACCTCATCCCGACGGCTGCCTTTTTATCCCCTAAAATCGTATCTACATCTGGTAATATTGAAGGAGTGACGGATGATGAAGTGACAGGCTCTGACATGGAGGTCGACGTGCTTGCGCGTCCACAGAGGAGGTCGCGGTCTCAGGGGAGCAGAAGGGGATCGAAGAAGCAGAAGCAGAAAAAGAACCAGGTGTGATGTTCCTTTTAATCTTCTTCCTAATGATTAAACTCCTCAGCCTTAACATCAGGGGAGTTTGCAGGATAGAAAAGGTGTCAGAAATTCTAAATGAACCCTGTGACATCCTTTGTCTACAAGAGGTGAGATGGGATGCTGAGACCCGTGCTGCAGCTGAAAGGCTGTGGGGAGGCTCAGTCTTTTATGCAGTGAGTCCTTTGCGCTCTGCTGGGGTCGCTGTTTTCTTCAGGTCCGGGGTCTTTGACAGTGTGACCCTTCGGGTGGCAGATCCTGCAGGCCGTAAACTAATTGTGGAGTTTGAGTGGGCTAGGAAGAAGATGAGACTTTTTAATCTGTATGCGTCAAATGACGAGAAAGAAAGGAAGATTTTCTTCCGTTCCCTCCGGCCCTTTGTGACGGAGGATTCGCTCCTGGTAGGAGATTTGAATACGGTTCTGTCGCCAGCTGATGTTTCAGTGCGAAATGTTTACAAGACAGATTTTGGACGGCAGGAACTCTTCTCTGTCATGACGGACTACAACCTAGTCGACGTCTGGAGGCTGTTAAACCCTGGGAGGAGGGTTTTTTTCCAGGAGGCAGATGGTGATGGGTGTCCTGAAGCAGTCCAGGATAGATCATGTTTTTTCTGCTGGAGGGGTGACACGTTTAGTTGACAGCGTTGCGTATCGTCCGAATGTGTGGAGCGATCACTCATGGGTGGAGGTGGTGCTTGACACGGTGGGTGCTAGGAAGGGTGGGGGTCTATGGATTTTGAATAATAGTGTTTTGGGTGAGGAAGGATATCGCAGAAAAATTAAATCTTTACTGGGGTATTATAGGGATCAGATGGAGGATGACATAGACTTCTTTTCTTGGTGGGAGGAATTGAAGGTCAGGATCCGGTTATCGACTGTGGCATATTGCAAGAAAAGGAAGTGGAAGGCTCTGGAGGAGGAGAGGGACGTTAGGGCGATTCTGGAGAGGGAGGCAACATTACTTGCGGATGACCCAGATCGTGATGCCGCAGTTTATGAAGCTGCCCTGGCTCAGCTGAAAGGTTTTCAAGCGGAGAAGTGCAGGGCGGCTGCTTTGAGAGCTAGGGTGAGGGACTTTGTGGAGGGTGAGAGGTCCTCAGCTTTCTTTCTGGGTTTGGAAAAGAAGAAGCAGGGCAAGTCCATCATCACGTCGCTGTACGACGCTGGAGGAAACGTGTGTACAGAGACAGATGAAATTCTGACTGTAGTGGAGGATTTTTATAAGGGCCTGTTTAATGGTGGTGGGTGTGATGAACATGCCGTCGAGGCCTGCGTGGGAGTTCTGACTGCCAGGGTGGGGGAGGAGGATAAGAATGCATGTGATGCGGACATTACGGTGGAGGAGATCAGGAGAGCCATTGACAGACAAAACAAAAATAAATCTCCGGGTGCCGATGGTCTGACCGCTGAATTCTATCAATGTTTTCAGGATGACCTGGTGCCCCTTCTATCTAGGGTGTTTGGCTCTTTCTGCCTGGGGCGACTGCCAACGCCCTCTTTTTGTTTAGGGACTGTGAAACTGCTGTTCAAAAATAAGGGTGACAGGGCGGATCTTGACAATTACAGGCCTATCACCTTGTTAAATATTGATTACAAAATCTTGACATCAGTGTTGGCTGATAGGCTGAAGGAAGTGCTCCCCTCCATTCTGGGGTCTTCCCAGGCATATGGGGTTAAGGGCAGACTGATTTCTGACACTGTTCTTTCTCTTCTTTGCACGGTGGAGCATATGGAACGGTCGGGGGGTTTTTTCTTAAATGTTGATTTTAGTAAAGCGTTTGATCGGGTGGAGCACGGGTTTTTGTGGAGGGTGTTAGAGCGTTTTGGTTTCGGGGAACTTTTTATTTCTAGGGTACGGTCACTTTATTCCACCGCTAGCAGTAGGGTGCTGTGTAACGGACTTTCGACTGGGGTTTTCAGAATTAATCGGTCGATACGACAGGGCTGCCCATTATCGGCCATGTTATTCAGCATCGCGGTGGAACCCCTGGCAGGCGTGATTACTGCTGATGACAGTATTCGGGGTGTAGTCACGCCTGCTGGGAGGGAAATAAAAATCCTGGCGTATGCGGATGACACGAGCCTGGTGTTAAAGGATGAGGCTAGTGTTGATGGGGCCTTGCAACAACTTCAGGCGTACTGTCGAGCCTCAGGCGCTAAGGTGAATATACACAAATCTGAAATTTTCCTTTTGGGCTGCAGGGTCGCCACGGTGAATAGATGGGGATTTAGGGAGGCCACAGATGGGGTTAGGGTGTTGGGGGTCTGGTTGGCCAGATCCCCTAGGGACACCGTCCATCAAAATTGGACTGCACTGGTGAAAAAACTGGCTCAGGTGTTGGCGTTGTGGAAAATGAGGAGGTTGACCCTGAGGGGAAAGGTCACGGTCTTGAACTCTTTGATTTTTTCAAAGATAAACTATGTGCTGTCTATTCTGCCCCTTCCAGTGCATTTCCAGACGCGCATCAATGAGGTGTTGTCTCTTTTCTTGTGGGGGTCAAGAGCAAACCAAATATCCAGGCTGACGCTGTCTAGGAATATTCAGGAGGGTGGGCTGGGTCTGGTGGAGTTGGGCGCCAGGAAGAAGGCTTTGCGCCTGAGACTGGTGGCCCGTCTCTTGGACCCAAGTCAAATCCCTCACTGGAAAGATTATCTGGAGGATGGCTTCTCTAGGCTTTTTCGACCTGGCCTTGCGGTCTTCTGCCAGAGGCGTCCGATAACAGCTTATCAGGATTTGAGCCCTCTTTCCATAGAGCTGTTGTCGGCGTGGCATTCAGCTGGCAATCTTGTGGCTCAATCAGTCTCCACCCCGTACCAGGTTTTGCATCAGCCACTGTTCCACAACGCGGTGCTCACACATGGGAGGCTTCCCCTCCAGTGTAGACTTCTGGAGGCAAGTGGTTGTCTCCTGGTGGGTGATATCATGGCTGGTGGGAGGCTGTGTGCGGTTACTGACATTCTTTTGAGGTTTTGTGGTGGTATGACTCAGAGTGAGCGGTGGAGGGTGAAGCGGGGTTTTGCCCGGATCTCTTCCTCTGTTCCCCTGAGGTGGCTGGTTATTGTCAGGAGGGGTGGGCCTGTGCTGCAGGAGGCCAGTTTCTGTTTTCAGTTCTTACAGGGTGGAGTGCCGGTTGCCGTGCAGTCTGTAACAACAAAGGCCTGGTACCGGGCAATGATCACCCTGGAGACCAAGGTCCCTGCGGCAGAAAGAGCATGGAGAGACGTGTTTCCGGGTAAGGACCCTGCGAGTATTTGGAGGAGTCTGAAAGGAAGCATTTTCCCTCATTCGGTGTGGAATATGGACTTCAGGCTACGCCATAGAAAAATTTATTCCAGTGTGGTTCTTCATCAGATTGATAAAGAACTGTATGATAGGACTTGTCCCGTCTGTGGCTATGTCCCTGAAACACTGGAACACATGTTTCTGGATTGTCTGGTTGTGAGGCCTTTCTGGCAGAGACTACGAGCGGTGCTGAAAGCCGGATGTTCCTTGGAGTGGGGCGTGGAGGAAGACTGGCAGTGGGCCTCGCTGTTCGGGATACCGAAGGAAGAGAGACGATCAGGATGGAGGGTGGCTGATCTACTCTTGGCGCTTGGCCGTTTTGCCATTTATCAGGCCAGGAACCTGCGACTTAAAGAAGGGCGTTCGATGGACCGATGGAGTTGTGTGAAGAGGATGTTGGGGGGACATCTCCTGACACTCAAGCAAGCGGACCCTGATGGACTGTGGCGGAGTGTTGAAATGACCAAGATTTTTTCTTATGTGTGTACATGACGTAGTTTTGAGTTTAGTTTTGTGAAGCTTTGGGATCTGTATTTTCTGCTTTGCAGGTCTGTTGTAGTTTTTTGACTTTCTTTTTGAATCTCCATCTGTTTTGTTGTGATTGTTTCTTTTTGTAAATATTTTAATTTCCTTTATAAATAAAAAACAAAAAAAAAAACACCTGCCCGATCTCGTCCGATCTCGGAAGCCAAACAGGGTTGGGCCTGGTCAGTACCTGGATGGGAGACCGCTTGGGAATACCAGGTGCTGTAAGTTTTGCCGCTTTTCCTCCCAGTCAGCAGAGGGCGTGCTTCCAAAATCTGCTTCAAAACTCACAGAGCTTTTTTCTTTTTCTTTTTTTTTTTTTTTTTTTTTATTGAAACCAAAAACTTGCTCTGGGTGTAAGCTACTCAGGTGGCTTCAGAGCCATCAATATCATGGTGTCAATGCACAACCTTTAGCCTAATGACACCAACCTGTTGAAAAGATTGTTGTGTTTTTATGAAATGAAAAAAAAACAACAAATGAATGTTAAAAAGACAAGATTTTAGGAGGGCTTCAATTCAGCCTTTGTGTGGAACCAAGGCTGTTTTTGCAGAGGTGAGGTGAAATGGCATGGCTTTTGCAGCAGGTGGGTGTGTCTACTCAGCAGGTGTGTTCATCAGGAGGACACAGTGGCATGCCTTCAAGCAGGAAAACGTTCCAATGGACCGGCTAAGAGGCTTTGCCGGACACTGGCGAGTGCTTACGGCCACACCACTCTGAACACGCATGCGCGAGTGTAGGAGGGTGTGACGTTGGTGACTGTAGTGTTCGGAGGGTTTGGTGAGCTTTTCGGCGTGTGTTTTTTGGTGTGTCTGCTTTGTGTTTGTTTTCTTTCTTTGTATTGTTTTTCCTTTTTTCCTTATCTGTCTGCGTCTGGCTGTTTCTTTGTGTGTGAGTGTGTGCGCGCTTATCTCCTGCTCCCCACAGTCTTATGGCTGTTGGGGAGTTACTTTTCAGTCTCTTTTCTTTTTCTCCTTCTTTCTGCACAGTTTTTTCTTTCTCTTTCACGGGGTTTATCCCCCCCCCCCCCCGTCTTAGGAGCATGGCTTCTGCGGGGGGGAGCTCTTCGGGTGATGGGCTGGGGTCTTTTTCCTCGCAGGGTGTAAGGAATGTGGGGAATGTGAAAGCGGCGTCCTCATTAGCTGCAGGTGCGGCGGCGCGGTCTGCTTCTGTCGCTACGGGGGGGGTGGAGAAATCACAGAGGGTAGATGGGGGGGAAACTTCGTCAATCAGGTATGAAAGAGATCTCACGATTCATGTGGAGCTGGTAGGTGAGGATCCTGTGTCCGTGAGTGAACTGCTTCGGTATAGCAGGTTGCTCTGTGGGGGCGTGGTGGCGTGTCGTTCTGTGGGGCAAAAGAGATATGAATTAACGATGTCGAATGCGGTGGGGAGGGACAAACTATTAAATGGATTTAAAATTGGGAACACGACTGTGCAGGGGAGGAGCATCTCTGACGATGAGCTGGTAGTGTCATTCCTGGGGCTGCCGGCGTATGTGACGGATGAAGAAATCCTGGAGAAGTTGGAGGGGTGGAGAGTATCGGCGGTGTCTCCGATTAAGCGGAGAATGTGGCCGGGCACCAGTGTGGCTGATGGGACACGCTTTGTTAAAGTAAAATTCAATGAAAGCGTCCAGTCTTTGCCGTATTCGGCGAAATTTAACACTGCCACGGGACCAGAGTTTTTCCGCGTCATCCATGATAAGCAGGTGAAGGTCTGCAGGATCTGCATTAAACCGGGGCACATTGTCAGAGATTGCCCGGACTTTTTATGCAATAAGTGCGGCGTTCAGGGGCATTATGCCCGTGAATGTGTGTCTTCGGTTCAGAAGTGTGCTGTCTGCCTTCAAAGGAAGGAGAACTGTGTGTGTCTGGGTGACGGAGAGGAGACCGCGGCCTCTGAAGTGAGCGACGGTGCGCGTGACAGCGCATCGGAGGAGGAAGAGGAAGAACTGTGTGACTCCGTGTCTGACGGACGCGTGTCCGCCGCGCGCCACAGCGCCGCTGCAGCGGGACTTTCATCCACTGAGGGAGGGGACGCTCTCGGACGGCAGGCGGCTGCGGGAAGCCCGGACCTGCTCCGAGCAGCGGAGGTGTCGGAGGAGCGCCGTTTTGTCAGCAGACGCGTTTCCCGTGAGGGAGGGTGAGCAGCAAACATCAAATGCCGCTACTCCCATCCGGGCGGGGGGGGCCCACGGAGCTGGTCCTGCCCCGATACCGTCTGGACCCGTGAGGGGGGGAGCGCAACACAAGAGCGCTGGCTCTGCCCCTGACCGGGCGGGGGGGGGCCCACACAGTTGGTCCTACCCCGGTGACATCCGAGCCCGTGGAGGGGGGGGCGCAGCGGAGGAGCGCTGGCTCTGCCCTGGCCCGGGAGGGAGAGGCTACGAACTAGAGCCCTGCGCGGGACTATTTTCTTCATCCCACTCCCGCCCGCGCCCGCCGAATTTCTGACCAATCCCGCCCGCTCCCGCAACGTATGCGTTACACTCCCGCCCGCATCCCGCAATATGTATGTCCACTCCCGCCCGCACCCGCAAAACTCGGAGAATTTATTCCCGCACTGTAATAGAGATGCATTGATTTTGTATCGTCTCCCGTCCACAGGAAAAAAAACACGTATTTGTATTGATATTATTAAAGAGATTCATGTCCTCCTCCAGCCTCATTTTTCCATGCATTCCTCTTTTGTGTAATCTGCAACTTAATTATTAAATATATTTTCACTAATCCTGTTCGGTTAAAAGTGTGCGTGTGTCCGCGCGCAGACAGACGGCCTGAAGGAGTATGCAGGCTCCAGCCAGGGGTAGTTGGCCTGAAGCGCTGAACCAGCTGATAAAGCTGCAGGTCAAAGTCATTTGAATTTATGGAGGAGAAAAAACATTGTAATGGTTCAACAGAGCTGAAAATCTATGAATTTTTTCCTAACGGAAAAATACTTTTTTTTTTTAGCTTCAGCCTTTTCCAGTTTTTGCTGTTTTGCGCCTCAGTGGGGTATCAGCACGCAGATCTGAACACCATGCGTGTCTCGCGATGAACCTCGTTTGTGGTTCTTCTCTGCTTCATCCATTAACATCATGTCTCTGCCTGGAAACCTGCTCCTTCCTATCCAGCGCAGTGTTGGCAGATAGAGGAACAGCTCTTTCATCCGTGTGCTGCGCTAGAGCGCCCTGACTATCGTGTCAACCTATGATGACCGTATTTTGCGCTCTGTGTTGCACACTTTAAATGATCAGCAGACCACTGAACATTTGTGCGTTTATTTACGGGTTCTTTCCAGTACAGCAGCGTACGTAGGCTCATACAGGTGGGTGTTTTCTAGGAAAACCGAACTCTCAGCGCTCATCCGATCTCTCTTCTCTTCCCTCTCTTTCATGCTGCTCTGCGCGCTCCCGCATGACGTCAGTCTTGCTCGACAGCGCTCGTTCCATCTGCTGGCCATTTACAGTACTACACGATTTGTAATGAACCCACAACACTTCAAACAGTTTTAAAATTAACAAGGGGGTGGTTTATTTTCACTGTCCCTACATCTGTGTAGAATACACTGGGAGCGCGGGGAAAAACAACTCTCAGCTACAGAGGATATGAACAGGTGAACAGGTAAAGAGGAAAAGCAGGTAGAGAGGCGGGGGAGGGGCTTTGGCTTTAAACTGTCAGAAACACGGGCGTCAGATTCAGACGCAGCTTTCACTGCGGGAGTTAAAGCAGAGACTTTCTCTGGGATAATATTATGAACTCAAACATGGAAACATGATTACCAAGTCGAACTCTTCTAAAATAATAAACCGGATCTCTCCACATTCTTCGTGTCTAGCATGCATTGATGCACGCATCGCTCCATGCAGGGATCAGACCATAACTTTAGCTCGTAGCTCCGCCCACACGCGACCGCGGTATCAGGCTTTAAAGAGCATAATTTCTAAGAGGCGGGGTGGAGCGTTGCACACCCCCAACAACAGGTTAGATGACAGTGGCCGTTAGGCGTCTCTACCTGGTGCGTTCACAGAGCTTACATAAGAATCCAACAGCCGCACAGCCTAACGTAGTCCGCGCTAAGAGAGACCCCTTTGGCCTCTAGATGCAGTTCCTGGAGCCGCTCCTAAGGAGCAGCGCGGACCGCGAGTGGCAACCGAGCCGCAACCCCCTCGTGGTGCGGGAGGAATTTTCTCCTTCATAATGTGGAGATGACTTCACCCCCTGCCCCCAGACCGGCGGCGCGGGCGCCGCCTTCCCGAGCTTCAGTACCGGACAGCTCCCAGGAGGAGGACAGCTCCGACGGAGATAAGAACCGCGGCGAAAGCGCGTAGCGCGAGCACATTTTATTCAAATTTTGTATTGTTTATTTTTTTACGTTTTTTATGAATAAAAAAACCCTTCTTTAAGTGGTTGTCCCGCTTTTGCTTTTTTTCCTTTTTTCATTTTTCCAAATACCGAACCTTTTCCTGGGTGAAAAAGCGTAACACCTGCCATGCACTTCTACGACGGAGATGAAGATGGAGGTGCTTGGACCACGGTGCGCTACGGGAGAAGACGCTACAATAATCCCCCGTGCGCTGAACTTTAATTACTGGGGCCGACCGGACCGCGGAATGGACCGTGCATTTCCCGTCTCCGGCTGGAAGAGGGCACCAAGGTTCACGAATTTTGGCTGGAGTAGGGCTTCACATTCAAATCCTGACTGCCAGTGCCTCCTGCGTATACGGTGGACCCCGACCTTATTTTCCACAGCCCCGCTCTTATGCAGCAGCAGTCCGGGGCTCACCAACCAGATGTGCAACAAGGTTTGGACCCCCAGCAGATGTTGGGCAGGACCTCCAGCGACCTGCAGATGAAAGACTTGGACAGCTTATCCGCAAATTACATGCGGTAGTAAAGATGGTGCATCATTTACAAAATGTGACAATCGCGCCGGACAGGTCTGAACCTCTGATGATTACTCGTACAGTAGACTCATTAGCCTCGCTGATCAAACCCGCTGATCCCACGGATGATGTTTTAGACCTCATTGAGGGCAACGCAAAAAACTTGGGACAGATCACATTGCAGATACTCCAGGAACACTATCAGCAGAGGCTGGAGAAACTGCTTCAGGATCTCCCAGGTGATTTAACCCAAGATTGGAGGGAAGCCTTCACCGTGGCGACACGATGGGCTCGCAGAAATCTACCTCGGATCACACAGGATGTCCTCGATCAGGCAGAGGTCCTGATCACCGCCTGCAGAGCGGACTCGGAGCGGCGGAGTCCAGCGTCACCGACGCCACCACCGGTAAGGTCTGACAGCCACCGGGAGCCACGCACATCAGGGGTAGGAAAAAAGAAGAAACGTCAACCTGAGCAGGCCTCCATAAGCATTCAAGCTGAATGTTACGAGACTGCAAGCCGATCAGTTGGAACTATGACGGACAGGAGACCCATTTGGCCTCTAGATGCAGTTCCTGCAGCCGCTCCTAAGGAGCAGCGCGGACCGCGAGTGGCAACCAGCCGCAACCCCTTCGTGGTGCGGGAGGATTTTCTCCTTCATAATGTGGAGATGACTTCACCCCCTGCCCCCAGACCGGCGGCGCGGGCGCCGCCTTCCCGAGCTTCAGTACCGGACAGCTCCCAGGAGGAGGACAGCTCCGACGGAGATAAGAACCGCGGCGAAACGCGTAGCGCCGAGCACATTTTATTCAAATTTTGTATTGTTTATTTTTTTACGTGCGCTACAACTGCGCTCTGAATTCTGACACATTCCTTGCGAGAAACTTGTGTCAAAAGTGATCTGTGTCCGATAATGGGACTGGGGGGGAGGGAGGGTAAGAGGAGGCGGAGTCAACCAATCTGAGTGCTGGATTCGGAGAACTTGGTAAAGTTTGAAAGATCTTCACAGATTCACACTTCCTGCTTCAATAACTCTTCTGATAAACGTTCAAATGTGACAGCAAGTCTCTCAATCATTTTGTATGAACACAGAGAGTGAACTAAAAATGCATTTCTACAGAAAAACTTAGTTTTCTCCTGCATTTTAATGAGAAGTGATCTCTTCGTGCTTTAAATGCAGACAAGCAGCTAGACGGCTGTGAACGGACAGGATCAGGAAGATGATCATCTTTGTTGTAGCAGGACAACAGGGCCAGGGCTATTGAGCAGCTTTATTAGAAATCATATGGATAGACATTTGAAAAGAAATATTAGATTAGATAAACGCGTTCTCCGCGACGTTCCAGGCGACGGCGCGGCTGTGGCGCGCGGCTGTGGCGCGCGGCTGTGGCGCGAGCGACAGGCGTGCTCCGCCGTCGGTCAGCAGGATCCTCGCTTCTTCTTTCCTCCGCTGAGCGAAGGCGTAGACCTCGCTGTCTGTCAGCGGGATCCTTGCGGGATCCTTAGATAAACGCGTTCTCCGCGACGTTCCAGGCGACGGCGCGGCGGCGCGCAGCTGTGGCGGACTCAGCCCGCTGAGCAACGGCTGGCCGCTGACTGAGCGAGGGCGTAGCGCGTCGCTGGTACGCGACACCGCGGCCAGCTGCTGAGCTCCGGAGGAAATAAGAAGCAAGGATCCCCCTGACAGACGGCGAGGTCTGGCACTCTGATTGGTTGACTCCGCCTCCTCTTACCCTCCCTCCCCCCCTAGTCCCATTATCGGACACAGATCACTTTTGACACAAGTTTCTCGCAAGGAATGTGTCCGAATTCAGAGCGCAGTTGTAGCGCACCTGTGATTTGCGGCAGCAGATTCGAGCACACGCAGAAGCACATTTGAGCAGTTGGAATCACAGATTTGAAGTTGTAACTCTAAATGAACACATGCAAATGGGAATTTGTCAGTTCACACCAGAAGATTTTTACACACAGATGCAGATTTTTGATGCACAAGTATTCAGATTCTATATTACAAGTTCTCAATTCAAATTTACAAGTGCGTTCTTTTTGACACATTTTTACCTTCATAGAGTTGGCTGACGAATTCGACAGCGATGAAGACGGGGATGAGGCGGACACGAACGCCGACCTCCTAACTTCAGGCAGTTCAGTGCTGGAGGATGACAGCCCGGGTGAGGCAGAGTGCGATAACAGCACCTCTGCCCCGGCTCCAGCTTCAGCGGGGGGACGCGATGTTACAGGGCCGGAGCTGGCTGGTGACGGGGCTGAGCCACCAGCGGCCCTTGTAGACTCACCTCACCCAACGCAGCAGGTTTCTAAGGTTAACTGTTACCCTGAAACATACAGAAAATTGGCTTACTGGGATCTGGAAGTGGAGAAAAGGCGTCTTATTGATGGGGATTCAAATTTGTCCAGGATTCCAGACTACTCCATCCCAGATCTACAGATCGAGAGTTATCCAGGTGCTAATTTTCGCCATATGCGGGCTTTATTTGAGATAGCCCTCGTTCCGGGTAACTTAGGGGTTCCGGATGTGGTTATTGCAGCCGGCATCAACGCCAGAAGTCAGAACATTAAAGAAACCGCTGTTAAACAGCTCCAGCAGGCTCTGAAGATGGCTAAACACAGATGTCCATCTGCTGTCATTTGGGTTCCCCTAGTTAATTTTTCTAGTAATTTATCTGAAATGGAGCAGAATAACATGATACTATTAAATCAGCATATTGAAAAAAATATGAGACACATCCCCCTGCTGGAGGATTCTCATTTTGCAACAGAAGAAGATGCAATTAGCTGGACCCAGGATACGGCAAGAGCAATCTTGGAACATTGGAGGTCCTATTTAAAGTGGAATGTCCACTAAGTCCATTTAGGGTGGAGTTTGAAAGGGGACAGCCCCTTAGATCTCAAATTAACATGGTTTTTATTATAAAATGTTGCCCTGACAGAATAACAAAGTGACCTCCTCAATAAAGGTGTGACTCTTATTCAGTAACGTTCAAAAAATCTGATCCAAAACACAAGATTGTAGTTATCTTATTTCCTTTTCCTTGGGTGATAAACATTTGGTGGGACAAACCAAAACTTCTGTTAGCACAAAAATGTGACAACATAAATATAATATTGTTCATAATAGAGGTGCATACCCCACTGGTCGAGCAATTTCTTATGACCCAGGGTTTTGTTTAGGATGAACAGTGTGAGAGATGTTGTTATCATTGTTACTGTTTTTATGGTTATGGTTATCATTGTTATTTTATCTATGTTTACTATTATTTTTTTAACCCTACCCCTAACCTTGCCTCTAACCCTAACCTTAACTTAATTTTAACCCTAATCCCAACCGTTTTGCAGTGTTTATAAATCCAAATAATCCTAATAAGAAATCAATAACTGAGTGGGAAGAAAAAGGTTTGATTCACGTGTCCTTTTGCCTGGTACAGCAGCATGCAGGCAGGGGAGGGGCTGGGAACACGCAGGGCCCATGCCTTAGGACACGCGGGGCCCACGAGGCCGACGCGTGCTCCTTGGTAAGACAGTGGGAATAAAAGAGCCCCCCCCCCTTTGTCTCTCACTTCACTTCTCCGCCTGTTCAGCCAAGTTGTAGCTGTTGTGATGTACATTGAGCCTGATGAAGGCAGATTTTGGCCGAAACGCGTAGCGCGGGCACATTTTATTCAAATTTTGTATTGTTTATTTTTTACGTTTTTTATGAATAAAAAAACCATTCTTTAAGTGGTTGTCCCGCTTTTGCTTTTTTCCCTTCCCTCGATCAGGCAGAGGCCCTGATCACCGCCTGCAGAGCGGACTCGGAGCGGCGGAGTCCAGCGTCACCGACGCCACCACCGGTAAGGTCTGACAGCCACCGGGAGCCACGCACATCAGGGGTAGGAAAAAAGAAGAAACGTCAACCTGAGCAGGCCTCCATAAGCATTCAAGCTGAATGTTACGAGACTGCAAGCCGATCAGTTGGAACTATGACGGACAGGAGACCCATTTGGCCTCTAGATGCAGTTCCTGCAGCCGCTCCTAAGGAGCAGCGCGGACCGCGAGTGGCAACCAGCCGCAACCCCTTCGTGGTGCGGGAGGATTTTCTCCTTCATAATGTGGAGATGACTTCACCCCCTGCCCCCAGACCGGCGGCGCGGGCGCCGCCTTCCCGAGCTTCAGTGCCGGACAGCTCCCAGGAGGAGGACAGCTCCGACGGAGATAAGAACCGGACAAACCATGCCATTTCACCTCACCTCTGTAAAAAACAGCCTTGGATACACACAAAGGCTGAATTGAAGCCCTCCTAAAATCTTGTCTTTTTAACAGTCATTTTCTTTTTTTCATTTCATAAAAGAACAACAATCTTTTGAACAGGTTGGTGTCATTAGGCCAGAGGTTGTGCATTGACACCATGATGCTGATTGCTCTGAAGCCACCTGATTAGCTTACACCCAGAACAAGTTGTTGGTTAAAAAAAAAAAAAAAAAAAAAAAAGAAAGAAAAGAAAAAGAAAAAAGTTCTGTGACATTTGAAGCAGCTTTTGGCTAGCACGCCCTCTGCTGACTGGACTGGGAGAAAAAGCGGGAAAACTTACAGCACCTGGTATTCCCAAGCGGTCTCCCATCCAGGTACTAACCAGGCCCAACCCTGTTTGGCTTCCGAGATCGGACGAGATCGGGCAGGCGCAGAGTGGTGTGGCCGTAAGCACTCGCCAGTGTCCGGCGAAGCCTCTTAGCCAGTCAATTGGCACGTTTTCCTGCTTAAAGGCATGCCACTGTGCCCTCTTGATGAACACACCTGCTGAGTAGACACAGCCACCTGCTGGACAAACCATGCCATTTCACCTCACCTCTGTAAAAAACAGCCTTGGATACACACAAAGGCTGAATTGAAGCCCTCCTAAAATCTTGTCTTTTTAACAGTCATTTTCTTTTTTTCATTTCATAAAAGAACAACAATCTTTTGAACAGGTTGGTGTCATTAGGCCAGAGGTTGTGCATTGACACCATGATGCTGATTGCTCTGAAGCCACCTGATTAGCTTACACCCAGAACAAGTTGTTGGTTAAAAAAAAAAAAAAAAAAAAAAGAAAAGAAAAGAAAAAGAAAAAAGTTCTGTGACATTTGAAGCAGCTTTTGGCTAGCACGCCCTCTGCTGACTGGACTGGGAGAAAAAGCGGGAAAACTTACAGCACCTGGTATTCCCAAGCGGTCTCCCATCCAGGTACTAACCAGGCCCAACCCTGTTTGGCTTCCGAGATCGGACGAGATCGGGCAGGCGCAGAGTGGTGTGGCCGTAAGCACTCGCCAGTGTCCGGCGAAGCCTCTTAGCCAGTCAATTGGCACGTTTTCCTGCTTAAAGGCATGCCACTGTGCCCTCTTGATGAACACACCTGCTGAGTAGACACAGCCACCTGCTGGACAAACCATGCCATTTCACCTCACCTCTGTAAAAAACAGCCTTGGATACACACAAAGGCTGAATTGAAGCCCTCCTAAAATCTTGTCTTTTTAACAGTCATTTTCTTTTTTTCATTTCATAAAAGAACAATAATCTTTTGAACAGGTTGGTGTCATTAGGCCAGAGGTTGTGCATTGACACCATGATGCTGATTGCTCTGAAGCCACCTGATTAGCTTACACCCAGAACAAGTTGTTGGTTAAAAAAAAAAAAA
Organism: Oryzias curvinotus; assembly: GCA_023969325.1. NCBI lineage: Eukaryota > Metazoa > Chordata > Actinopteri > Beloniformes > Adrianichthyidae > Oryzias > Oryzias curvinotus. The sequence continues at coordinate 30,957,933 of CM043708.1, forward strand.
AAAAAAAAAGAAAAGAAAAAAAAAGAAAAAAGCTCTGTGACATTTGAAGCAGCTTTTGGCTAGCACGCCCTCTGCTGACTGGACTGGGAGAAAAAGCGGGAAAACTTACAGCACCTGGTATTCCCAAGCGGTCTCCCATCCAGGTACTAACTGGTTGGCGGCGGACTGCCAGAACACGGAGACGGCCGGAGGCTGGATGGGCATACCGCCCGGTCCCACTGCTGCCTACCCAGGCGTTGGAGGCCTGCACGACAATGGACAAGGGGCGGGCCCACGTCTACGAACGGATGAATGGAGCACTCCGGGTGAGGCTTGACATGTCGCCAGAGACATGTTGTCGGCGGTTCTGGTCCGTTGGGGTGCCAGCCGGGCAGAGGCTGGCGGAGGCGTGTAGCCAACTGATGGGCCTTTGCCGTTGCTGGATCCGACCAGAGAGACGCACCGAAGGGCAGATCAGAAGGGTCGTCATCATGGAGCAGCTGCCACATGTGCTTTCAGCCGACGTAGGGACATTAGTGGAGGAGCTGGAGCCAGAGGGTGGCTCCGCTGATGCCTGGCTTGCCCTGCAGTGCGTCAACGTTGGACGAGAGGCCTCTCTGGAGCTTTCTGGTTGGGATGGACGTGGTGCCAGCGCAGTGGCGGATTGCCGGTCTGGATTGCAGGACATCGTCAATGTCGCAGGAGGGGGATCTGCGAGATTGAGGATGAGCGGCAATCCTGACCAGGAATCCACCATGGCGCTGTCCCCACGTCCATCCCAACCAGACAGCTCCGCAGAAGCCCCTCATCTGACATTGAGGCACTGCAAGGAAAGCCGGGCATCAGCGAGGCCCACCCTCTGGCTCGTGCTCCTCCACCAACGTCCGTATGTCGGATGAAAGCACATACGGCAGCTGCTCCATGACAATGACACTTCTGATCTGCCCTTCGGTGCGTCGCTCTGGTCAGATCCAGCAAGGGCAAAGGCCCTTCAGTCGGCTACACGCCCCCGCCGGCCTCTCCCCGGATGGCACCCCAACGGACCAGAACCGCCGACAACATGTCTCTGGCGACACGTCAAGCCTCACCCGGAGTGCTCCATTCATCCGTTCGTAGACGTGGGCCCGCCCCTTGTCCATTGTCGTGCAGGCCTCCAGCGCCTGGGTAGGCAGCAGTGGGACCGGTCGGTATGCCCATCCAGCCTCCGGCCGTCTCCGTGTTCTGGCAGTCCGCCGCCAACCAGAACGGTGCTGTAAGTTGGGGATAGATACTTCCAGATGTTGAACCGCTGAAACGATGCTGTCCAACCGCTCTTGCTGTCCACGAAATCTGCTGCTCATCATGCAGGCTGAATCAGACGCCAAAAAGTCAATTCCCAGACCCTTGGCCAGGTCTGATCCACTGGGAGGTCACCTGATTCCACCCCCTCTTCCTTAGAGGATAAAACGCACGACGGGCAAGCTGACCCTGAGTGAGTGGGAAATGAAAAAGCTTCCATTTCCGACTCACCTCAGAAACGATGCTGCCTTCCCGGCTCTTGCTGTCCACGTAGTCTGCTGCTCCTCATGCACGGCGAATCGGATGCCAAAAAGTCACTTCCCGGGTCCCAGGCCAGGCTTGATGCACTGGCTGAATAGAATAGAGTAGATTAGAATTCAGCCACATTTAAGCTCTTTCTTCAGCAGAAAAAAACTCAACTCCATAACAAATTTTTGGAAATATTTAGAGCAAAACCGGCTAAAAGTTGAGTCTTTTTTGCCCCAAATATGTTTAGGAAAACATTTAATAAACTAAAGAGAAAGACAAAAACATCGGCACAGCGGCCAAACCAAGAAATGAAGAACTTACAGGTTGAAGATCTTCCTGAAGGAGTTTAGAAGTTGACCCATTAGGAAGAGCTGCACTTCCAAAACCGCCATGGTCGGCCATCTTTCAGGTTCCTGATTGGACGTAGTGCTACACCAGTAACCTCTTTGTTCTGTTCTTTGTGTGCTTGAGGTCCAGCTCATTTTCCTGAACAGGTGCTGGATTTCCAGCAAGGAATTCTGGGAAGTAAAGCAGAATTAGAATACAACCCCAGCCAAAGGTGAGCAACACTCTCAAACCGTCTGAAATGAAAAAGTGATCATTAAAAAAGTTAAACCTAAAAACAGCTAAAATATACAAACTTAAGATAAGTTAACGCATAAAACCCTAAAACACCTGAAATAGAAAATGAATAAGTTAGTTTATTAAAACAAAGATGAAATAATCAGATAAATAATAATTAAAAACACGCATTAAACAAGTAAAAAATGAAATCATTTAAGAAGAAAAACAACACCTTAAGCAGAGAGAACATCCTATTTGCCCACGAGTCCATTCAAAACCAGCGCACCTGCATCCAATCAAGTTAATGAGCAGGTGCGTTTAGCACCATGTGCTCCTCCGGGACCAATCCCTTTGAAGTTTGGATAGCCACGCCCTATTGTGAAAAAAAAACCCCGCCAAAAAGAAGTTCCGGTTTTGGTCACAATATGTAATCGGCTGTCCGATGGACCGATGACGTTTCAGATGGTGATCTGGACGAATACGACTAACGCTGCATATGATACGTCAAGCTGTTTAGTGTGGTGGTGAAGGCGCAGGTCTGCCAATGCAGAGGTTCTGGGATCGCGCCCTGCAATATATATATTTTTTTAATGGCAAGATATGCAATAAAGCTTCTTTTTTTAAAAAAAAAAAAAACAGTTATTGCAGGCCGAACTTTTTATTCATCCACTTGGCATTAACACGTTTGTTTTATATTGTAACAACCCAGAGATTGGACAGAGCTGCATTATTCGTGGTACTAAGAACCCCTGATACTTTCTTTAATAAGTCAACTCTGTGGCTTAGTGGTGAAAGCACACAACTGGGCATGAAGATACCTTGTGTTCACGGCTGAAGCTTTACCTTTTTTTCATTGCATGCCTGAACGTGCATGTTTGTAAAATGGCAAGATATGCCATAAAGTTGTATTAATGTATTAAGATACTGCAGGACCCTCAAGCTCCCAGGCCTCTGGTAGAGGACCCGAGCTTGGAGGAGAAACCACCCACGGAGGGTGAGAGGTTCGTTTTTGAATTCATTCATTTATTTATTTTTTTTATTGGTTTCGTCCAAATCTGTTAAAGTTCGCCTCCAGGCCAGGTGGTGGCGGTAATGCGCCACTTTGTTTTCGTGTCAATGGCGAAATGAACAACTCCTGGAAGTGAAAAGTAGTTAGCATGGGTGTCTGTATTGCTTTGAAAATTCAGAGAGCTATATAGTGCCGCACTATGTAGGGTTTTAGAAGTTAGGGATAAGTGTAGGAATTCAGACGTTCGGATTTAATCCGCGACCTTTTGTTCGATCGCGTTTTTGTGCTCTTCATGCCCATCGGCCGCTCAGATCAACCGCCATTTTCTCGCCTTCGAGTTCATAACAGGTAAACTGGTTTCCTTCTTTATCGATCAGACATTGATTGTTCACCTTTGATACGTATTTGAGAGGAAAAGGGGAAATATCGAAGTCGGTAGTCCATTTTTACCCCCATAACGTTAAACGTTTAATTGTGATCGATGCCGCACAAACGAATGTTGCTGCAGATCTGATCAGATATGTTAAACATCGCCATAATCATTCATCTCCGTTTGAAAGTGTAGATCCTCCAATATGGTTTTTCTAACAACAACGCTCACAATTAAGTAATAAAATGTGTGGAAATGTCAGTTAACTGTATGAATGAGTTGTAAATAATTCGGTAAAATCGTACTTTTGTCAAAAGCAGCAAATGTCAAGAGGTTTAGCCTTTACTGTTTGCTAGCTAGAAGGACCCCCCCCCCCTCCTCTGCTGGCTCCAAGAAGCCAAAATGGAGAAAAAAACCATCTGTTACTCAGTCATTCTATTGGTCAGAAGAACAAATTTGGCCTCTTGGTTAACATCTTCTTATTATCCTCATTTTTTTTTCATATTTCTAATGGACTGGCTCTTTCTCTCCAACATGGCGGCGTTCATCTCACACAGAAAATGGGGACTGAATTGACTTTGTTTGGTTGTTTTTTATTGAGGGTGGGGTCGAGGTTTCTTTTGGGGAAGGGGCTGTCCCCCACACTCACTCACTGATGACTCACTATCATGGGTTATGGCAGTGTTTATTACCACATGATTATTGTTTACATGTAGCTTGTTAAATTATTGTCACACCCTTAAAATGCTAATTATTAATGGCTTTTTGCTTTTCATTGCAGAAAATGTGTGCTTATCCTGTTTTCCGTCGCCAATCTGCAACATCAACCCGTCTCCTTCTGGCACCGTCAGCCAAGGCAAAGCGCCTTAAAAATGTGGAGACTGGACGGGCCAAACCAAAGGAGGAGGTGCTTACAGAGGCCCGTACGTTTGTCAGCACAAACGGAGGTGACCCCAGTGACCAGGTTTTGGTGTTGGCTCACTGCAGACTACAGTTTGGTAAATACCAAGGCCAGCGATTGGTATGGCTCCTGGAAAACTCTCTGGGCTATGCTGTGTATTTAATGCTTAGCATCTCCCACGAGGCAGCACATCCATCACCGTTGTCCGAAAACAAGCAACTCTTCCTTCAGTACGCTTCTCAAATTAGAGAGATGGGAGAAGAAGGTGAAAAGTACAAGAGAAAGCAGGAAATGCAAGCAGAAGCCCGAGCAACTGGAGACCAGGGGTGCTTGATGGGTGAGTTTGGCGACTTCCAGGGCCGGTCCATGAAGGAGGCTTATGAGGACGAGAGCAAGGAGGCCCAAGCCCTCATCAAGCATTTGGTTACAGCACATGCCAGGCCCAACACCAACATGGCAATTTTCAAGACATACGTCATGAAAAGACGGGCATCATCTCGTGTTACTGCCCCTCCGGCTGCATCTTCTCTTGCCACTGCAACTCCATCCTCCAGTGCAACTAAACCCCCCAGTGCCTCTACCCCTTCATCCACCCAGATCCGACCCGGTGTCCAGCAGACTGCTGCTGTGAAGGACTTGGCAAAAATATCCCTACTTCCCAGCTCGTCAAAAAACTCACATCACCAGCTAAACACTGCATATTTCTTTGTTCTCAGAGCAATTCCACGTGCATCCATTTAGCAATATGGTAAAAATGTCCATGTCCTCTTTTTTAGATCCTGTAGTGCCTCCTCCCAGAGGAGGAGAACCTCCAGCCAAACATTTGGCCCAAAGGCAGCTGTTCACTGCTGGTAGTTAAGCGCTATTTTACACAAGTTTGTCTTTGTGTGTTTCTTAGAGTGATATGTTTATCTTTTCTTCTAGACACTTCCATTCCTCCTGCTAAGGAGGCAGGAGCTGCTGCACAATGTGAAGCTCAGGTGTAAAGGTGTGTTCTATTACCCAGACAGGAACCTTAGGAGAAGGTTATCCAAAAGACATTTAGAAGCATTATAAAAAAGCATTTTTTTTGCTTGGAAGAAGCCTCATTTTGAGCCTCGTTTCTTTCATCTTTACCATTTGATCCTCTTTCCCATCTGTCATTTATGTTATTTATGCTATAGCAGCTGGAAGAGTCATTCTGCTGTTTCTTCCTGTTCCCTCAGAGGTCTGTCCTGGTCCCTCTCCATCTGTGGCAGCAGCAAAGTCAGCGCTGGAGCTTCCAGTCCACTGGAAAGAACAACTGCCTCTCTCCCAGCACCAGTGGATTGCAAAGACGCTTTTCAAAGCCAAGCCACGAACCGGCAAGGCAGAACTTGTGTCGCAGCTAAAGCTTTGGTGGCATCCTCCTCAGCCCGCTCTGGTTCACACTCAGCCTCCCGCCTCACCAGACCTCTTGTTTTGCCGGCCCCTGTTCCTGCGGACGCCACAGAAAATGTGGTCATTTCTTTTTGTCTGCGGTCGTCCACAATGTGGTCAGCACAGACTTACGGCGGCTGGAGTTTACAGGCCTGTTGGTAAAGTCCTGGACATTGATGGGTGGTATGACCTCGCCACTGAGTATCTGGAATGTAAACGCTGCAAGAGGAAATACCCATGATGGTCAGAGGACATTTTGGGGCAGATGGACATCGCAGCCATTTCCCAGCTCTGCTGACATACAGGTGATTCATAATGGCGCACGTTCTTTAGAAGCTGACTTTGTGTTTTCATTTTTGGCTAAAAAATGAAAACAAGAGACAAAAATCATTCTGCTTTCCAAGAGGTTCCTATAAAGGGGTTAAACATCATCACAGATATTAATATGCTTGCATAAATAATAAACTATTTTTACTTTATTTTGTCAATAGGTCTCTAAGAAGCTTGCGGGGGCTGCTTCAGGACCAGCTGCCTGGTGCACAAATGTCGGCAATGAACACGGCCAGGTTCTGGTCTCTGTTCTTCCAGCCGCTGAAGGACATGGACTGGACGCCATGGCGGCTGGCCTGGTGAGGCCGGAGAGAGGCAGGAGAGGCACCCCCAAAAGTGATGTACGTGGACAGAGACTGCTGCAGCAGGCCAGGGCCAGTCTCTGGTGAAGACTCTGTTTTCAGAGTGGGATGAGCTTGAGGTGCGCCTGGACATCTGGCATTTCATGCGGCGATTTGCTGCAGGTGTCACGACACAGGCTCATCCGCTCTACGGGATCTTCATGGGTCTGCGTGCATTTTTGAGTGGGATCCAGCTGCTCTTCGCTGCGCCAAGGAGGCTGAGCTGGCAGCAAAGAAAGGTGGCTATGTTTCCAGAAGGACGCTCAGTGCTCAGATTAGTTGGCCCTCCACTGGACCAGGGGAGTGGAGGAGACTGCAGCACTGATTGGAGCACTCATCCATCAGTTGGACAGTGCAGATGGGAAGGACACCCTTGGAGTTCCACTGTTGGACCACGAACGCATCCAACAGATTTGGAAGGAACAGCAAAACCACCTGCTGTGCATCCAAGACCCAGAGAACTTCCCACTGTTCGTGAAGACGGGAACACTAAAGAAGGGCGGCGTGGAGCTGTCGTGCTACAGGTGTGCCCGTGGGTCGACCTCCTTGGAGTCCTTCCACCTCCACCTGAACCGTTGTATACCAGGTGTGTGCACTGAACATCTAGATTGCTAACCTTTCTGTAAATGTTTCTAACATACCAAACCCTGTTTGTTTCAGTGCCAGTGACGCGCATTTCCAGGCATATCACCTTGAGGGCTTGATGCGCTGGAATGATGACCGGATGGAGGACGCTGTCAAAGGGAATTCCTCCTTCCGGTTATTTGAAACCACAATGAGAGAGGCCGTGGACCAACTCAGCCAAGCAGTGGTTGGAAGCCCTGGGATGAGCGTTATCGCCCTCCCTTGCTGGAAATAGAATACCTATACAGCCAGACTGGCAAGTCTCCAGACCCAGAAGAGGAGGACAGGCTGCTGGAGAGAGTCCATGACCAGGACTTCCAGGACGAGGGGTTTGGGGAAGACACCATGGAGGACATCACTGCTCCAGTTTTAGATGACCCCCCTCTTGATGTCGTTGCCAGCCCCTCGTCTTCACCTCAGCCGCGACTCTCCGTATCCCCAGGTGGACCTGAAAGTTCTGCTCCTCATCTTTCCTCTGTGGTGGTGTCACAGCCAACTGAGGGTGAAAGCAGCCCTTCAGACGAGGCAGAGGTGAGACGTTTTACAGGACCATCCTTTCATTTCAGTCTCATCTGATTCAGCATCCCTAACATTCATTTGCATTTATTGTTGCTGTTGTTTGGCTGTTGTTGGACCCGATGGCACAAAGTCCAGGATCCAGCCTCTTATTTAGTGGGACTCCGTGAGGCTCCTTACCTCACTGACCCACAAGTTACAGAGGCCATTGGATTATGGACAGCTCTCCTGGATGTGGACAAACAGCGGGTCAACTACCAGCCTCAACTTACACACGGCCGCTTTAAGGCACCAAAACGCTCCGGGGTGACACCAGGAGTGGAAAGTGTGAAAAGAGTGTCTCAGTGGACATCCTGGGGGTCCAGCTCAGTGGCCAAGCACCAGCCGCTTGGTTGAGGCTATTTGCATTAAACTTAGCAGTTTACACGAGACTCCCACCAAAAAGGCTGGAGTTAGCACCCCAAGGTGGTCCAAAATCCTCAGGGATTACCACCATATCCGGGATTTAGTGCTAAGCAGCCGCAGGCTGATGGAAGACACGATGATCCAGCTGTTTGAGCTCAATCAGCGGACACTCATTCAGTGGTGAGCACAGCTGTAATGGTTACCACCAAAAAGAACTGTTTTCTATCAACATGGAACAAAACATGTGAATTTATTTCACAGCTTGTTATTCAAGTGGACATTTGTGGTCATGTTTTGTCTGTCGTCATCCCATTGGATGAACGGGACCAGCTGTCAAATGACAGCCAGGTGACAGGGGGACACACCTTTTTTTTTCTCAAGTGACGCCAGGTGCGCGAAAGACCAGGAGGCGGAGGAGCAAGCGGGTCTGGTACTGTGGATTACCTTACTGGCGGACTTTTTGGATTACCCCAGACATTACGATTCCTGGCGGAGTATTGTTTCCCGAAAGGCTGGGAGCGTTGCAGTGCCAGGATCAGCGGCTGGCTCTTTACAGGTGGAATGCGTTCCAGCGAGTGAGGCGGGCGGCCTCCCATCTAAAGCGTGAGACTGTCCAACATTTTTCTTTTGTTTTCTTATCAGACTGCGGGATTTGGGATTACACTTTGGTTTGGTGAATATTATGGACTTCAGGAAGTCGGGTTTTTGTACATTGAACGATGAATGTGATGGTTGATTGATATAAAGTTCATCACTCGCAGAATACACGGCTGCACAAACAAGCGGCTATTTGTGATTTTTGTTGGTAATATTAGTGTGCAGATTGAAAGGATATTTGATGCCCCTGCCGGAGAACGGCGTTGTGACATTCCCCTCACAGAGTGGAGGGTGGTTTGTCACACAGCGCCTTATTTACTTCCATTTCAATAACTTTTTCCAAACATTATCAGAATACCTTTAATTCATTCCAGGTTTCAGCGGCGGCAGAAAAACCAAGAGTTGAGTGTCCTTGTCCAGGGATTGACTCCACCTGACCCAGTTGCCGTAGCTGCAAGCGACCTTCCTGCTCCAAGGGAGAAGATGGATGAGGCACCATCCACATCTGGGCCAAAATTCAAATGTATTCTCCCTCTAAATAGAGCAGGACAGGCTCCTATTCTGAGACCAGGTCGCAGGCTGCTGCTGCTCTGCTGCTGCTGCTGCTGCTGCTGCTACTGCTGCTGCTCTGCTGCTGCTGCTGCTGCTGCTGCTGCTGCTGCTGCTGCTGCTGCTGCTGCTGCTGCTCTGCTGCTGCTGCTGCTGCTGCTGCTGCTGCTGCTGCTCTGCTGCTGCTGCTGCTGCCTGCTGCGCTGCTGCTGCTGCTGCTCTGCTGCTGCTGCTGCTGCTGCTGCTGCTGCTGCTCTGCTGCTGCTGCTGCTGCTGATCTGCTGCTGCTCTGCTGCTGCTCTGCTGCTGCTGCTGCTGCTCTGCTGCTGCTGCTGCTGCTGCTCTGCTGCTGCTGCTGCTTTGCTGCTGCTGCTGCTCTGCTGCTGCTGCTGTGCTGCTGCTGCTGCTGCTGCTCTGCTGCTGCTGCTGCTGCTCTGCTGCTGTTGCTGCTGCTCTGCTGCTGCTGCTGCTGCTCTGCTGCTGCTGCTGTTGCTACTGCTGCTGCTGCTCTGCTGCTGCTGCTCTGCTGCTGTTGCTGCTGCTCTGCTGCTGCTGCTGCTGCTCTGCTGCTGCTGCTGTTGCTACTGCTGCTGCTCTGCTGCTGCTCTGCTGCTGTTGCTGCTGCTCTGCTGTGCTGCTGCTGCTCTGCTGCTCTGCTGCTGCTCTGCTGCTGCTGCTCTGCTGCTGCTCTGCTGCTGCTTCTGCTGCTGCTCTGCTCTGCTGCTGCTGCTGCTGCTGCTGTGCTCTGCTGCTGCTCTGCTCTGCTGCTGCTCTGCTGCTGCTGCTGCTCTGCTGCTGCTGTGCTGCTGCTGCTCTGCTGCTGTGCTCTGCTGCTGCTGCTGCTGCTGCTCTGCTGTGCTGCTGCTCTGCTGCTGCTGCTCTGCTGCTGCTCTGCTGCTGCTGGTGCTCTGCTGCTGCTCTGCTCTGCTGCTGCTCTGCTGCTGCTCTGCTGCTGCTCTGCTGATGCTCTGCTGCTGCTGCTGCTCTGCTGCTCTGCTGCTGCTGCTCTGCTGCTGCTGCTGCTCTGCTGCAGCTCTGCTGCTGCTCTGCTGCTACTGCTGCTGCTGCTGCGAATGCGTCCTGTGTGTTTGTGTCTCTGGTCCTGTGTGTGTGTGTTTGTCTTTCCTATTTTTTTGTTTCTGTAAATTAAATAAGTAATGTTTTAAGAAAACCAAATGGACCCATTCGTGATTGTAAATACATCATCTTATTGTCTCTGTCAGGGTCTGTTGAAAACACGGCGTCTGGCGGAGTGGAAGGGTCAAAGGGACCCCTCCAGCCCCTGTCCCGCTCCCTGCCTGGTGAGGAGAACCCGGTCTGGGTCCTCAGTGAGTGCGGTCAGCGCCGTGGGAAGACCATTGAATTCATGGCCACTGGGCAAACAGGCCCACCACATAACCCACGGTAGCAGCTCCCACATGTCCCTCTGAGCCACCTGAGGTTGTTTTGCCTCAAAAAGGCAGCTATATTTTTGTTTGATCTTTCTTCAATATGTCATGTGAGCAGGGGAACAAAATAACACAGTCTCTGTTCAGTCACCCTTTATTTTATGTGTTGTTGTTGCTGCATAAACCCTCTTTCAAATCAGTTGCCTGAGCATTACCCTATATCAGAAAAATTCATGTTTTGACCTCTGGTGCATCGGGCTTTATTCAGCTCATCTGTGAACCTGTGTATCTGTGTCAGTTACTGACCAAAGAAAAAAAATCTCCTTTTTTCTCTCCTCAGGTTTAAGTACAGGGTGAAGGTGGGGGAAAACCTGTTTCCAGGAACATCAGCAGCTCCAACTAAGAAGGCAGCTCGCCAGCTGGCAGCGGAGAACGCTAATGGCTGATGGAACACTGCAAATGAACAAGGTCAGAATGAAAAAACAAAAAGGGGTTGGAATGCATGTTTTTATGACCATCTTTCCAAAATTCTATTCTTGTCAGCCGCTGCTGCCCCTGGGTCTTTCTAGCTCTTCTGGGGCCTTCTGGGGTTAAAGCAAAAAAGTACAGCACATGTGTTTAATTTCTGGTCTCACTCCAACACACACCTGAAGGAAGTCAGAAAAACCTCCATGAGACCATGCTGCAGCATGTTAGCTCGAGTCCTGCTAACACTAACATGCTTCCAGTGCTGCATTTAAATCTTTTCCATTTAATTTAAACTAGATCGCATGTTCTGTATATGATTTGCGATGCAGGTTGAGTTCGAGGGTTGGGTGCATCTGTGGGAAGACCCCAATGGCATCCCGCGTGCTGACTGTTCACAGCCGTTCAGATACATAAAGACACTAGTGGCCATCTGAAGAGGAGGAGGTGATGAAATCAGACCGGATGTGCTTTTACCCTCCGGAGCCTCCTGGTTTTATCAGCTGAGCTCTACCGGCTCCACACCTCTTTTTCAGTGCAGTGAGATGGGATGGAGCTGCAGTGGAGTTTGGAGCAGTTTTTATGTAGATCTGTGTGTCATCGGCATAACAATGGAAGGACAACCCATGTTTACTGATGACACGTCCAAGGGGAAGCATGTAAATTATGAAGAGAATAGGGCCAAGAACTGACCCCTGCGGGACACCACATGTCACAGGGAGCGGCCTGGACTTGCATCCTCCCATGAGCACATATTCAGTTCTGTCAGTCAGATATGATTGGAACCACTGCAGCACATCTGCTGACAGTCCTACAGTGTCTTTGAGGAAATGCAGAAGGACGGTGTGGTCCACTGTATCAAAAGCTGCTGTCAGGTCCAGAAGAACAAGAAGAGATGTTGATCCTGAGTCAGCTGCCATCAGCAGATCATTCGTCACCCTAAGCAGAGCAGTTTCTGTGCTATGGGCTGATCGAGAACCGGACTGGAACTTTTCAAAATGGTTGTTTTGCTTTAGATGGTTTTGCAGCTGGGAAGCGACTATCTTCTCCAGTACCTTTGATAGAAAAGGGAGGTTGGAAATAGGCCTGTAATTGGCAAGCACCTCTGGGTCCAGCGAGGGTTTCTTTAGAGTGGGACGGATGACAGCAGTTTTTAAGGAGGGTGGGATGTAGCCAGTTTGTAGTGAGATATTTACTAGCGCAGTGATAGTTTGGCTCACAGTTGGTGAAACAGACTTGACAAGAGCTGTCGGGAGGGGATCCAGCAGGGAATGAGATATTTAGCAAGTGTGAGTAAAATGTTAGTAATATTTGGGAGCAATGAATCTAAACTGTTCTCAAATCTTTACTAAATGACTAAAAAGAGCAGTTTCAGCATGAAATCGGTTTCTGCTTACAGACTCTATAGTTACCATTTATGTCGATATCACAAAGATTTACATATTTTATTTACAAATACATTTACATATATATTTAAAGATGTAAATGTTTATTCGCTCATAAGTTAAATAGAAATCACAACACAACCACAATTGTAATTCGCTTTTTTACTCTGGGTGTAGTACATTTTTTTGTCCACTAGATGGTGCCAAGTTTTTTTCGGCCACGGCAGACAGTGTGAGTGCTGCAAACTAATTTGCTGCATTTGTAACCTTTAACCGTTTGTAACTGTACGCTGTAGAGTTACTTTAAAGCTCTACCAAACCATGAGTCCACCAGAGATGCAGAGGTCAGTGGTTTTTAATCACTATTGAAGTGTTATTGTATCAATGAAGACCGACAATAGCTGATAGAGGGACCTTGCAGCTTTATTCACTTCCAACTTCTCAGCCATACATGTAGAACCAAGGCTCAGGTGAAAAGGCAATCTCTGTATCCCTCCGCGTAGGGAACTATATTCATTGTATGTGAGATATATCACAACATCCCTTCTGTTTAGCTCAAATCTATAGAACAAACAAAATAAGGTGAACATGCTAACCCTCAGATCACTGTAACAACAACAGCAATAGCGCATTCTGTGTCATGTTAATGGAAATTAGAAACATACATTCTCATTTGTCTTGAACATTGTGCTTTTTTTTCTTTTTTTTTTTTCATTACTTTCGTTAGGGTCTGGAAAACAGCACAATAACAATATGAAGTAAATAACCAACAGTTAAGTTTTTCCTCTTGTTTATAGATCAAAGCCCTTGTACCGAGTTGGTTTATTTATAACTCTGCCAGATCGTGTGCAGGTTGGTGGTGGACTGTTCTGTCTTTCATAGTGTGTGGCTGTTGTGCATATGGGGTTTCAGTGATGGTCTCTGCAGAGTCATTGCAATCCTCTTCATGCTGGGTTTGTTGTAGTGTCTCTGCAAGTTGGTTCCTCTTTGCGTTGATCTGTATATGTGGTTTAAAGAGTTCTCTTAGGTGACTCCTGCAGCGTCTGATTGGATTTCCGTTGGGTGTTTGGACGATGTAGCTCCTTGGCTCAATGCTCTTTTCCACTACAGCTGCTGGGTGCCACGTTCCCTTTTCTTTATTTAATACAGTCACATGTTGTCCTGGGTGGAGAGGTGGTAACTCCTTAGGACAGTTTCTGTCGTGGTGTTCTTTCATATCTGCAGTTCGTTGTTCTAGGTGCAGTCTGTGTTCTTCTTTGCCAGGATCTGTTCGACTTGGTAGCAGGGTGGTGACAGGTCTCCCAAAAATCCGCTCTGCAGGTGATGGTAGGTGTTGCTCTGATCTGTAATAGTGCCATTTGTAGATTTCCACCATATTTCAGTGTCTTCTTGACGGTGGATTGGATGTGTCCAACGTGTCTCTCGATGAATCCGTTACTTTTGGGGTAGTGAGGAGAGCTGGTGATGTGTTTGACTCCCCACTCCTTTGTGAACTGTTTGAAAGCTTCTCCTGTGTACTGTGTCCCATTGTCATCTGGACGTCCAAACAATGACCTATATATATGCTTGTATTTTATGTGCAACTGCATGGCTTGATGTTGTGTGCATCTCATCCACCATAGGGAACTTGGAGTATCTGTCCACAGTTAATAAGTAGTGGCGACCATTCACCTCAAACAGATCTGATGCGAGTGATTGCCACGGCTTAGTTGGTACTTTATGTGGTTGAAGAGGTTCCTTTGGGTTTGCATCTTGGTATTCAATACACACTGAGCAGGTAAGTCCTGTATTTTCTCTGGCCATTCTTGGTAGATCACCTCCTTTAGCGCACTGAGTTTGAGATCTTTGCTTGTTTCTGCACGAAGGGTGTTCTGTTTGTCAGGTGAGAAGTTAATAAGTGCTATGGTGTACATTTCAGGGTCTTCCGGTTCAAAAATGAGTCTGTCTATATGTTCCTCCAGCTCTATTTCACTGCTGTTTTCTGGGTTGGGTAATCGACTTAGGGTGTCTGGGAGGACCATCTGTGGTCCAGGACGGTACATCAGCCTCCTTAGCAGGAGGAATGGAAGTGTCTAGAAAAAAAGATAAACATATCACTCTAAGAAACACACAAAGACAAACTTGTGTAAAATAGCGCTTAACTACCAGCAGTGAAAAGCTGCCTTTGGGCCAAATGTTTGGCTGGAGGTTCTCCTCCTCTGGGAGGAGGCACTACAGGATCTAAAAAAGAGCAAATGGACATTTTTACCATATTGCTAAATGGATGCACGTGGAGTTGCTCTGAGAACAAAGAAATATGCAGTGTTTAGCTGGTGATGTGAGTTTTTTGACGAGCTGGGAAGTAGGGATATTTTTGCCAAGTCCTAAGAGTGCCTTCACTCTTAGGACTTGCTTCTTGCTGCTGCACAATGTGAAGCTCAGGTGTAAAGGTGTGTTCTATTACCCAGACAGGAACCTTAGGAGAAGGTTATCCAAAAGACATTTAGAAGCATTATAAAAAAGCATTTTTTTTGCTTGGAAGAAGCCTCATTTTGAGCCTCGTTTCTTTCATCTTTACCATTTGATCCTCTTTCCCATTTATGTCATTTATGCTATAGCAGCTGGAAGAGTCATTCTTCTGTTTCTTCCTGTTCCCTCAGAGGTCTGTCCTGGTCCCTCTCCATCTGTGGCAGCAGCAAAGTCAGCGCTGGAGCTTCCAGTCCACTGGAAAGAACACTGCCTCGCTCCCAGCACGAGTGATAAGCACAAAGACGCTTTTCAAAGCCAAGCCACGAACCGGCAAGGCAGAACTTGTGTCGCAGCTAAAGCTTTGGTGGCATCCTCCTCAGCCCGCTCTGGTTCACACTCAGCCTCCCGCCTCACCAGACCTCTTGTTTTGCCGGCCCCTGTTCCTGCGGACGCCACAGAAAATGTGGTCATTTCTTTTTGTCTGCGGTCGTCCACAATGTGGTCAGCACAGACTTACGGCGGCTGGAGTTTACAGGCCTGTTGGTAAAGTCCTGGACATTGATGGGTGGTATGACCTCGCCACTGAGTATCTGGAATGTAAACGCTGCAAGAGGAAATACCCATGATGGTCAGAGGACATTTTGGGGCAGATGGACATCGCAGCCATTTCCCAGCTCTGCTGACATACAGGTGATTCATAATGGCGCACGTTCTTTAGAAGCTGACTTTGTGTTTTCATTTTTGGCTGATCTAAGGTTTGCATGCCTATTCTTTTGTTTCCTTAGGTACTCATGTGACAAGCGGGTGCTGAGAATGATGAGGGAGAGGACACACCTTTATAAAAAGTTTTTGGAACAGCACAGTGAGGCATGGACACAGCGCGTCCTCCAGTACCTCACAGTCTGTCAACCCTTCACCAGGTCCTCTCTTCAGCGACCAGTGTTTGCTGAGCCCCCCCATGCCTGCCTTGCCTAAGCCCAAGTGGCTGTTAGCTGTTTATGCAAGGGATGTTCTGGGGCGGATCAATGAAGTAAAGGCCAAAATCACATCTGTGTTTTGAAGATGGACTCCACAAAAAGGTACTTAAAAAAACCTTTTCAAACAGATATTAATATGCTTGCATAAATAATAAACTATTTGTACTTTATTTTGTCAATAGGTCTCTAAGAAGCTTGCGGGGGCTGCTTCAGGACCAGCTGCCTGGTGCGCAAATGTCTGCAATGAACACGGCCAGGTTCTGGTCTCTGTTCTTCCAGCCGCTGAAGGACATGGACTGGACGCCATGGCGGCTGGCCTGATGAGGCCGGAGAGAGGCAGGAGAGGCACCCCCAAAAGTGATGTACGTGGACAGAGACTGCTGCAGCAGCCAGGGCCAGTCTCTGGTGAAGACTCTGTTTTCAGAGTGGGATGAGCTTGAGGTGCGCCTGGACATCTGGCATTTCATGCGGCGATTTGCTGCAGGTGTCACGACACAGGCTCATCCGCTCTACGGGATCTTCATCCAGGGCCTTGTGGGGATGGTCAATTTTAACTCCCACTTTAGACACACACACTGCATGTTAGCAGCACATACACAGCAAATACACTCCACCCACAGAGGAATCCCGGAGTGGGGGTTCTGCGGCTTGGCAGCGGTGGGGCCCCCACACTGGAGACCTCCTATTTTACCTGCAGCTCACACACAGCACTGCCACACCTCCATACATGGGTGGGGTCGGGGGGGGGGGGGGGGGTGGCTGGTCTTCACCCGCCTGGTCCTCTCGGGGCGGCCAGGCTTATGGGTATCATGTCGGCTGCGGTGATGGTCGGGCGTACGGCGCTGGGGGTCGGTCAGCTGGGGGGGGGTTACTGCGTGGCGGCGGGGGGGGGGGGGGGTAACCAGATGATTGAGTATGTGTGACCTGGGGGCTGGCTCGATGGGACCCTCTGGGGCTTTCCCTCCCCATCACAGAGAGAGGAAGGCACTTAAAGGGTTAGGGAGGAGGGCGCAGATAATATGGCCGGGGGGGGAGGGGTTGTAGTGGGTAGGGTTATGGGGGTGGCTGTGGGTGCGTGGCGATCTCTGGGTTGTTCATGTTGCGTGCCGTGGCTGGCTCGCGGACACGGGGCACCTGGTCGGGTGGTGGGCGGCTCTTGGGTTCTGGGGCCCTGGCTTCGTCCTTGGCCCTTGTCTCAGTGTCCGGCGCCCGGCGGCCCCCATGGCTGCCGCCTGGTACGGCTAAGCGCTCCTGTCCTGTGGCCTGGGGGCCGGACACCGGGTTTGCTTATGCCTCTGGGCGTTGGGGGGGCCCCTGGGGGCCTTCTCTGCGCCTGTCTGGTCGGGTGGGCGTTCCACGCCTCCCCCCCCTCCCGGGCTGCCTGGGTCCGGGTGCTGGGGGGGCCCCTGGCCTTGGGGGCCTCTCCTCCCCTTTCCTGGTCTGGCTGCTCTGGCTGGGTAGGATCTGGTTCCCCACAACACAAGGTTCACTTGGGCAGCATGCATGTATCTCCACCCCCACGTGCACGTGCACACTGCCACACTGCTCCCTGTCTGCTTCATCCCCCCTTCTGACCTACAGTGTATTGATGGACAGATATTTTCCACTCATCTTCGTGTCAGATTTTTACCCATGATGGAATATTTGTCTTTCCAGCAGATCTGGTATAATTGTTACAGCTTAAAAGAATAACTGATCCAAATCAGTGCTTGTATCCCCCACTT
This sequence comes from Oryzias curvinotus, assembly GCA_023969325.1. Lineage (NCBI taxonomy): Eukaryota > Metazoa > Chordata > Actinopteri > Beloniformes > Adrianichthyidae > Oryzias > Oryzias curvinotus. The sequence goes on from CM043708.1 coordinate 30,975,430, forward strand.
TTTTCACCTTTCTTCTTTTTACCCCCCCCCCCACACACACACACACACATCTTTTTTTCCCTCCTCCTCCCCACACACACTAAATATAACAAATAAAGAAATAAATAATTCAACAAAAAGGGGTTAATTCAGATCTACACTCTGGCGTCTAAAGTTCTACAACCTCTTTTTGTGATAGTAAAACCTGTCCAACACAAAAGGCCTGCAGCTCTAATCTGTTTGCTAAGTTGGTGGACAGAACAAGTTAAAAAAAAGAAAAAACATATTTAAACAAAGGATAATTTGTCATTAAATCACAGATTCCTTCAACAGGAGTGAAAGGGAGCAAAGTATATCATCCCACCCCTGTTTTACAGTACTATTTTCTTTACAAGAATGAACATAACCAGGTTCATAACTTCTAATCAGATATTTATTGCCAACACAGTGTCAGGTCATTAATATGTCATAAATTAAAATTTGATGTTAAAGTAATTAGGTTACAATCAGACCCAATTACAGGACAGTTGTGAAAAAAAACCACGATGGTGTATGGGAGAGGTCAGATCAAGTTAATGTTTTGCATGTCACAAAGAGATCTCAAGTCTTTGTCCTCAAGTCTGAGTCAAGTCATGATTTTTAAGCCCAAGTCCAAGCCCAAGTTTCCACGAAGGGGGGTCTAAGGGCATATGATGTCCAATTTAGTTTAGTCAATTTGTTAGTTCATTTTTGTATTTTCCTATTGAATTCTATGTATCCATGATCCTTTTGATTTTGTTTTACTCCTTCAATTACCTATACAAAGCCCTTCGAGACGACTGTTGTGAATTTGGGCTATACAAATAAAATTGAATTGAAAAATTGAAAAGTCAAGTCCAAAGTTGTGACACTTATGACTCGAATCGTACATCTGGTGTATGGTAATGATTTAAGCGAGGTTTAACATGAGTGGTCAACTTAACATGCTACAAACACATTTATATGTTTGTAAAAGTGTAAAGTGGTTGCATTTGTAAATACCTTTTTTAATTATACCACATTTTCCTTGTTCTTGTTTTTTATCTTATTTTATATTATTCTTAGTCTTTTTTTCTCCTGTCAGTTGCTATGGTAACGAACAAGTTTCCCTCATGTGGGATCAATAAAGTATTTCTGATTCTGATTTCATTGACTGAGACCCTTTTGTCAAGCTGTGCTACAAGGAAAACCATCATTGACAGTGTAGTGGCATTACTCAGCTGGTCTGAGCACCAATTATATGTGAAAAAAGAAGCTGTGCTGTCTTAAGGCGTGCAAGGTATGTACTTGATATCAGGTTTCTTGCTTCATTGCTTCCACAAGCAGAGCTTACAGAGCGGGCAGCTGAGGGTGTTAACCACATGGGGGGTTTCCTGTAGGGGGGAGGTCTCTGGTCTTGACTGCCAGGCCAATTCTTCATTTGCCTCTTCAGTCTTTTGCTGGATACCATAGAGAAGCCAGTGAAGCCACAAATAACAGTACCCTTAAGACTGAAGTATTAAGGACTTTAGTTAGCTGCGGTCATGGGAGCTCCAGGCTATGGCTACTATCGCTTGATCATATTTCTTTGCATGTTTACAGGTTATTTCTTGTATTTTTTTAACAGAAAGACCTTCTCCTTTGTCATGCCCTCTGTGATGGACGAGATAGATCTAGACAAAGAGGATTTGGGTAAGAAACGTTTTTTTGTTTCTAATGTGTTTTTGGGTTAGGGTTACAGTTACAACATTTAGTACACGCATCACACCAAAATCCTTTTAGTGTAAATAGTCAGGGTACAACAAGACAGAAATATCTTTATTTAAAAACAGTATTGTATGGCTATTACAGGCACAAGAAAAAGAAAAAGAGTTCCAAGTGAATACAAGCAAAGTCAAGTATTTAAAAACAAGAAAAAAAGGATGAAAGCTGCCATTAAAAACAGCCACAGGAATCAAAAGAGTTCATGCTATCATGTCTTCTTTGACAAAAGATATAAAGTTATTGAGACAATTTAAACAAAAGTTGAGTAAAAGCTGAAAAGTATGGACCACGGCAAAAATATTTTTACTGCCTTGTCGTGAAGTACTGTTTTAGAGACATCTCAAGCCTGTTATTAATCATCTCCATCTGAGCCATGTGTGATTATCACATTGTGAGTGTGTGGTTCCCCCTTGTCATGTGGTTTTATACAGAAAAAGCGCCATGGTCACTTTTAGGGCCATGGCGCTCTGTTTTGTAGGAAGTCAGCAGTGCTATCAGTCTCATTAAAGTTAAAGACACTAAAGAAGCAGAGGCTAATGTCTTGCTTGGGATGTGAACGTCCTGAATGACATTCAGAGCTTGATTTAAATAGTTGTAGGTTTTCAGTTTTCGTACAAAAGTTCAAGAACCCCTTTAAAATGGTTCGATGGATTGAAGAAAAAAGACTGCATTAAATTTTTCTAGAGTTGTCTCAAAGCATCCCATACTGTTCTTGATTGTCATTTACCTTCTAAGATTTATAGTGTCCTTGTTGCTAAGAAGGTTGTTCGTCAAATATAATGTCTCCAGGAATGATCACCAGCAGTCAGACCATGGCTTATGCTATCAGCAAGTTCATCAGCGGTGTGTTGTCGGATCAGATCAGTGCCCGCTGGCTCTTCTCCATCGGCCTTCTTGTGGTTGGGGGGATCAATATAGTCTTTTCCTGGTCTTCAGCCGTATCTGTGTTCTCTATTCTCTGGTTCCTCAATGGTCTGGGACAGGGATGTGGCTGGCCTCCCTGTGGAAAAGTGCTACGAAAGGTAGGAGCTTCTGTCTTGAGTTGGGCATTTTTTCTCCAAGCCACAGATTGGTGGTTTGATTCTCAACTAGCCCAGTTCCATGTTATATTGTCCTTGGGTTAGGTAATAATTCCTTAGAAAGAAAGAAGAGGAGAAAAAATTGAAGATACAAGTTATCCAGGACGATGAGAGCCTAATTTTTTGAATATGTAAGTCCATTTATCCTAATTTTTGAGTGTGGGGCAGATGATTCTGGATTTTCTGGACGGACGGAAGGCCCTATGCACTTGAAATTCACTGCCTTTGGCGGTGAATTTCTAATCTATAACCCTAACCCCTAACCCTAACCCATCGGCTATTATCTGGACCCCCCCTGGTCAATTTTTCTAGTGACCTGCCTGCAATCGAGCAGGAAAACATGACACTATTAAATCAATATATTGAAAAAAATCTGAGACACATCCCCCTGCTGGAGGATTCTAGATTTGCAACTGAAGATGATGCAATTCACTGGACCGCTGATGCGGCCATTGCAATGCTGGAACATTGGTGTTCCTATTTAAACTTGAATGCCCCCTAAGTCCATTTAGGGTGGGGTATATAAGGGACCAGCCCCTTATATCCCAAAATGTCACAGTCTTGGCTAAAAATTTCACCCTGACAGACCAACAATTTAATCTCCTCAACAAAGGCTTAACTTTCATCCCCACAATTGATATTTATAAAAATCAGAAGACACAATTAGAAAGTGATATTCAAAATTATCATAGAAAACTGAAATTAACATTGTACTTTGAGAATTCTGATAAGGAAGAACCCCTTCCATTTCGACCTGCATCCATGTGGACGCCACCTGCTGGCCAGTTGCCACCTGAACTCAATAGTTTAATTGAAGAGGATTTGGAGTATTTTACTCAAAGGTTTAAACCGATGAGAGAAAAACACAATTTGTCAACGGAAGAAGTACGAGCTTTGAGGTCCCTGATTAACAACAAACATATTGTAGCGGACTGAGTTGGTCTGGGTAGATGTTGGTCATTCCAAAATCCCAAAGTTACTTGAACGCATCATGCAGAGGGGGGTTGGGTCTCTCTGGTTCATTCAGCGGTTGTGAGAGAGAGTTCTAGAGAGTTTTGAGAGTGGCTGCATGTTGTACTGCGTTGGTTACGGCCTACAGTAGCCAAAATAAAAATCACAAAAAGGATTTGGTCTCCGTGCCTCAGTGACTCGGGAAAAGAGGACGCTACATTTGGTGTCAGAAGTGACCGGACTTGTCGCCTTTGAGACCGCAGCTCGCATTACCATGGCGACCCTTTTCGACCGCAGCAACTCTGCACTATGTTTCCCACGGACACGTTCTGCAAGACTGAGGAGGTGAGAGGAGCTCACGGAATGGAAGACAGCGACAAGGAAAAAGAACATAAAGAGCGGGTGAAGCGGATGGTTGCTAGCTTGGCTGCAGATGCTGGATTGGGTCGCTGTAATGAGCCCGCGCTTCAAGATTCACGTCCGAAGGCGGGAACGGTAAGAGCTCCACCTCCATTAGGGCTTCACGATTCTGTTCCTCCATCAATGAAGACGCCCAGATATGACGGCAAAGTGGATTGGGAAGCTTTTCAAGCACAGTTTGAACTGTTAGCTCGTGCTGCACGCTGGTCAAATGAGGAGAAAGCCCTGCAGTTAGCGATGTGCCTCACTGGTGATGCCCTGTCCTGCTTACTGCTGCTGTCACCGGAGGACAGGTGTGACCATAATGCTTTAGTGGGCACACTGAAGAGGAGATTCGGCCAATGCTCCACAGCCAGCCTCCTTCGCTCAGAGTTGTGCAGCCGGCACCGCCGCTCAGGGGAGCAGTTAAGAGATCTGGCTGTGGACATTGAGAGATTAGTCCACCAGATTTATGCTCACATGCCCCCAGCCATTCAGGGAGAGCTAGCCCGGGACCACTTCATGCAGGCACTAAGACCAGATGACCTTCGTGTTCAAACCCAACTAGCACACCCTAAATCACTGCAGGAGGCCCTGGAGCTGGCCACAGAGAGAGATGCTGTGGAGGCCCTCCTCCAGGGTGGAGCCTGAGGCCCCACCTAGGGTCAGAGCTGCAGGTTTATCAGAGTCCGACACCAGGGGGCCTGCATGGGCAGAGGAGCTGACCCAGTTAGTGAGAGCCGTGACACTGAGGAATGAACAGGCGTCCAAGGCCCGTCCGCAAAGAGACTGGAACCGACCCAGAGCATGCTGGGGTTGTGGGAAACCTGGCCACTTGATTCGTGACTGTCCTCACAACCAGGGAAATGGGGACGGGACCGCATAAGCGGGACAATGCGGCACCCCAAAAAAATGTCCCGATTGGACCCACAGAAATGGACTGCTGACCAAGCGGGGGGCAAAGAAGACCAACCGGAGAGACTTGTGACCTTGGGCCGAACCTGGGTTGGTGACTGTTGGTTCACAACTATAAGTATTGATGGAGCGTCATGCTCAGCCCTAGTGGACACGGGCTCATCTGCAACATTGGTTACCCCTGCAGTAGTGAGGAATAATACAACCATCCTTCCTACCGCTGTCATGCTACAGACTGTTACGGGGGAACGGACTTCCATGCAGGGGGAGGCTGTAGTGACTCTGGAGGTGGGAAACCAGCGAGTGGATTGGCCTGTGTGGGTTGCTGACTTGGAAGAATGCATACTAGGCCTTGATTTTTTGCGGGCCCAGGGCTGTGTTATTGATACCAAGAGAGGAACCCTTACATTGTCTGATGGACATGTTACTCAGATGACCCATATTCCCTCTAGATCGGGGTCCCATGTGGTTCACACTCTGTCCATGACTGACAAGACCCAGTCTGATTCAAATGAAAAAAAGAGCTCTGTCTCTAATGTTTATCCAGATGTGCCAACTGAACCATCTGTAAATAGCACACCTGCAGACACAGAAAAGATTGCGGCAGTGAGGGACGTATGGAAGAGGAACTGCAAGGGTCTGTCACCTGACGAGCAAGCGCTGCTGTGGAGTCTTCTGCTAGAGTTCAAAGACTGTTTTTCTGTGTCTGAAGATGATATGGGTCAGACTGACCTCATCAAGCATGACATTGACACAGCTGGCGCCCAGCCCATTAGAACCAGACCCCGAAGGCTTCCTTTGGCTAGACAGTCTGCGGCAGAAAAAGCCCTGCTGGAGATGCAACGGGCGGGGCTCATTGAGCCCTCCACAAGTCCATGGGCTTCAGCAGTTGTCATGGTGCCAAAGAAAAACAAAAATGAATGGCGTTTTTGTGTGGACTTTAGAGCTCTTAACAAGGTAACCAGGAAAGACCCCTATCCTCTCCCACGCATTGATGAGACTCTGGATGCAGTAACAGCATCATCCTGGTTCTCCTCTCTGGATCTGCGCAGTGGGTACTGGCAGGTACCCCTGGCTCCTGAAGCAAAACCAAAAACTGCCTTTGTTATTGGTGGGGGCCTCTGGCAGTTCAAAGTTCTCCCTTTTGGCCTCTGTAACGCCCCCGCCACGTTTGAAAGACTGATGGACAGGGTTCTGATGAACATTCCTCGCTCAGAGTGTGTGGTGTACCTGGATGACATTCTGGTCCACGGCTCCTCATTTGCTTCAGCCCTGGAAGCGCTCAAGCGAGTGTTGGGCAGGGTGGAAGCTGCAGGCCTGAAACTACATCCCCAAAAGTGTTGCTTCATGCGGCAGGAGGTCACCTTTCTGGGACACAGACTCCAAGGGGGTGGGGTCACCACAATGCACGACAAGATTGAAGCAGTTCGGGACTGGCCTACACCCACATCTGCACACGACTTGAAAAGTTTTCTGGGTCTGGCCTCTTACTATAGGAAGTTTGTCAAGGGTTTTTCATGCATAGCTGCACCTTTGTTTTGTCTGTTACAGAAGGGGGCAATCTTTGTGTGGACTGATGAATGTCAGACAGCTTTTGTTCAGCTAAAGAAAGCCCTGACTGAAGCACCTATCCTGTTTCCACCTGACCCTGCTCTGCCTTTTTTACTAGACACAGATGCCAGCAATGTGGGCTGTGGTGCAGTTCTGTCCCAGGTAACACCTGTGGGGGACAGAGTGGTTGCATACTACAGCCGGACATTTAACAAAGCTGAGCGACGCTACTGCACCACCCGAAGAGAACTCGCGGTGGTCAGTGCCATTAGACACTTCAGATATTACCTGGGGGGTCTCCATTTCACTGTCAGAACTGATCATGCTGCCCTACAGTGGCTGATGTCTTTTAAGGAGCCGGAGGGCCAGCTGGCACGTTGGATTGAGGAGCTACAGGCCTTTGATTTTGAGGTTCTGCACAGGCCGGGAGCACGGCACCAGAACGCTGATGCACTATCACGGCGACCATGTGTGGCAGAGGACTGTCGCTATTGTGAGAAGAGAGATGGGCAAGACAGTAAGTGGCTGAAAGTGGATGTGCAATGCGCCTTGCTGTGCACTCAACCTTCAACAGGTGCTGGAACGCTCAACGCTGTTGATGCCGCAGAATGGAGACGTCAACAGCAGGAAGATGCTGATGTGAAGCATGTCCTCTCATGGGTGGAGGAGAAGCGAAGGCCATCCTGGGAGGAAATCTCCATGCTCTCTAGAACAACCAAAGGTCTGTGGTCTCTCTTTGAATCTTTACGTCTGTGTGATGGTGTGCTACAGAGAGGCTGGAAGGAGCCGGCCACAGGTGAGATACGTTGGCAGGTGGTGGTGCCAAAAAGCCTGCGCTGCACTGTCCTTCAAGCTATGCATGGGGCCCCCGGTTCTGGACACTTTGGAGTCTCCAAAACTCTCCGTAGGCTCAGACAAGGTTTCTACTGGGGCCAGAGCCGTCGAGACGTGGAAGAATTCTGCAAAAAGTGTGACCCCTGCACAGCACGCAAGGGCCCAGTGGGTCGGTCACATGCCCCCCTACAGCAGTTTCCTGCAGGTTTTCCTATGGAGAGAGTGGGGATTGATGTTCTAGGTCCCTTTCCTCGGTCAGAAAAGGGTAACCGGTTCATTCTCACTGCAATGGATTACTTTACAAAGTGGCCTGAGGCCTACTGCCTGCCTGACCAGGAAGCAGAGACTGTGGTGGATGCACTGGTGGAGGGGATGTTTAGTAGGCTTGGGGTACCGGAGGCAATTCACACAGATCAGGGAAGGAACTTTGAGTCCAAAGTTTTTGCAGCCATGTGTGAAAAACTGGGCTCCCACAAAACCCGTACCACCCCCCTACATCCACAGAGTGATGGGCTCGTCGAGAGGTTTAACCGCACATTGGCTGAGCAGCTGGCCATCGTGGCAGATAAACATCAACGAGACTGGGATACCCATGTACCCCTGCTACTCATGGCCTACAGGTCGGCTACCCAGGACTCAACTGCCTGTTCTCCTGCTTTACTGATGCTGGGCAGGGAGATACGTACACCGGCAGAGATGGCAATGGGAAAACCCCCAGAGGTGCCCAGGGACCCCCCAGGGTCGGACTATGCAAGGAAGTTGCAAGACCGGCTGGAGTCTGCTCACAACTTTGCAAGGAACAAGCTGCTGAGTGCGGGACAAAGACAAAAAAGGAATTATGATGTGCACACTAGGGGGCGTCACTTTCAGGTGGGAGAGTTGGTGTGGGTCTACAATCCTCAAAGGAAGAAAGGCAGGTGTCCAAAACTGGACAGTGACTGGGTGGGCCCTTGTGAGATATTGGAGAGACTTGGTGAGGTGGTTTACAGAGTTCTCCTACCCCCTAGGGGCAGGAAGGTGGCACTACATCGAGACAGGCTGGCTCCTTACAGAGGTGCTGCAAGGTTAGAAACCCCCACATGGGAGACGGAGAAGACTACAGCGAGTGTTCCTGTGTCGTTGAGACCTTCAAACAGACCAGTTAAGCACTCGGTGGCTGGAAATCCCACCGTGGGAACTGCAAGCTCCATTCATCCAGATGCCTGTGGGTCACCTGGGGTCACTTCGACTAGCCCCACAATGAGTGTGCGGCCGCAGAGAGCTCGACGACCGCCTGCTCATCTGAGAGACTTTGTTCCACCTCGAGGACGAGGTTTTTTTTGGGGGGGGGATAGTGTAGCGGACTGAGTTGGTCTGGGTAGATGTTGGTCATTCCAAAATCCCAAAGTTACTTGAACGCATCATGCAGAGGGGGGTTGGGTCTCTCTGGTTCATTCAGCGGTTGCGAGAGAGAGTTCTAGAGAGTTTTGAGAGTGGCTGCATGTTGTACGGCGTTGGTTACGGCCTACAGTAGCCAAAATAAAAATCACAAAAAGGATTTGGTCTCCGTGCCTCAGTGACTCGGGAAAAGAGGACGCTACAATATTGTAATCAAGCCAGCAGATAAAGGCAGTGCTGTAGTGATCATGGGACGAGATCAATACATTTTGGAAGTAAAACGACAATTAGATGACCCAGTGTATTATTGATTGATTTGATTTATTGATTTATTTCAAGCATTGTTGTCAAAGCAATAAAGAAATTACACATATTTATCAAACTCATTACATAAATGATGAAATGCATAGATTAAAAAGACAGAAAACAAAACAAAAATGTCACTTAAATCACATTTGCTTAATTAAATACAGTGATCATTAACTGAAGTATAAGTAGAGTTTGATTCATTGCTTGAAAAGGAGTGGGAAGAAGCAAGCTTATAGAATCCCACCCCTACTGAGTTAATTCATTTGATAGTTTTACAGTGTTTTAAATCCGGTTCTGATCCGATAGATTCTCTTGAAGTAACTAAATCCAGTGCCTAGTAATGATTGATGATCTTCAGAAAACATTGATTCATGATTTCAGTAAACAGTAACGATACCGATATGTAATAATAATTGATTATCATTAGAACACATGATAACATTAAACCAGTTATTATTGTTACACATTGCAGATCAAGTAAACAAAAACTAGAGCTTATTGGTTGTAATTTAACCCTTTCAGTAATCATTATTGCACATTACAATGTAACACTCAGTGGTTGTAATTAAAAGAGCTTTGATTATTTCACCACAATCAAGTTCACACATGGATTTGGAATTATTCACCACCTGTTGATCCTTAAATCCTCTTATCTTCATATCCTGATATAAGAGTTTCTTTATACATTTTCTTGAATTTTTGAATATTTGAACATTTTTTGAGCTCATTACTTAAACCGTTCCAAAGTTTAGTGCCACACACAGACACACAGAAACTTTTCTTAGTGGTTCTTATCAGTTTGATCTTGAAGTTCCTACATCCCCTCAGTCTGTAGCCTCCTTCATTTTCTAAGAACTGTTTTTGGATATTGAATGGTAACGATTTCCAACTGGCTCTGTATAAAAGTTGCGCAGTGTAAAAATCCACAAGGTCATGCAGTTTTAAAAGTCTTGATTGATAAAATAGATTGTTTGTATGATCAAGATATCCGGCTTTATGTACAATTCTGATGGCTCGTTTTTGAAGTAAAAAGAGAGGATGTAGTGAACTCTTATAATTATTCCCCCAGATTTCTAAACAGTAGGTGAAATATGGTAATATTAAGGAGCAGTACAATAAATATCTACTGTTGTGTTCTAATATATGTTTATATTTATTTACGATTGAAATACTTTTTGAGACTTTAGTTTGTATGTGTCTGATGTGTGGCTTCCAACTTAGTTTGTCATCGATAAAAACCCCTAAGAATTTGATTTCTGTAACACTTTCGATCAAGACATTATTTATTTACATTGAGAGCTCTTTATTGGCTTTTTGTTACCAAAACATCACTTTGGTTTTATCTAGGTTCAAAGATAATTTGTTGTAATCCATCCATGATTTTATTTTGTTTAACTCTGTGTTCACCACCTTGATAAGTTCCCTATGATTGTCTGTAGAATAGAATATATTTGTGTCATCAGCAAATAATATGAGTTTCAGAAGCTTTGAAACATTGAATATATTATTTATGTAAATATTGAAAAGCAGCGGGCCCAGAATTGATCCTTGTGGGACACCACAACTTATCTCTTTGGTTTCTGATGTATATTCATCCATCTTGACAAATAGTTTTCTTCCTGTTAAATAGCTTTTGACCCAAGTTAGCGCTAGTCCTCTTATCCCATACACTTCCAGTTCGTCCAGTAGGATGTCATGATTGAGACTCAAATGCTTTTTTTAAGTCAATGAAAATTCCAGCTGCATATTTCTTTTTGTCCAGAGCATTTGTGATTTCCTCCACAGCATCAATGATAGCCAATGAGGCTGATCTGTTTTCTCTAAAACCATATTGGTTTTCATTTATAATGTTATGTTTTTCAATAAATAAAGCTAATTTATCATTGAATATTTTTTCTAAAATTTTTGAGAATTGCGGAAGAAGAGAAACAGGTCTATAGTTTGTAAATTGGTGTTTGTCTCCACTCTTATAGATAGGAATCACTTTGGCTATTTTCATTTGGTTTGGGAATCTCCCAGTTCGTAATGATAAGTTACATATGTATGTTAGAGGCTTAGATACACTATAAATTACTTTTTTCACCACCTTCATATCTATATCCTCACAATCTTTTGAGTTTTTACTCTTGAAATTATTCACAATTGATATCAGCTCATTTTCGTTCACATCAGAGAGAAGGATTGAGTGTGGGATCCTTTCGATAAGTGGATTATTGTCTTTGTTGGTTTTGCATTTTGGAATTTCTGCTGCCAAATCTGGACCCACGTTTACAAAGTAGTTATTGAGACCGTTTGCTGCTTCATTTATGTCATAGGTTTGACCCTTCTCATCTGTAAAGTAATCTGGATAAGTTTGCTTTTTTGTCCCATTTTTAATGATGTTATTTAATATTTCCCAAACTCGCTTTACGTTGTATTTATTTTCATTCAGTAGATTATTGAAGTACACTTTTTTACTGTACCGTGTTATTTCAGTTAGTTTATTTTTATATGACTTATATCTTTGTTCAGTTTCTCTTGTCCTCTGTTTTAAGAATTTTGTATAGAGGTTATTTTTCTTTTTACAAGCATTTTGTAGACTGGTAGTTAACCAAGGGCATTTGGCAAATTTGTTTTTGAATTTAAAAATTGGACAGTTCTTATTGTAAAGTGAGCTAAATATTTCTAAAAAACATTTATAAGCGATATCGACATCTTTCTCTCTGTACACAGAGTTCCAGTTTTGTCTGGATAAATCATTATTTAGAGCATTCATGGTTTTTTCATTTCTTAATCTTTTGTAGACTGGTTCTTTTATAATTTTCTTTGTCTTCACCTTGATGTCAAATAGTGCAAAAACTGGTAAATGATCAGTTATGTCACATATCATTAATCCACTCATATGAGTGTATTCTATATTATTTGTAAATATGTTATCAATAAGAGTAGCACTCTGAGTAGTGATTCTGCTGGGTCTTGTTATGGTTGGATATAAACTCATAGCATACATTCTGCTGATAAAGTCGTCGGTGGCTTTATGTTTTTCTGGGGTTTATCAGATCGATATTGAAGTCTCCACAGATGTATAATATTTAGTTATTTAGAGAGGTAAACATCTTTTCCATCCAGTCACTGAACACCTCTAAGCTTGACCCTGGCGACCTATAAACACAGCTTATAATGACATTTTTCCCTGAATTGTTACATATTTCAAATGTAAGACATTCCAGTATTCCATCCACTGCAACAGACAATTTATCAATTACCGTAAACTTCATGTTTTTTTCCACATATATTGCGACTCCTCCACCTTTTTTGCTTACTCTGTTCACATAGTTAAGTTCATAGTTTTCCAATTCAAAGTCAGCGTCCTTGTCGCGGCTGAACCAAGTCTCAGATATGGTTATGATATCAAAGGAATGCCCGATGTTCTGTAAATAGTCCTTGATGTCTTCAAAGTTGGTGTACATGCTTCTGCTGTTAAAGTGAATGATTGACAGTTTTTCTTCTGGGTTAACAGAGTTTTTAAAGTCATCTATGCTGTAATATTTGCAGTCCATGTTAACAGTGGAAAAGAATTGATCAGGGTCGATGTCTTGAAGGTTGTTGTCATTATCACTGAATATTTGAAGGTCGGTTTGCTCACCATTCAGATCTCTCTGAGAGTTGTGGTTGCAGGTGACTGTTGAAGAAAAAGTGTTGTTTTTTTTAGAAGCCATGGATAGTAGAGTTCATCTCCTCATCTCGTAAGACCAGCATCTTCACGTATCTCTTGTTTAGACTGTAGTGGGTAAATATTTTTCCAAATCTTGCAGGCTCCTGATAAGAACAACCTTGGACTGCTCAGGGGAGCCACAGAGTTTGGCATAAATTTTACAGTCTTTCACCCAGGTTCCTTGAATTTTCCCCTGCTTTTTCAAGTAACGTGCTCTTCTGGCGATGTCGGCATTCCTTTTCGTGAGATTGTCATTCATGAAAACGTTGGTTCCCCTCAGATTTCTTCCTTGCTTCAATAAAGCTGCTTTGTGTTTCCGATTGACAAACTTTAAAAAAATAGAGAAACCGATTTATTTAGAAACAATTCCTTTAGTTAACCGAATTCTAGATGATTTGCACAAGAGAAATTTTATTACAATAAAACAAAAATCCTACTTAAAGGGAGATAGAGAACCCAGACCCAGGAGATTTTATATTCTCCCAAAGATTCATAAGGACCCAGAAAAGTGGACAATCCCATTCCACCTCCCTCCTGGGAGACCTATTGTCTCAGACTGTGGTAGCGAAACTTATTACACAGCTGAGTTCATTGATTTTTATTTAAACCCTCTTTCTGTGAGACATCCATCCTATATAAAGGACACATATCATTTCATAAACATAGTTAAGGGTATTAATATCCCAGCAGATGCCTTGCTTTTTACAATGGATATTGACAGCCTATACACAAACATAGATATTAAATCCGGTTTACAAACAGTTAAAAACATACTACAAAAATACCCAGACCCTAAAAGACCGGATGAGGCCATCTTACAATTATTAGAAATAAATGTAACCAGAAATGATTTTGAATTCAATGGGGAGTTTTATCTTCAAATCAAGGGAACAGCGATGGGAAAGAGGTTTGCGCCTGCATATGCAAACATATTCATGGCGGATTGGGAAGACAAATCACTGCATAAATGTTCACAGAAACCATTGCATTATTATCGCTATTTGGACGATATCTGGGGAATTTGGTCATATTCGGAGTCAGACTTTCAAAACTTTGTGGATATCTTAAATAATCAGGACCCCTCAATTAAAATTAAATATGATTTACAGAGCGAATCAGTTAACTTTTTGGACACAACTGTATATAAGGGCCCACAATTTGCACATACACAGCAACTGGACATTAAAGTTTTCTTTAAAGAAACAGACACGCATGCTCTGTTATATAAAACCAGTTTTCACCCAAAGCATACTTACAAAGGCATAGTTAAATCGCAATTATTGAGGTTCCACAGGATCTGTACTAGACCTGAGGACTTTTGGAACGCTGTCCACATTTTGTGCAAAGCTTTGCAAAACAGGGGTTACTCTAGGACATTCTTAAGAAAATGCATTAAAACGTTTCAAGAGAAAAAACAGGAGGACAATAAGAAAGTTATTCCCTTTATTACTACATTCTCATCAATCAGCACCAAAATTCAGAGGACCTTTAAGAATAATTTTTTAAATAATTTGCAAATACATGGTCTACTGGAGAATCACAAATTAATTGCCGCATTCAGGAAGAATAGAAACTTAAAAGACCTTCTAGTTAGAGCGAAATTAAACACGTTGCAATTTAGAATCCATCAATCATCCACCTTTTTCTGGAGACCCAAGATGGTCAGAAATAAGTCAAATCATAGATTATTTGAAATCAAACAGAACTTCACACCCAAAACACGGAACTGTGTTTATCTGATTTCCTGTTCCTTGTGTGATAAACAATATGTGGGACAAACCAGAAATTCCATCAGCACCAGACTGTGGCAACATAAGTATAATATTGTCAACAAGAGAGAAGCACACACCCCACTGGTCAAACATTTTCTGTCACATGGCTTGAAATCATTAAAAATATGTGGTATCCATAGCAATTCAACATGGACAGACAAACAAAGACAAAAAATGGAAAGGAGATGGATATTTCTGCTCGGGACCAGAGCACCATCTGGCCTGAATGTTATCTGACCAAGGGTTGTTGGTGACTGTTACTAGTGAGAGACATAGCTGGTTTCATTGTTTTTGATTACCGTGGTTATATTTAAGGGTTATTATTATTTTTCTTGTTGTTGTTATTATTATTGATTTTATTATAACCCCAATCCGGATCCTAACCCCAACCTTAACCCTGATTCTAACCCTAACCTTGACCTGAATCTTAATCCTGACCCCAACCCTAACCCTAACCCTAACCCTAACCTTAACCCCAATCTCAACACTAATCTTAATCACTAATTAAAAGGCAAAATAGTCACAAACACAAAAAACGGTTGGAAGGAAAGTGTTAATATCCCTTACTCAGCAGTTTGTGGGTAGGGGAGGGGCTGCACGCAGGGGGACACACTGTGTGCATGCGGGGACCCAGCTCCTGACACGAGGTCAGCTCGTGATCACCCTGAGACCCTATAAGAGCCAGCCTTTCTCTCACTTTTACAGTATAACCTGTTGTGCCAAGTTGGAACCTGTTTGGTTGTTTTGAGTGTGCCTGTAGCCTGAGGAAGGCAGAATCTGCCGAAATGCGTCGCTAGCACACTATCTTGCAATTTTGTACGGTTTGTTTATTCATTTTTTGTACAATTTTTACATTTTTGTTAATAAAAAGAACAAAAATTAAGTGGTTGTCCCGCTTTTTCCTTTTTTCTATTTTTCTTCTATTTTTCTTCTTTTGGAATATTTTCACTGTAACGTCACCTGCCATGCGTTTTTATGATGGAGAGCAGGATGGAGGTGACTGGACCACAGTGCGCTACGGGAGGAGACGCTACAGAAATCCCCGTGCGCACAATACTTATTATCAGGACCCACCGGACATCGGGATGGACCGTGCTTTTACCGTCTCCGGCTGGAGGAGGGCACCGAAGTTCCCTAACTCTGGCTGGGGTAGGGCTCCTCCCTCAATTCCTAACCCTTAACCCTAACCCTAACCCCAACCCCAACCCTAACCCTCTATTTAAACGGACCTGCTTCTTGCATCTCACTCACTCACCTCTCAGCCCTGTCATATGGAGGCACAATAAAACAGAAGGCAATCAGACCAGGATTTATGGACAAAGAATTTTATTCCATCCAAGCTCTCATGCACAAGGGATATTCAAACAAAATTTGCCCAAATCAGCATCTGAAGAAGAACCAGGACGTTCGAAATATTATGCATAACTCTGGGCAACAAAGGATACCAGGAAGAGCCTGAAAAATATCGTGCAAAGAAAAGAAAAGGCTACTTACCTGAAGAAATAGAGGAAATCTCCCTGCAAAGAAGAAAGAAGAGGAGAAAAAATTGAAGATACAAGTTATCCAGGACGATGAGAGCCTAATTTTTTGAATATGTAAGTCCATTTATCCTAATTTTTGTGTGTGGGGCAGATGATTCTGGATTTTCTGGACGGAAGGAAGGCCCATGCACTTGAAATTCACCGCCTTCGTTTTTCTAACCTGCTTCATAAGCCTGATTGGTTGTAAAGGACGTTATAGGGAGTGGAAGAGTAGGTGTGATTCCTGCCTGAAGAGTCTGATGAGCTGATGATCTGGAAAACCACATCTATGAGGAATTGCATCAAAAACTTGTACAATTCCAAACAAGTTAATAGTCATTTAATTAATACTACAGTTTTAAAAGTTCATATGAGACTTGGTTTATTTTGGAGTTGTTTTTTAGTGGCTCCAGGTTAACCATTTAAAGTTTTACAGCTTTCTTAACAGAGTTGATGTTTGATTTTTAAAGCTGTTGTTCAGAAATGTTTCTTTGCAGGTGAAAAAATATATGCTGACATGAGCATTGCAATAATGGATATGAAAATAAACAAATTTGTTTCATAGCAGTGCTATATATTTATCCCAAACTTACATGAATATGTTTTTCAATAACATACAAAGAAACAGTTGTGGATTTTACTTGATGGGCTAGTAAAGCACTTCTGCCTGATAATAGTTACACTAACATCAATGAGGCATGACACACAAGCTCCTGCTTAGATCATTGCATCTGCACAGCTGATGCACATCACTCAATAGAAACCATGAAGACAAACTATGAATTTGCAAATTCAGATTTTTTAAAATTTTATTTACTTAGATCTGGGTGAAATACCTAGACTCTCTTACGTGATTTATGATGTCCATGTAGGACAAATAAAATGGTCTGACCTGACTGAGACAGATCTTGATCGGTATTTTGGTCAGTCTGAAATGCCAAAATAACAAAAGATACTCCAACATGCCAAAATTTTAATTGCTGACCAAGGTGCTGAGTTATGTTCTTTGTATGACAACATTGTGGAATCACTCATTACCTCAAGTGGCCCGCTCTGTGAGGCCAAGATGCACAAAATCAAGCCAGGCTGGAATGAGTATGTGGAGGAACTTCATAATGGAGCGAGAAGAGCGTTCAAAGCATGGGTTGAATCAGGCAAATATAAACATGGTCCCATGTTTGTGTCAAGTGGGGGGGGCTGGTGAGCAGGAAGGACCCAAAATGCAGATTCGGGAGGCACACGGTTCCAGGGCAAGGAGAGTTAATGAAAAAAACAAAAAAGCGCTGCAGAGCAGAGAAACAAAACTAAAACTCACTGTGGGCATAGCATGATAAACGTGGCAGAAGACGTACATGGAAATGACATGAATGATGTTAGAGACGTTAAAGATGTTAATGGACCAGCAGCAAGAGGAAGGCAGAGACAAGACTTAAATACAGACAGACACAGGTGAACATGATCAGGGCAGATTGGGACCAAGGAAGTAAAACTCTAAAACATGACAAAACAGGAAACCTTTAAAAATAAAACAGGAAACAGAACTCAAACATGACAGAGACCAAAACTGAAAGTAAAAAGCAATACAAAGAAACCCAAACCATGACAGTTTGTATATAAGAAAGGATCAAATATAAGTTTTAAATATGCTCCTATTTCATTAAGAGAAATGAAAATAAAATTGAAGCTGCGAGCGGCATTGTATGGCCTGCAGACACTGCCCACCCTCGCCGCCCGCCTCAACACGCCACTGACCATGTCTCTTTCCGTCTCTTTACATCATCGCTGTCCTCAGGGCAGGTTTTACTATTACAAAAAGAGGTTAAATATCTTCGGTCAACTGCAGTTTAAATTTGTATAAACCCCATTTTTATTTTTTTATTTGTTTATTACATTTAGTGTGTGTGTGGGGAGGGAAAGGGGAAGAATGTGAGGGGGGTTGGAAGAGAAAAAAAGGAAGAAAGGTGGAGAAAATGGGGGATACAAGCACTGATTTGAATTAGTTATTTTAAGCTGTAACAATTATACCAGATCTGCTGGAAAGACAAATATTCCATCAGAAGGTGATAGTCTGACATGCAGATCAGCGGAAGACATCTGTCCATCAATACACTGTGGGTTAGGAGGGGGATAGAGCAAACAGGGAACAGTGTGGCAGTGTGCACGTGCACGTGGGGGTGGAGGTACATGCATGCTGCTGAAGTGAACCATGTGCTCATAAGGGGAACCAGATCCTCCCCAGCCCGAACAGCCATACCAGGAGAGGGGGGGAGAGACCCTCGGAGGAAGGAACCCACGCAGCCCGGTAGGAGGGGAGGGGGGAAGGGCCGCCTACCCACTCTGCCAGGTACAGAGGGGGACCCCCTACAGGGGCCCCCCCAGCACTGGGAGACATGGGTGAACCCGGCGTCTGAGCCCCCAGGCCAAAAGGCAGGCGTGCTTCGCCGTACAAGGAGGCAGCCTTGGGGGACCGCCGGGCGCCGGACACCCGACCAAGGGGCAGGAGGCCCAGCCCCACCATTCATATCCTGACTTCCCTAAGGGACTAGCACACCACCTTTTCCCCAGGGAACCCCCCCCCCTCCTAAAAAGTACATAAATGGAGGGGAAAAAAATAAATAAATAAAATAAAACAACCCAAGAGAACCCCTTAGCCCCTGCTGTAGATGCATCGCTGTGGCCAGGCCAAGCAGCAAACCACCGGCTGCAGGTGTGTGTATGTATGTATATATATATATATATATATATATATATATATATATATACATACATATATATATATATATACCTGTATATATATATATATATGTATGTATATATATATATACACATATATACATATTAATATACACGTATATATATATAGCTGAACTGTTTGTTTTGATTTTCTTTTGTAAATGTTGCATCTTTTTATAACACATCCTTTACAAAAACCATCATTATAGGGTCCTTCCATGTGTTAACCAATCAGAATCCCCCAAATAACACACGTGTGAACATGGGCTGTGTCCTCATAATACAAAATGTCCCATCTGTGTGGTGTGTAAACTGGAAAAATGTCCTTATAAACCATAGTAAACACACCACTCTTGTTATTCAATCATTCACCAAATACTTGTTTTCAACGACCCATTGATGGTGAAAAAGGACCAGTTAGGGGGATTGCCTGCAGCTGTGCAGCATCGTCCTGCTACGGGAAGATCACCTTGTCTTACAGTTTATGCCACTCAACTTTGCTGTGCAGCAGCTGTGATTTCTCAGCTTGATTACCGTCACGCTTTTTTCTTTTTACAGGGTTACCAGTCTCTTCATTTGATCCAAAATGCAGCTGCATGCGCAGTCTTTAACCAGCCAATAAGAACTCGCATCACTGGTTTCCGATACCTGCCAGCATTAGATTTATAGGCCTGACTTTTACTTGCAGTCTTAAACTGTTAATCTCCTCTGTACCTGAACACATCACCAGGTCCGTACCGCTGCAGGTCATGCTCTGCTCTATGAGCAACATCTGGTGGTTCCTGTACAACACAGCAATAGATCATAAGACAAACTTTTCCACTGTGATCTTTCCACTTGGCATGACCCGCTGTTCTCTGAAGTACAGCAGTCTAATATGCAACCATCAAGAAAAGGCTGAAAACAGTTATTTTCCAACTTCTAAAGCACAGAAAGGACAGCTATCATGGTCTAGTTTTCTGCTAGTCTTGTTCCTCAATTGTTGGTCGCTTTGCATAAACGTACCTGCCAAACTAAGCCAACTAAGACTAAATCTTTTTAGAATAAGTGGAATAATTAATATACTTTTTAGAAAATCCTAGCGATCATTGGATACATTTAGTTTTTGCAGATGATCTTTAAGATCAGCTAAAGATTCCAGATGTTTCACATGAGAAGCTGCTGGAGCAGTGAAACAGTCTGCAGCCTTAAAGATGGTCAGTTTTCACCTACTCTTCAGACGGACTGGAAATGGAAAACTGAAATCCTGGTTTGGTTGGATAAATCTTATTGGTTTGATTGATCTCCTCCTCCCAGAATTAAATTGATGACCTGCAGAACCATTGAAACTAAACAGAATTAGAAATAATACGAGCTTAACTCAGAAATACATGAAATGTTTATTAAAGCTAACTTAAAAAAAGAATGATTTGTTCTACAAAGAATACAACAAATTTTAGGAGCCGTTTTCGTGTGGATCTTCTTCCATGTTCTTCTCTTCCTGGTCATTCTCTTCATAACCTTCTTCCATGTGCGTCTCCCCAGCTTCAGTGGTTTCCTCTTCATCCTCTTCTTCCTCCACCTCAGGTAGACCTGTTATTGAATAAGTCCAAAAATAAATCCATGTGTGACGGATGTGAACGAAAATTGAAAATACAATGCTCAAAAAAATAAAATACCAAAATGAATTTAAGATTTTCCTTAAATGCTTTACTCTTTATATAGTTGCATGTGGTGACAACAAAACCACACAAATTCTTAAAGTAAATTAAATATCATTGGGGTTTTTTTTTTTTTAGCCTATGGAGGTCTGGATGTGGAATCATACTCGAAAAACTCACTAGAGGCTGATCCAACTTGGATGTAATGTCTTTGAAACGAGTCAGAATGAGGCTCAGTAGTGGGCGTGGCCTCCCTGCAATGCCTGGGTAATGCCCCCCCCCCCCCCCCACCCACACACACATTTGGACCAAAGCACCCACAGACTCCTGTGGTGCAACTAGGCGTTGGATAGACCAAATTAGGACGTCCCAGACCTCAGTTGCATTCAGGTCTGGGGACCGGGCCGGTCCATTGCATCAGTACCTTCATCTAGCAGAAACTCCTGACACCATCCAGCCATATGAGGTCCAGCATTGTCTGCATTAGGAAGAACCCAGGGCCAATCGCACCAGCCTCTGGTCTCTGAAGGGGTCTGAATTTCTTATCTGGGTAACGAATGGCAGTCAGGCTGTGCGGCCCTCCAAAGAAATGACCCCATACCAACCCACTGCCAAACCGGTCTGCAACTGGTGGTCTTTTGTCAGCAGTTGCAGAACCACTCCTTTTTTTGAGGTGTCTTGGTAATCGCCTATTATTTCTTCCTTTTGTCTATTCCACTTTAACAAAAACGTGTGAAATTGATTGTCAGTGTTGCTTCCTGATTGGACAGTTGGTTACACAGAAGTACCACTGAGTTGTTTAGGAGTTCCTTTTATTTTTGGAGCAGTATAGAACAGAGCATAGGAGTTTGAGGGGAAGCTCAAGGGGCTCCGTTCAAATAGAAGGCAAGATAAGGCTACAGGAAACTCTTCATTTCTTGGGTTTGGTGATGGTTTCCAGAGTCACCTTTATTTAAAGTCAAAGTGCAGTGACTGTAGATGAAAACTGAATCGGACCGGTCCCAGCAGTGTCTTATCGTGACAAACATCTGCACTTTTCTAGGGTTTGATCAAACATCGTCTCTGCTGTAGCAGGTCAGACGCTCCAAATCAAAGTCAACCACATCCTCAGCAGTGGATGAGGTTCACATGCTGATGGTTACACATACACGGGTAAATGAGCGCCCGCGTTAGCTCTGACCTTGTCTGTCCTCTCGGCCCGGAATCTGCCCCGCCTGGAGCATGCCCCTCAGCCTCTCCACCTCAGCCAGCGACGAGGCGTTGCTGATGGCATGCTGAAACAATCAGAATGTGAAAACACTGGCGACAGGAGATGTCCTGGAGGATTTGGTGGAGCAGGGCTGAGAAGCTGGTCTACTGCCTGCATGACAGAATTACCTTGATGGCTTCCACCTCTGCCTGAGAAGGTCCAGACCTCTTCTTCTCCTGCTGTTGGGCAACTCCAGGAATGAACCTGAACACAAAGACACCCAATAAAAAAGAAACCAGGCAGAGCTATGCCTGCTTCCAAGACTGGATTATCACACCTGGGAGAAAATACAGTATTTATTTCCCATCATTTCCATCTGTAGATTGTTAAACTTCAGTTTATAGATGATTAGTTTTATGATCCTGAGCATTGGAGTCTAACCCAGGGGTGTCAAACACATGGCACATGGGCCCCCCCGGATGGTTTAGTCCAGACAGTCAAGAAGAGGACAATGTTTAAAGGATGTTCAACAAAAAAGCATACTTCTAGCCCATTCCTGTGGCTAGTTTTTTGTTTTGAAAGAAATAATGAAACGTGCAAGCAAAGAAAAAGTGTCACCATTTGCAGGGGCAGTAAAGAACACAGAAGACAAACCACCTATTAGCTGGACTGCAAAAACAACCGTCTGCGTCTTTTAACGCGTTAACATGGTATCGTCCATCGGCACAACCTTACTCCTCAGACTATAAGCATTCAGCCATGTTCCAGCCCAGTGGTTCCCAAACTGGGGGGCGCGCCCCCTAGGGGGGGGCGCGGAGGTATTGCAGGGGGGGCGCGGTGGAGTTTTTTTTTTTTCATACTTTATTGACAAACAACATAATACAATAACAATGTGAATGTCTCAGGGGGAATTGAAATGTGTACATATTGCAGAAAAATATAAGAAATAAAAGAAAAAGTATATAAATATATACACATACATATACAACATAAGAGAAAAAGAATTTTTACTTCAAAAATCTTTGGGGTTTAATAAATTTTAAAACTTTCAAAAATTAAATTAGTTCAAATAGCTGTTTGGTTTTGCAGATGTTTGATAATGGTACATTACTGATTGATTTCACTCAAAAACTGCTGGAATTTAGTTTTGGAGTTTGACCATTTGGCTTTATGAATATGGAATTTTGCCAATAATAAAAACAATTGTGTAATGAAGATACAATCTTTGTCTACTTTGACATTAGGGTAACCCAGAATAATGTATTTTTCTAAAAATGTAACAGTTTGTTTAGTTATATTTCCAATATAGTTTCCCACTTCAATCCAAACCTTATTTGTATGTCTGCAGTCCACAAACAGATGATAAATAGTTTCCTCCTGAGTTCCACAGAATGAACAAAACAGGTCCATGTCCAACAAATCTACTCAAATTTTGGTAGGATATATACAATGCAATATTTTGAAGGAGGCCTCTTTTATTTTGTTATTTAGACAGTATTTATTGCTAATAGTCCAAGCATAAGTCCATTTTATGTCCACAAATGTGGATTCCCAATAAAACCTCCCAGCAGGTAAGGTTGTGGTATGTAAAAGATTTCTTATTTGTTTATTGGAAACTGAATGAACACAAATATCCACATTGTCCCCAAAACATTGTCTGGGTTCTTATTGACTTGTGTTCTAAATCCCTTTAAACAGTTGTAGTAGACTGGTTGGAACGGCATCTAACACTATTGCATATCTCTGGGTGGAGCAGGAATACCGAATTTAAAATAAATTCTTCATACATCAGAAGAGTCCATGAGAATTGAAAAGTTGTCTGATTAAAACAATATCATTATCATACCACCTAGGAAAAAAAGTGATTTATTTTTGTATTGTACATTACTGTTATTCCAAATACAACAAGTTGTTGGAGAAAAATTATGTTTATAAAGGGATTGTTCCAGGCCAAGCAGGGCTTGTTTGTAAAGTTTGAAAGTTTTGTGGGTAATTTTTCAATTTTACAATTACATTTTAGCAAGAATTTAATGCCTCCCAGTGTGTCAAATATATATTTGGGAAATGCATTCCAGATATTGTCTTCCTCTTTCAATAAATTACTTAACCACTTTATTTTAAAAGAGTTGTTTGAAGTTTCAAAGGTTAATACATCCATGCCCCCATGTTTTCTGGTGTTACACAAAACAAATTTTCCTTAAGTAATGAATTTTTTTCCTCCAAATAAAATCAAATAATGTTTTGTTTAATAGGTTACAGATGTGTTCTGGAATTTCTAAAGACAGAGACACATAGACAGATCTAGAGATTCCTTTAGCTTTAGATAACAGAATTCTACCGTTCAGAGAAAGATTTCTCATTAACCACATGTTATAAGGCGCGGTGGAGTTTAGAAACAAAGGATTGTATGTTTGTGTCAGTGTGGGGGGGCTCGAAAATTTTGTAATTTTCAGAAAGGGGGGCCCTGCAGGAAAAGTTTGGGAACCACTGTTCCAGCCTGATGGACAAACTGACAGTGCTTGCACCTCCAGCACGTTTGAACACATCGGATAAGCCGTGAACAGACGTACACACCAACACATGGATCTTACGTTTTAGTTCGCTTGGCGATGTCTTTGGCCAACTGGGCTCCCCGTTTTCCTTTGAATAACTTCTCAGCCTCCTGTCGTTCCTGAAGTGAAACTCAAGTATTTATTATCGTTGATTACCTATTTTTAAGGTCCTTCACATCCTACCTTTAGTTTGACCTTCTGAAAGTCCAGAACGCGGATGTGTGGCAGTTTACTGATGACGTAGAGCCGGTAATGCTTCTTGTTTGTAACTGGGTTCCTTAACAAGCTGTAAAATGACGGAGGGTCAGGCAGGCCAGAAGAAGGGCACAAATAGCAGGTGAGCTCTGCACGTACCTGAGCAGAGTTAGGGTCTTCACTGAGGCCAGAGGGTCCAGGTCGCCCTGCAGTGGGCAATAGAGGGGGGGAGGCTGACTACACAGAAGCTGACTGGGGGGTTGGTCATTTTCAACCCCTGAAACTTAGTTGTAGCCCGTTCCCAGAGCACCGTGGGGCTGGGGGCACTCACCAGCTCCTGGATGTTGTTGTTGGTCAGAACCAGCTCCCTCAGACCAGGCAGAGACTGCTCCAGGTTGTCTCCTAAACGACTGCAGCAACACATCAGAAAGTTAACAACAACATCCATCACCACAACATGAGACAGGGCTGCACACAGGACGTCTGGCTCCGCCTCTTCTCCCACTGCGGTCAATAAACCCACAGATAAGGCTCATGGCTCTCTATACAACAACCTCAGAGAAAATTATTCAGTCAAGAAGCTAGAATAGATTCATTTGAGTCTAGAGGAAATGTTTCCTTTCTTTGGACTCCTGACACTAAGTTGAAGGCGAGCTGAAATGCCCAAGCTTTCCAAAGTTGGTCAATGAGATAATGGCAAGAATCCAAAACATGGTTGTATCTTCAGGCTGTTTTTGGTATAATTTCATATCATAATTAAAACTGGAGACAGATTTAGAATGAGGGGTATTTTCTGTCAATCTGCGCCCCCCTAGTATGTTTGTTCTTGTTTTCTTAGAATGTTTTTATTTAAGTTTAGTTTAGATAAGACTGAAAGACATGTCCATACCATTTATTATTACTTTTAGACCATTTCTTTTTCTTAAAATCCACAGAAAAGAATTTTCATTATCTTTTGCTGCTTTAGAGTACAGGTGACTGTCTGCTATCACATGGTTTTCCTCTGATCTTTATCCACCAATACGTCAGTCATTCGGGGTGAGTCCCATCTCTTAGCAGCTGGTTCATTTGTGCTGCCAGGCGCTCATGGAGTGCGGTAAGCTTCTTTAGCCAGTAGGCATGTATCATGTCAGGGCCCAGTGCTGTCCAGTTCTTCATACTTGAGACTCGTTCTTGGATGTCTGCCACATGATCAGCAACAATACTCAGGTAGGCTGTGGCGGTGGAACCATGCTCTATTGGTTCTAAGAGGCTTAAAATGTGCCAAAAACACCACCACTCTGAAGGCAGGATGGATCCATGCTTTCATGTTGTTGAGGCCAAAGTCCGACCCTACCATCTGAATGTAGCAGCAGGAATGGAGACTCAGACCAGACAACGTTTTTCAATCCTCTATGGACCAGTTTTGGTCAGTCTGAGTGAATTGTAGCCTCAGTTTCCTGTTCAAACTCTTTAACCACCACTTAGGAGGGGGGAGGAGGACAGAAAGGAAAGGGCCTGAATGACTTTTTTTTTTAATGCTGTTTTGTTTTACTGTACTGCTTTTTCCTATATGTATATCTAATAGTGCTGTATGCGATGCACATGTCAATTTCCATGTGGGAACCTCCCAAAGGGATAAATACAGTTATCTATCTATCTACCATAATATAGGGTATACCTACAACTTTGAATGTGAGGCCTTCTTAAAGTGGTATTAGGGGATTTGTACATTTAAGATGTTAAGCAGGAGGAACGCTGACCGGGTGAAAAGACAAAAATGTCTAAACACTCACCAGATTCTGTTGTTGTTCATCAGCAGTGTTTTCAGCCGCTTCAGCAAAGGAAAGCCGTCCAGTTTCCTTACTTCATTATCTGAAAAGTCAATGGTGTCAAACTGGTCCAGAGTGGCTCCGAGGTTCTCCAGAACTGGGATTTTGTAGCCTGTGAACCAGACCAAAACCAGAAATTAAGGCTGAGTATCACCAATAATTTCCAGAATCGATTCAACCAAGTTTTGAATTTACACAGTTGACATATTTAGAAATTTGTATAGAAATACAATAATAATCTATATATGTTTCATATGAATCTGATGCAGTTTAGTGTAAATATCATCAATGAAATAATAAACCAGGGAAATTGTTAACACAATACAGTGTGACATGATTTCTCAAACGGAGCACCTCCAACAAAAATGTGCAGATCATCATGTTCTGCCTCTCATTCCTCCCCACAGCCATCAGACTGTACAACACTGTGTTACAGTGACTCTACGTACCCATGGCGTTCTCTCTTTTCTTTTCATTCACTTATTTCTTTACAAACTGTTGCAGCCGTTGTTGTTTCTCAGTTGTTTTTTGCTCTTTAACGGTTGATTTTGATGTGAATCTTTACTTATTTGTTTTTGTTTAAATTCACTTTATCCTCTGTAAATGTCACTTTTTTGCTGTTTGTATTTGAGGATGTCTTCTTTTTGCTGCTGAAGACAAGAAAAATTCCCCTTTGTGGGCTAAATAAAGTTTATCTTATCTCTCCTGGAGTGCGTTTCAGTTTGGCCACTAGGTGAAGCTAGTGCTGTAGCATTACACTTTATTCCTGAAGATTGGAGCAAAAAAAAACCCGCTGCTTTAGATCAGCGGCCCCCAACCTTTTGAGTGCCACGGACCGGGGTATGCCGTCACACGAGGTTTTCACGGACCGGTCTTTAAGAAGTAGGCGGAGAACTATTGCAGCAACGCTACGCTGATGGAGGAACCGAGTCATGACCAGACGAACTGAGCTTTTATTTTGACAGGAATGTTATTGTACATCGCACTGTGTCTCAGGTGTCATCATCCTCCCCCCTTCCCTCACTCATGGTGCTAAAATGAACTCCTGTCTATTAAATGTCGCTTTCTGTTTTTGTAGTGGAAGGCTCCTCTTCTGTCTCCTGGCTGGGCCTTTTTCCCTTGGCAAAGAAACTTTCCAAAACCTTTTTTTAAATTCATTTAGCTAATTCCTGGGTTTTATTTTAGCGGTACGTATCACGTGACCCAGACGAGCGCCTTGGCAAGACTGACACAGAGAATCGAGCAATTTCCCCCGGGCCGCAGACCGCTGCGCTACATGTTTACAAGTAAAAATACAAGTGAATGTGAGCATTTGATGCAATTTCAACACATTTAAAGTACAATAAATATGTGGATTATTTTTAATAACATTGTTATTCTGTTGCTAAAAAATGATAAATATTTCTTAGCATGAATGTGATTCTGGTGCTGCATGGTTCTGCTGATGGTCTAGTCTGGTTGATCCGTGGTGAGTTTCTGCTTCATGCAGGCGTTGAGACTTTAAACGTGATGGTAGGTCTGAATGTTCTGGAGATGTGAGACAGACTCACATGCAGAGGCGGAGCAGAACACACACTCACACTGCAGTATGTGACGGGCAGCGGGTTTTACGTTTGGACAATCCCTGCGCAATTCACCTCCGCACCAGAGCCCACTACCCGTGTCCTGGGGGGGCTGCAGAACGGCAGTTCACAGGTTTTAGGCTGTTTCAGGCTGTTACAAAATCTGTGATATAACAGATAATAGGAAATCGACAGTGGCACAGACTTTTTTTCTCCAAGCACCGCTACTACTGCGCGCCCCCCTGGCATGGCGCCCGAGAAGGACATGTCTAATGAAAAAGATTTGTCTGCGAGTTAGGGTTGTGCCGATGGACAACACCATAGTGATGCCACGCCCCCGCCATGCTGCGAGTCGACACCATAAGCCACGGTTACATGAACAAAATATCTTGATGGGATCAATGGTAGGATTAGAATCCAACCGTGTACATGAGCCCAGAAAACCTTTTTCAGATTATAAAAAACGTTCCCATGGGTCACACTTTCGGTCAGAATAAATCATTCGCACATGCGCAGTAGTGTTTTAAAAACCAGAAGAGAAGATTAGTTCTGCTGAGTGGCTACATAGATAGATATGGCACTTCGGTAACTAACAAGTGCATCTTCTACAAGTGCTTTATTAATGTTACATTTTTATGAAGCGCCTGTTCACTATCATTTTCCATTGTAATCGTTATGGTCAGTGCTTTTTCTGTTGAATGGAGCCAGCAAGAAAACGTATTAGAGGGTAACCTAGCTAACCCTAACCCTAACGTGGGGGTCTGCCATGCTTTGAACAATTTTGTATCCGAAGCATATGAATAATAGACATCGTTCGAAGGAATCAGAGATTTGAATTTGCCGCTAAGAGCGCAGGCTGGAAGTGAACTCGATATGACCTGTGACGTCACGAAAGGCATTGACTTCCGTAGTTCCGCTTCGGACAGCATGTAAACAAAACAGGTAGTCTTCGTTTCTCTCGTGTTTAAATCTGTTAATCATCAACATGCCAAGTCGTTGTGTGGCAGCTGGATGTAGCAATACATCTAGTGAAAGTGGATCTGTGTATAAATTCCCAAAACAAGAAACGCTGCTGAAACAATGGACAAAACAAGTTCAGCGAACGAGGGCGAATTGGGTGCCAACTAGAGGTAAGATCTTAAGCCCGAGCCCGAGTCCGAGCCCGACCCGACCCGAATTTCGGGTCGGGTCGGGCTCTAAATGACAGTCATTACGTTCGGGTCGGTTCGGGCCGGGCTTCTCTCTCGCTGACTTTTTTAATAAATATATTGTAATGTCTGCAAAGAAGCTCCTTAGGCGGCGGTTGTCAAACAGCTCTTTATTAATCCTGGATGTCAGAACGGTTACCGCACGAACCGAAAGGCACAGCCAGCTTCTTCTGACTCAGAGGGAGAACGTTCCCTTAGCGCACACACACGCACACACACCCACACACACACACCCACACACACACACCCACACACACACGAAACTGTGTACCGCGGCTGCAGTATTTCTCTGCATAATGAAGCGAGTGCTTATCATCCAGATCTCTCTGTCACTCTCTCTGTCTGGCCTCTTATTCTGTGTTCCAGCGTTATTTCATTGATCAAATGCATTTGTCATGTAGGGAGGAACCAATGGCAGAGCTTCCAGCTGAACTCTATGCCACAACAGCAGCTTATACGCGCGCGGCTGCAGCAACCACTCTCTGTTAGAAAGAAAATAACTTTCATCATCATAAAAATATGTAGATTATTTTACCTTTAAGAAATCTGGCGGGTTTTTTTCTGCCAAAAATCCTATGGGTTAAATTGAAATTTCGGGTTTGCTTCGGGCTCGGTCCTGCAAATCAAGCTAATTGGTCGGGTTCGGTCCGAGTTCGGCTTTAATGCCCGCGGGCCTGTGTCGGGTCGGGCCGGATTTTTTAGGCCCGATCTTACCTCTAGTGCCAACTGCTTTGTCAACTTTATGCAGCGAACATTTTGAGGCAGACTGTTTTGAAGAAACACCACAGCTCATGAAAGATATGGGAATGCATGTCAGATATAAAAAAGTATTGAAACCGAACGCAATCCCCACCATTTTCAAGAGATCGCTAGACCTACTACTTTCTGCTATATCCTCCTCACTTTCGCAAAAGGGTTCGAATCGATACGGTTGCAAAAGTGACTCATCATCATGATAATCTCCGCAACTTTCCTCTTCATCTTTCTGTTCAGCTAGCCATGTTGTCTGCCTTTCGTTACGTCACAAACAGGGCGGCGCGAATTCGGCGGAATGCGTGAAGCCGGCGGCCGTCCTCGTTGTTTATATCGCGTTTTTCGCTATTTATTCTTTTTCGAAAAATATTAAAAACAATCGCAACATGAAATAGAGACTATTTACTATATTTTGGCTTATTAAAATAGGCCATGTCACCCACACTTTAACAACACGGGCTAACAACATTAGCACGAACATAAAATGTATCCATGCCGGAAAGGCTGCAATCTGCATCCTGGCTGCACATAAATATGTGAGAATAACATCAGTCTTTACTTTGTCGAGACATGACTGGAAACACAAATCCACGTGATTGTTTGAACGGTTTTTTAAGGACTGAGCCACATTTCTGCTTTGAAGCTAACAGCGCTCCTCAGCCGCTGTGTGTGTGCTGGCGCTCCGAGCCCCGACACACTTTTACCGGGAGACCCGGTTCTCCTGAGTTCGGTAGCTCGTTCACGTAGAGCGGCGGGACGGATCACAGTCCTAAGTCTCCCACATGTAACGAAGCACCCCCCCCCCCCAGCGGACCACTTCTATTCTATTCTGTTCTGTTTGTTTGACTTTTTTTAAAGTCACTTCCCTCAGTTTATACTGGATCATCGCGGATGAGTCATTATTTGGGAAATAAAATACATAAAGTAATAAAGTAAAATAACGAATAATAATTATATAATAACAAAAGATTCTCTCCCCGGACGATATCATAGTCCATCCTGATGGTTGACTGCAAACATCGTCAACTGCCAATTTAAGGGACATCGCCCAACCCTACTGCGAGTCAGATGTGACCATCAAAAGAGCCACATCTGGCTTGCGAGCCACAGTTCCTGACCCCTGCCTTACCTCCATGCTTTATGACTACAACTGTTGTAGTCCTAAAAATATTAAATATTAAAGCAAATTCAGAATAAATTATAGCAAAAATCAGAAAAACTATAGAGAATGTGACAAAGTTGACCACGCCCACAGCGTGAGCATCCAGCAGGTCACCGTCAGACTGCTGCTTTGTGTCCCATGTTGTTGTCTGGATGGACTTATAAACACAATAAACTAGAATCCCAATAAAGAGCCTAAAATGGGATCCAATACCTCCCTGATTGACATTCAGCATTGGGGGTTGGAGGGGTGTGTCTGTAGTTTAGCCCTCCCCCTGAGAAACCCAGGTGAGAGACACTGATGGGTCTTTCAGATGACATCACCAGGTCTTTCTAATGCATCAAACAGTACGTTTGCCCTTTTGTAGTGCTGTCTTCATCTACAATTCTAACATCCAGAGCCTTAGAAATTTCCCAGAAGTCTCTGCGACAAACCACTGTGCAGCAATGCTCACTAGATCAGAGAATATAGACCACAATGCATTGCATTTAAATAATTGGTTTGGGGAAAACAGTATTTCATGTATTTCTTTAATAAACCATCCAACTTGTAATCATCAGAACACAGTGGATTCATAATTAGTATTCGTGAAATGCTCGTATTGATTAGGTTTTCACTTTGTAAAATAGGTGAGGAGAAGAATGAAGAAGACATGAAGGTAACTGCTGGTAGAGGATGAAGAAGACATGAAGGTAACTGCTGGTAGAGGATGAAGACATGAAGGTAACTGCTGGTAGAGGATGAAGAAGACATGAAGGTAACTGCTGGTAGAGGATGAAGAAGACATGAAGGTAGCTGCTGGTAGAGGATGAAGACATGAAGGTAACTGCTGGTAGAGGATGATGAAGACATGAAGGTAGCTGCTGGTAGAGGATGAAGACATGAAGGTAACTGCTGGTAGAGGATGAAGAAGACATGAAGGTACTGTGGTAGAGGATGAGAAGACATGAAGGTAGCTGCTGGTAGAGATGATGAAGACATGAAGGTAGCTGCTGGTAGAGGATGATGAAGACATGAAGGTAGCTGCTGGTAGAGGATGAGAAGACATGAAGGTAGCTGCTGGTAGAGGATGATGAAGACATGAAGGTAGCTGCTGGTAGAGGATGAAGAAGACATGAAGGTAGCTGCTGGTAGAGGATGATGAAGACATGAAGGTAGCTGCTGGTAGAGGATGATGAAGACATGAAGGTAGCTGCTGGTAGAGGATGATGAAGACATGAAGGTAGCTGCTGGTAGAGGATGATGAAGACATGAAGGTAGCTGCTGGTAGATGATGAGAAGACATGAAGGTAGCTGGTAGAGGATGATGAAGACATGAAGGTAGCTGCTGGTAGAGGATGATGAAGACATGAAGGTAGCTGCTGGTAGAGGATGATGAAGACATGAAGGTAACTGCTGGTAGAGGATGATGAAGACATGAAGCTGCTGGTAGAAGATGATGAAGACATGAAGGTAGCTGCTGGTAGAGGATGATGAAGACATGAAGGTAGCTGCTGGTAGAGGATGATGAAGACATGAAGGTAGCTGCTGGTAGAGGATGATGAAGACATGAAGGTAGCTGCTGGTAGAGGATGAAGAAGACATGAAGGTAGCTGCTGGTAGAGATGATGAAGACATGAAGGTAGCTGCTGGTAGAGGATGATGAAGACATGAAGGTAGCTGCTGGTAGAGATGAGAAGACATGAAGGTAGCTGCTGGTAGAGGATGATGAAGACATGAAGGTAGCTGCTGGTAGAGGATGATGAAGACATGAAGGTAGCTGCTGGTAGAGGATGATGAAGACATGAAGGTAGCTGTTGGTAGAGGATGAAGAAGACATGAAGCTGCTGGTAGAAGATGATGAAGACATGAAGGTAGCTGCTGGTAGAGGATGATGAAGACATGAAGGTAGCTGGTAGAGGATGATGAAGACATGAAGGTACTGCTGGTAGAGGATGAAGAAGACATGAAGCTGCTGGTAGAAGATGATGAAGACATGAAGGTAGCTGCTGGTAGAGGATGATGAAGACATGAAGGTAGCTGCTGGTAGAGGATGATGAAGACATGAAGCTGCTGGTAGAAGATGAAGAAGACATGAAGGTAGCTGCTGGTAGAGGATGATGAAGACATGAAGGTAGCTGCTGGTAGGAGATGAAGACATGAAGGTAGCTGCTGGTAGAGATGATGAAGACATGAAGGTAGCTGCTGGTAGAGGATGATGAAGACATGAAGGTAGCTGCTGGTAGAGGATGATGAAGACATGAAGGTAGCTGCTGGTAGAGGATGAGAAGACATGAAGGTAGCTGCTGGTAAGATGATGAAGACATGAAGGTGCTGGTAGAGATGATGAAGACATGAAGGTAGCTGCTGGTAGAGATGATGAAGACATGAAGCTGCTGGTAGAGATGATGAAGACATGAAGGTAGCTGCTGGTAGAGGATGATGAAGACATGAAGGTAGCTGCTGGTAGAGGATGATGAAGACATGAAGGTAGCTGCTGGTAGAAGATGATGAAGACATGAAGGTAGCTGCTGGTAGAGATGATGAAGACATGAAGGTAGCTGCTGGTAGAGATGAGAGACATGAAGGTAGCTGCTGGTAAGATGATGAAGACATGAAGGTAGCTGCTGGGTAGAGATGATGAAGACATGAAGGTAGCTGCTGGTAGAGATGATGAAGACATGAAGGTAGCTGCTGGTAGAGGATGATGAAGACATGAAGGTACTGCTGGTAGAGATGATGAAGACATGAAGGCTGCTGGTAGAAGATGATGAAGACATGAAGGTAGCTGCTGGTAGAGATGATGAAGACATGAAGGTAGCTGGTAGAGTGATGAAGACATGAAGGTAGCTGCTGGTAGAAGATGATGAAGACATGAAGGTAGCTGCTGGTAGAAGATGAAGACATGAAGGTAGCTGCTGGTAGAGATGATGAAGACATGAAAGCTGCTGGTAGAGATGATGAAGACATGAAGGTAGCTGCTGGTAGAGATGATGAAGACATGAAGGTAGCTGCTGGTAGAGGATGAGAAGACATGAAGGTAGCTGCTGGTAGAGGATGATGAAGACATGAAGGTAGCTGCTGGTAGAAGATGATGAAGACATGAAGGTAGCTGCTGGTAGAGATGAAGAAGACATGAAGCTGCTGGTAGAGATGATGAAGACATGAAGGTAGCTGCTGGTAGAGATGATGAAGACATGAAGGTAGCTGCTGGTAGAAGATGAGAAGACATGAAGCTGCTGGTAGAGATGATGAAGACATGAAGGTAGCTGCTGGTAGAAGATGATGAAGACATGAAGGTAGCTGCTGGTAGAGATGATGAAGACATGAAGGTGCTGGTAGAGATGATGAAGACATGAAGGTAGCTGCTGGTAGAGATGATGAAGACATGAAGGTAGCTGCTGGTAGAGATGATGAAGACATGAAAGCTGCTGGTAGAGATGATGAAGACATGAAGGTAGCTGCTGGTAGAGATGGAAGACATGAAGGTAGCTGCTGGTAGGATGATGAGAAGACATGAAGCTGCTGGTAGAGATGATGAAGACATGAAGGTAGCTGCTGGTAGAAGATGATGAAGACATGAAGGTAGCTGCTGGTAGAGATGATGAAGACATGAAGCTGCTGGTAGAGATGATGAAGACATGAAGGTACTGCTGGTAGAGATGATGAAGACATGAAGGTAGCTGCTGGTAGAGATGATGAAGACATGAAGGTAGCTGCTGGTAGAAGATGATGAAGACATGAAGGTAGCTGCTGGTAGAAGATGATGAAGACATGAAGGTAGCTGCTGGTAGAAGATGATGAAGACATGAAGGTAGCTGCTGGTAGAGGATGAAGAAGACATGAAGCTGCTGGTAGAAGATGATGAAGACATGAAGGTAGCTGCTGGTAGAGGATGAAGAAGACATGAAGGTAGCTGCTGGTAGAGGATGATGAAGACATGAAGCTGCTGGTAGAAGATGATGAAGACATGAAAGTAGCTGCTGGTAGAAGATGAAGAAGACATGAAGGTAGCTGCTGGTAGAGGATGAAGAAGACATGAAAGTAGCTGCTGGTAGAGGATGATGAAGACATGAAGGTAGCTGCTGGTAGAGGATGATGAAGACATGAAGCTGCTGGTAGAAGATGAAGAAGACATGAAGGTAGCTGCTGGTAGAGGATGATGAAGACATGAAGGTAGCTGCTGGTAGAGGATGATGAAGACATGAAGGTAGCTGCTGGTAGAGGATGATGAAGACATGAAGGTAGCTGCTGGTAGAGGATGATGAAGACATGAAGGTAGCTGCTGGTAGAAGATGATGAAGACATGAAGGTAGCTGCTGGTAGAGGATGATGAAGACATGAAGGTAGCTGCTGGTAGAAGATGATGAAGACATGAAGGTAGCTGCTGGTAGAGGATGATGAAGACATGAAAGTAGCTGCTGGTAGAGGATGATGAAGACATGAAGGTAGCTGCTGGTAGAGGATGATGAAGACATGAAGCTGCTGGTAGAAGATGAAGAAGACATGAAGGTAGCTGCTGGTAGAGGATGATGAAGACATGAAGGTAGCTGCTGGTAGAGGATGAAGAAGACATGAAAGTAGCTGCTGGTAGAAGATGAAGAAGACATGAAGGTAGCTGCTGGTAGAGGATGATGAAGACATGAAGGTAGCTGCTGGTAGAGGATGATGAAGACATGAAGGTAGCTGCTGGTAGAGGATGATGAAGACATGAAGGTAGCTGTTGGTAGAGATGAAGAAGACATGAAGCGCTGTAGAAGATGATGAAGACATGAGGTAGCTGCTGGTAGAGGATGAAGAAGACATGAAGGTAGGCTGCTGGTAGAGGATGATGAAGACATGAAGGTAGCTGGTAGAGGATGATGAAGACTGAAGCTGCTGGTAGAGATGAAGAAGACATGAAGGTAGCTGCTGGTAGAGGAGATGAAGACATGAAGGTAGCTGCTGGTAGAGGATGAAGAAGACATGAAAGTAGCTGCTGGTAGAAGATGAAGAAGACATGAAGGTAGCTGCTGGTAGAGGATGATGAAGACATGAAGGTAGCTGCTGGTAGAGGATGATGAAGACATGAAGGTAGCTGCTGGTAGAGGATGAAGAAGACATGAAGGTAGCTGCTGGTAGAGGATGATGAAGACAAACAGAGAAAGCTGATTGGCTGTGGAGACCCTGAAGGGAAACGCTCAAAGGAAAATGAGGCTTGACTTCGTGAAGTCAGTGACGTCATATTTGCCGTTTATGAATAAAAAGGAGTGAGCATGGTGTCCGAATTTACTTTTAAATCCAGGAAACTAGACAGTCCCACTCAAACTGCAGGCCTCGAGGCCCGATATCCAACATTTTTCCAACCAAGGCTGTTGACGCTCCCATTCATTGGTTAAACACACCTGATCCAGGTAACTAGCAGCAGAAAAGGCGGGATTAAGACGAAGTCTGTCCTAGAAAACCGCGTTAGATGACATTTACCATCATCTAAGACGAACTTACTTTAGCGGCAGAGTAAAGCCCAGCTAACACGGAACAATGACCGTTTCGGTTCGACTCACTTACCCCGAAGATCCAGCTCCCTGTCCCGAACCGGGTTGGTATACTGGGCCGCTTGCTCGATGAGCTCCGCAGAAAGCTTCACCATTTCGACAGAAAAAACTTCCTCACTTAGACTTTAATGCACAGCTCTACGTCGAAGTTGCGTCGCACGCTGCCGCCACACAAAGATCTATTTCTTCGCTTCTGTTCCGGTCCTCAAAGACGGCGTTTGCGCCCCCTGCTGGACGGAGGTCGAAGCGCCCAGCCGTTTAACCTGTAAAGTGAATGGTAACCATAGCATGTCTGCTTTGAACATACAGTCCCTGACAAAAATCTTGTGGCTTATCCATTTTGTAGAAACAAAAGCGTATTACCTCACTTTTAATGAATCCATTGGTTTTAGAAATGTCTCATATGAAAGCTAAAACCCTCCCAAATTATGTTCAATATACTAAAATAAAATTGCTTCACTGAAGAAAGATTGATCATTTAATGAACACAGAAAGGTCACATTTGGCAAGACAAAAGTTTTGTGGCCTACAGAGAGTAATGTGAAAATGTAACAAATAATTTACTTCAAAAACAAAAATATGTTGCATCAGTGAATGAAGTAAATGGTGTATACTTATATAGCGCTTTCTACCCCCTTACGAAGGCCCAAAGTGCTTTACAGTCACAGTCCCATTCACAGTCCCAAGGACACTTCGACACATGGGCGTGCAAGGCGGGAATCGAACCTGCAATATTACAATCATGAGTCGACCGCCCTACCACTGCACCACGGCCGCCCACACAAGTGGGAAGTAGTGCTACTGAGATCCATATTTAATATCTTGTATGACTTCCATGAGCTTGAAGGACAGCATCCATGCGGTTTGACAATGATTCATCCAATTTATCGCTGAAGTCATCAGGAATAGCAAAGAAAGCAGTCTTCCATGCCTCCCAGAGTTCATCCAGATTCTTTGGTTTGGTCTTCCATGCTTCCTCTTTCATTCTACCCCAGACATGCTCAATGATGTTCATGTCTGGTGACTGGGCTGGCCAGTCCTGGAGCACCTTGATCTTCTTGCCCTTGAGGAACTTTGATGTAGAGATGGAAGTATGCCATGGAGCACCATCCTGCTGCAGAATTTGACCCCTTTTATGGTTGGGAATGGAAGAGGTAGCTAATACTTCTTGATATTTGAGGCTATTGATATTGTCTTCCACCCTGCAAATGTTTGGCACACCCCCTTACTGGATGGAACCCCAGACCATGATTTTTCCGCCACCAAACTTAACTGTTTTCTGGGTGACTCTTGGGTCCATGCGGGCTCCAGTTGGTCTCCTGTGATGTCATTCAACTGAAGACTCATCTGAGAAATCCACCTTCTGCCACTTTTCCAGCGTCCATCCTTTCCGCAGGCTGTGGGCCTTGGCAAATGCCACACGTTTTTTCTATTGCCTTTTGTTTAGTGCTGGTTTCTGGACACTGATTCAACAAAGGAGGCCATTTTGAGACAGAATTCTAGTGGTTGACACAGGGACTTGAGGTGACTAGGCCTGGTGGAGCTCTGCTGCAGTGGAAAAGGGGCTGGCCTTGGATTTTCCAATCAACAAACGGTCCTCCCGAGCAGTTGTCTTGCGGGGTCTTCCGGACCTGGGCTAGTCAAAAACATCTCCAGTCTCTTCAAATCTTTTTCTTATTCTGGAAAGACGACAAAACAAAGTCAGTAAATTT
The DNA here is from genome assembly GCA_023969325.1 of Oryzias curvinotus. NCBI lineage: Eukaryota > Metazoa > Chordata > Actinopteri > Beloniformes > Adrianichthyidae > Oryzias > Oryzias curvinotus. The sequence goes on from CM043708.1 coordinate 31,013,601, forward strand.
TGGCATTTTCAAATGACTGAATAGTCTTCCTGATGGGTTTTTATATTGACTTCCAGTAATGATTCTTATTGGCTTTTTTGTAATGTTAAGATTAGCGTCAAGTATATTTTATAAGTAGTGCCCCAAATTTCTAGAGTATTTTATTTATTTTTTATGTCTTGTTCACTTCCACCTCCTGAAGTTCAAATCACTCAACCAACAGCCATCAGAAATATTACAACATTTAAAAGGCTAAAGAAAATAATGAAAAAACAACATCACGTTTTAGAAATCAAAACAACATTCCTTAAACTATAACTTTACCAAAGAATAGAAAGAAAAAGAACAAAATGAAATGTTTTAGAAAACCAAAGTAATTTTCAGGAATCAAAATGAAATGTTAAAAGGGACACAAAGCAGACTCTGGAAAAAGTATAGCATTGCGCTCTTCTGGTCTAGGTTTTTTGCCCTTTCATTCTCTACCACCTTCGGGGGTATTTCCCATTTTGACCTTGGGGTTTCCAGTCCATATTCTGCACACATGTTCCTGTATATTATTTCAGCCACTTGATTGTGGCGCTCCATGTATGCTTTACCTGCCAGCATCTTACATCCTGCAGTTATGTGCTGGATTGTTTCAGGCGCCTCTTTGCACAGCCTACACCTTGGGTCTTGTCTGGTGTGGTAGATCTACACCTTGGGTCTTGTCTGGTGTGGTAGATCTACACCTTGGGTCTTGTCTGGTGTGGTAGATCTACACCTTGGGTCTTGTCTGGTGTTGTAGATCTACACCTTGGGTCTTGTCTGGTGTGGTAGATCTACACCTTGGGTCTTGTCTGGTGTGGTAGATCTACACCTTGGGTCTTGTCTGGTGTGGTAGATCTACACCTTGGGTCTTGTCTGGTGTGGTAGATCTGAGCCTCTATCGCTCTGGTGCTCAGGGCTTGTTCCTGAGCTGCCAGGATGAGTGCTTCAGTGCTGTCCTGTAGGCCAGCCCTTTCTAGCCATTGGTAGGACTTCTTGATATCAGCCACTTCAGTTATGGTCCGGTGGTACATACCATGGAGGGGTTTGTCCTCCCATGAGGATCTGTCCTCCAGCACTGTATCCTCTGTTCTCCATTGCCTGAGACATTCACTGAGCACACTGTCAGTTGGGGCCTTGAGCTTGATGTATTCATGCATCTTGGATGTTTCATCCTGGATAGTGGCTTCTACGCTCACTAGTCCTCGGCCTCCTTCCTTGCGGCTAGCATTACAGTCTCAGAGTGCTGGATTTGGGATGGAACCCTCCATGCATGGTGAGGAGCTTCCGTGTTTTAACATCCATGGTCTGTATCTCTTCCTTTGGCCATCTTATTATTCCTGCAGGGTATCTGATAACTAGTAGTGTAACGCTCAAAAACCATTTCCTAGGTCTTCTGATAGTTACATTACCAAGGGGTTCATCACCATGTATTGCAAGCCAACAAACCCAGATACCCACAAACAAAAATAAACCAGACACTACATCTGCTAGTCACAAAACCACATTTTTATAATGACAAAAAACTGAAATTGTCTTTGACATCCTTTGTCCAGAAAAACCCAGAAGAAACACAAAATACTCCCACAAAAAAACCCTAATAAATAAACATCTTTTTTCCCGCAACAAACGAACCCGTTGAAACAAGAAAAAAAGAAGAAGAAAAACAAAAAGAGAGACCCGCAGTCAATAGTTCTCCGTCCGCTCCTGGTATGATGCAAAATAAAAATATTAGAATAATCTGTTGGAAAAAAGAAGTTCCTCCAAAACGAAAAAAAAAGGAAGTCTCAATCTTCACATGGTACCATGACTAAAAAAAAATATGTACATCCAAAAAAAATGAATATAAGGGTCGATCTCACCGCTTCCCAGAGTAAATCCAAAACTTCTCCTTCGGGTGCGCTCCTCCCGTCCAGAACGCCGCTTTCCAGGACCCGGTCCTCCCGCAAGCGCTCCGCCAAGATGAAGGTTATATTTAATTAATCTCCTGCTATTCTTCCAATACTTTTGGATGAAAATGAAGGGATGACCAGCTGCGGCTGCAGACTTTCCGCGACACCCCCCTCCTTCAGCGTCTGACGTCCCTCCCCAGCGTCTCCCGCTCCTCTTTTTTAAATCACCTCTGGTTTCCGCCTCTTATGATGGTTTGCCCAGTCAAAAGCCCCACAGTCAATGACGCCCATTTTCATTTTCATAGGCAGTGTATACACAGGATTTTTTTTTTTTGTTATAATTCCCACATTTTCTTTTCATATACATTTTCCTTTGAGCAATAAGTTTCTTTTCTCCTTATATTTTACATTTTCATTCATCGTACTTTTCCTTCATTTTTTTCAATGTGACGGTGTCACAGTAGTGCATAGTTGTTTATTGCCCGGGTCTTATTTTTACCATTGAGCTGGGTTCTCAGGACTTGCCTTACCCATTGGAGGTATTTAGCTGTTGCAGCTTTCCTTGTTGCCTGCTCCAGGTTGCCATTTGCCTGTGGAATTTCAAGGTAATATATACAGTAAATATGTGTTTTTTTAATTGAACAATTGCAGAATACAAAAACACAAAAATTGCAGCCTACATTTCTTCAAATATAAAGTACACTAAAGTTCTGAATACAGAACAAACCTGTTATAACCTCGCTTTTTATTTCTACTTCTATTTTTTTCCCCGTGTTAATGAAACAAATGGAAATGTATATCACCTCCAAAAGTCTAAATCAGAAAGCTGTATGTTTATATGACAGTTGTAGAAACCTGAATGTCTTTATGTAAAATGCATGTAATATGTATGCTCCCCTGGCATATGTGAAGCTTATTTTGTAAAATTGTGTTTTGTAATGTACTTCCATTTTGTACAATATAGTTGTGAGAGAAAAAAAAACTGAAAAAAAAAATTCTAGGCTGGTGAATATTTTTCTGCGTTTATTATCAAAGAAATTGACGAAATGCTTTTTAATTTTATCTGGAAAAACAGAACCCATTACTTAAAAAAAATGTTCTCATGAACTCCTATGACAACGGGTGGCCTCAGTTTTCTCGATTTTTATACCTTGAATAACACATTTAAAATTAATTGGCTGAAACAACTCTTTAGAAATCCCAGCTCCAGTTGGAACACTATACCTCTTCATATTGTATCTAAAATTGGTGGTGCTGATTTTGTTCTCATGTGTAATTATGATGTAAAATCCCACTTAAGTTATCTGCATTTTATGGCCAAGCCTTCCTTTCATGGTCCCTTGTACACAAACCCAACTTTCACCTCACAAATATTCTATCTGGAATGACAGGGACATTTTATATAAATGTAAATCACTCTTCATAGAACATTGGTTTCGAAATAAGATTATTTTCGTGAATCAATTATTTAACAACCATGGCTTACTTTTAACTTATGAGGAATTTCTATCTAAATGTAACTTCCCTGTTCCCCCTTTAGAACATGCTAGAGAGTTTGGAGCCATTCCCTCTGGTGTCTGCATGCTGTTTAAGTTCCAACACAGAGTTAATGTTGAGGAGCCTTTTCTGCTCTCCCCCATTAATACTCCTGTGGGGAAAATATGTCTGAGCGGTTATCCCAGGAAAAACAACAAAGCAATAAGAACATTCTTTCAAATGAACATTGTTTCACTACCTCGTAGCATGTCTTATTGGAACATGTTTGTTGAAGACATTGCATGGAAGGAGGTTTGGCAAACACCCAATACATTTTTAATCACTAATAAGGTTAAAGAAGTTTCTTTTAAGATTATCCATAGAATGTATCCAGCTAAAATGTTTATTCAAAACAGATTTAAATTAAACATTGAGACACTTTGTAGTTTTGGCTGTAATTCCCCTGAAACAGTTATCCATCTTTTCTGGTATTGTCCCAAAGTTAAAGTGTTTTGGCAGAAGATGTGTGATCTTATTAATGATAAAATTGATTCTTGTTTTGTCTTATTTTGGAAAGATGTCTTGTTGGGTCTAATATCACAAAATATGCAAAAGGACTCATGTTTACTTTTAAATCTTTTACTCATTTTGGCCAAATTCCATGTTCATAAATGTAAATTTTCTGGTAGAAAACCCTGTTTCACTGTATTCCCTCCTGAATTAAATCAGTATATCAACAGTATTCGAAATTCAGAGAAGCAAAAAGCAATCAGAACATTGTCTGTATGTGATAGATTCAGTATTTTTTCGTAGAGTTTAACCCCCTGGCTTATTTCTATCTCTATTCTTGTTCTTCTGTTTGTTACAGATGTGTTTGATATTTGCAGTTGTGATTTTTAGTGCATACCTAAAAGTACATTCTTGTAAAATGGCATAATGTGCAATAAAGTTGAGTTAAAAAAAATAAAAAGTTTTCTCCGTTCCGGCAGGGGGCGTGGCTTAGCCAGGCGAAGCTCAAATCACCGAAGAAGACAAAAGCGGAAGTGAAGCGCCACGTCATTATTGAAACTTGCAAGTCGGCTTCTTGCCGGCGGGTTGTTCTAGTTCAGGTTCTGATGTAGTTCGGAACCGGGTTCTAGACTTTCCGTCGTTTTTCCGAAATGGCCGGGGCGGAAATCTTTGACGTCAGCGACAAACACCCGCATAGATCCCTGAGGAACCCGGATTTGAGCTCGTGGACCGTCACTGGTAACCTCCGGCTTGAGTGTGGTCGCAGCTAGTTTGTTGACGTCACCGGAAGTTTGTGTTGTGAACGTGTTGATCTCCCGGCAGTCGAGGAGGTTCTGGCCCAATTCGGCTGGGCGCTGCTGTTGCTATGCTCCGCCCTCTACCTGCTGGTCAAGTTCCTGAAGAGGAGACCCGAAGGGGGCTCAGAGGAACCTGCTCCAGAACCGGGTGAGGGCGTGTGGATCCAGACCGTCTGGAGGACAATTTCTGCTGATTTCTAAACTTCTGTTCTGAACCGGAACCTTCTTTTTTGTCAAGAAGGGAGAGCGGAAGCTTTGGAAGCAGCCAGGAGGAGAATGCAGGAGGAGCTGGACTCCAGAGCGGCTCAGTACAGAGAGAAGATGAGACAGGTGGGTGAGGAGACAGGTGAGTGAGGAGGACAGGTGAGTGAGGAGGACAGGTGAGTGAGGGGGACAGGTGAGTGAGGGGAACAGGTGAGTGAGGAGGACAGGTGAGTGAGGAGGACAGGTGAGTGAGGAGGACAGGTGAGTGAGGAGACAGGTGAGTGAGGGGAACAGGTGAGTGAGGGGGACAGGTGAGTGAGGGGAACAGGTGAGTGAGGAGGACAGGTGAGTGAGGAGGACAGGTGAGTGAGGAGACAGGTGAGTGAGGGGAACAGGTGAGTGAGGGGAACAGGTGAGTGAGGGGAACAGGTGAGTGAGGGGGACAGGTGAGTGAGGAGGACAGGTGAGTGAGGAGACAGGTGAGTGAGGGGAACAGGTGAGTGAGGGGAACAGGTGAGTGAGGGGAACAGGTGAGTGAGGGGAACAGGTGAGTGAGGGGGACAGGTGGGTGAGGGGGACAGGTGAGTGAGGAGACAGGTGAGTGAGGGGGACAGGTGAGTGAGGGGAACAGGTGAGTGAGGGGAACAGGTGAGTGAGGGGAACAGGTGAGTGAGGGGAACAGGTGAGTGAGGGGGACAGGTGGGTGAGGGGGACAGGTGAGTGAGGGGAACAGGTGAGTGAGGGGAACAGGTGAGTGGGAGAAGGCTCACCTACCTGCGTGTGTCTCCTGAAACAGCAAGAAGAACAGAAGAGGAGACAGAAGATTGACTCGTGGGAGAACATGCAGACGGGGAGGAGCTGCAGAGAAACTAGGAGCTCTCAGGTAAATCCACCTGCGTCTCTATCGTCCGGTTTTTACCGGTGATTAAGAGCCAGAAACTGACAGAAACCATCTTTGGAGCAGCTCCACCATCAGGTTAGGTTCTGCTGAGTCTGTCCTTCATCGACCAATGTATGAGACTCCAGGACGTCTTCACGCCGACATGGCGGTCTACCTCACACACTTCAACATCTCACCTGAGTGTCTCACCTGCAGGCCAGCGAAGATACCGGCTCTTCATCTGTCCCCAAACCCAAGAAGGATAAGAAGTCTCTACGCAGTGCAGGTTCGTACCTTACAGGTAACCAGCTTCCATCCTTCTGCTGAGGATTAGGCTGCTTCCATCTTGACCTTTGACCCCAAACCTGGTTAGGAGCCTTTGTGGATGTGCAGACGTTCAACCCTCCATCTGCTCATAGATAAGAACTAGTCCAATACACTTCTACCCCGTTTAGATGCCCCAGTGGGTCCAGTTCTCTGATGCAATCTGCTACTTGAAGCTGAATTCCTCGCCACGCTTCCTCCCTCCTCTTCCTCACTATGAAGCTGATGGATGAAGAGGGAACTCCTCATCCTCCTTCCTTTCCTTCTGCTGCCATCGAAGAATTACCGTAACTTGAAGATCCAGTTGGACATTTATAATTTAGGGTTAGAGCATTTAAAATGTAAGAATTTGTGCGATTAATCAGGTTTGGCCTGTAATTAATCTAATTAATCTGTTGTAATCTAACCTAATAATTGCTGAGAAAAAAGCCTTTTCATTTGAATGTGTAACAGAAAAACAGAAAAAGATCAAAATTCCACTTAAAAAGTAGTTTATGAAGTTTTTTTTTTATTACAACAAACTTCCAACTTTTACTTTGACACTGGGATTATTTTCAATCTGGAACAATTAGGAACAAAAAGGGAAGAAAGCTTTGCTCTAATTCAACACATAAAAGAGTTTGAATATTTTTTTCAGCCATCCCAAAAATATTGACCACAAACTAGAGGGCTGCGTTAGGATTGGATCCCGCCGGGTCCCACGGGACCCAACGCAAATCTCGTGGGACCGGGCGGTTTGAATTGTGCTGCGGGCGGCAAAAATAAAACCCAGCTGGATCAGTGTTGCCAGGTTCTGCGGTTTTCTCATGAATATATAATAGCGGACCACGTTTGGCCGTGTGGCCGTTGGAGTTCAATTTACTGATGGTCCGTGAACGCACCAGGTAGAGACGCCTACTGGCCTCTGTCATCTAACCTGTTGTTGGGGGTGTGCAACGCCCCACCCCCCCACTAAGAAATTATGTCCTTAAAGCCTGATACCGCTGCCGCGTGTGGGCGGAGCTACCAGCTAAAGTTATGGTCTGATCTCTGCATGGAGCGATGTGTTTGTCAATGCTTGGTAAAAACGGAGAATGTGGAGAGATCAGGTTTATTATTGTGGAGAGTTCTGCTTGGTAATCATGTTTCCATGTTTGAGTTGATCAAATCCTCCCAGAAAGTCTCTGCTTCAACTCCTGCAGGTAAAGCTGCGTCTGAATCTGACGCCGTGTTTCCATCTGACAGAGTTTAAGCCAAAGCCCCTCCCTCGCCTCTCCACCTGCTTTTCCTCTCCCTTGTAACAATTCACCCTCCACTCAGAGAGGGGAACGTCATAACGCCGTTCTACGGCTGGGGCATTAAATGTCAAGACAATCCACCCTCTAATATAAACCAGGAAAAAACTCATATAGTCGTTTGTTTGTGTAAAAACCCACAGTTCAAACCCAAGTCCCGGAGCTTTGCTAGCAAAAAGAAATGTTCTGGAGGATAAATGAGTGTTCGACAGTCATGCGCGGTCGGGTGGAGGCCGCTCCGCCTCCCTCGCTGGAACGCGTTCCACCCATCAATGGAGCTGGCACAGATCCTCGTACCGGACGAGCCCAGCTCTTTGGGTTAATTTACTCCGTAGGAAAATAATTTGAGCTGGGAAAGATAATCCGTGTGAGAGATCGCTTGCTCCTCCGCGCTTCTGCGTCTCTGTCAGCTGTGCATTCCCCCCCCCCCCGCCCTCCCGCGTCTCCTTACAAAAAAAAGGTGTCGTCCTGTTACCTGGATGTCACCTGTCAGCTGGTCCTGTGCACCAATGAGGTGACGACAAATATACAACACATGACGAAAAAGTTTAATTGAAATAAAATAAATAACCAAGTTTTCATTTTTCACATCATGACCTGAAACCGATCTTTAGTGGCAACATTACAACCTGTTCACCTGTTCACATCCTCTGCAGCTGAGAGTTGTTTTCCCCTCAGTGTGTCCCACACAGAGAGCGCTAAATACGGTCATAGCAGGTTGACGCGATAGTCGGGACGCTGTGGCGCAGCACACGGAGGAAACACCTGTGACTCTATCTGGCAACACTGTGCGGAATAAGGAGCAGGTTACCTGCAGGGACATGATGTCAATTGATGAAGCAGAGAAGAACCACAAACCAGGTTCATGGTGAGACACGCATGGTGTTCAGATCTGTGTGCTGAAGCCCCACTGAGGCGCAAAACAGCAAAAACTGGAAAAGGCTGAAGCTTAAAAAGTATTTTTTCATCAGGAAAGAATGAATTTATAGATTTTCAGCTCTGTTGAATCATTACAATGTTTTTTTTTCCCTCCATAAATGTAAATGATTTTGACCTGCAGCTTTACCAGCTGGTTCAGCGCTTCAGTCTGCGCGCACACACACGCACACGCATACACACACACGCATACACACAGGCATACACACAGGCATACACACACGCACACACACACACGCACACACACACGCATACACACAGGCATACACACACGCACACACACACACGCATACACACACGCATACACACAGGCATACACACACGCACACACACACACGCATACACACACGCACACACACACACGCATACACACAGGCATACACACACGCACACACACACACGCATACACACACGCACACACACACACACGCATACACACACGCACACACACACACACACGCATACACACACGCATACACACACGCATACACACACACGCATACACACACGCACACACACACACATACACACACGCATACACACACGCACACACACACACGCATACACACACGCATACACACACGCATACACACACGCACACACACGCACACACACACGCACATACACACACGCACACACACACACGCATACACACACAGGAGGATCATTTTAAAGACCGTCACATTTTACAGCCAGAAGCAGAATCCCATCCCTCTGAGCTCTTTAATGATATCAATACAAATACGTGTTGTTTTTCCTGTGGGACGGGAGACGATACAAAATCAATGCATCTCTATGACTGTGCGGGACTAAATTCTCAGAGTTTTGCGGTGCGGGCGGGAGTGTAACGCATACATCGCAGGAGCGGGCCGGATTGGTCAGAAATTCGGCGGGCGCGGGATGAAGACAATAGTTCCCCGCAGGGCTCTACCACAAACCTCTTTAAATCCCAAAATACATGTTCCCCCGTCTAGTGTCCCATGCTCTCAGGCCTCCCCCCAAGCCTCCCCCTCGTCGGTTGTTGTCCCTGACGTAACGTCTTACAGTCGTGGCGTTGTTTGGGTTAGTCCTGTTCTAACCACAAAGTCGCACATTGATGACGTCACAGCAGCGACGCGTGGCGTGCACGCTGACCACAACAATAGGTACAGATTAAAGATGACATCAACGTGATCAATAAATCATTTGTACTGAATCACAATTAACAGGATCAATGTAACCCCTAATATTTGGAGTCAGTGTTTCCAGTTCACACATTAGTTTCATGTCACATTGGAACCTTGGACAGCGGGTGCTCATGTCACCAGGTGGGGGGAGGATGGGGGCAGATTATGTGTCTGATCTTTCTGTTGGTTTTCAGATTACAGCCCTCTGAGTGGCCAGGGAGGGGGCTCCTGCTCCTGGAGACCTGGGAGGAGGGGGCCGTCTTCAGGAGGATGAGGCTAGAGGCGGAGGACCTCTGTCCTCCGGACGTGCACGCCGACCGCCTGGACCGAGCCGATGCTGTGGGCGTGGTCACCGACGTCATCGGACTCTGTGATCCTCAAAGTCTCCAGGCTTTTTATGAAGCCACTTCTGCCAAAGGTCCTGGACCAGCAGGAGTGTCTGATGGTCCGGGTTCGGGTGCCCCCCTCCTCTGTTAATGTTTGTGGTGTTTCACTGTGAATCCTTTGCTTCTCCTGTTACAATAAAATGGAACAGACCCCTGAACAGCTTCATGCATCCTCTAAAGCGTTTTGTGTCTTTCGGGGTCACGGGGCTGCTGGAGCCTATCCCAGCCACGCGTGGGACGTCCTGGACAGGTCGCCAGTCTGTTGCAGGGCCACACTCACACCCAGGGACAATTTATAGCATGTTTTTGGACGGTGGGAGGAAGCTGGAGTCCCTGGAGAAAACCCACGAATGCACGCGGAGAACATGCTAACTCCAGAGAAAAGAACGTTGTTGTCCTTTCTGGGTTCTGCTCAGTAGTTTTCTGAGAACTGGGAAAACCATGTTTCCGATTACACCTAAACGCAGCATCTGTCAGAGTGGTTCTACGGCAACACCACTGGATCAAGACACCGAGCCAGCCGCGAGTGTCCGCAGTCCGCCGGCGGAGCGCGCATGCGCATAATCTAGGAGCTGCTACGTAGGCATCTGAAGGAGGAAAGGGGGGGGCAAGTGAGCCCGCTGTCCCACGCAAGAACCGACACGTTTAAAGCGGATTATTGTTCACGCACGCGCAGTCGGACCCAGACGAGCAGACTTCGGGATGGCGGGTCGCAGTCGCAGAGCTTGGTTCGGGGTTCTGCTGGGTCTGGTCGTGGGCTTCACGCTCGCGTCCCGGCTGATTCTTCCGCGCGCGAGCGAGCTGAAGAAAGCGGGCCACAACAAGCGCAAAGCCAGCCCGGCCGCCTGCGGCTCGAGCGGGGCTCCCAAGAGGGAGATCGGCGGAGTCCTGTGGGCCTCCCCGGCGAACGACTCCCCTTCGACCCACAAGTCCGGCTCCGGAAGTTTCCTGTTCGTCGGCGTCATGACCGCGCAGAAGTACCTGCGGAGCCGCGCGGTGGCCGCGCACAGGTACGTGTTCCGAGTTCACGCACATGCACCAAACCGGGCCAAGCCGCCACCCAAACCGGAAGAGTTCACAGAACCGGAAGTGTTGTGGTTCAGATGGTGAAATCACATAACTGTAGCCCCCTGTAGGCTCAGGACTAAGGTGTGGTGCAGACGCCCCTTGGGTGTTAGGGGCCACACAGGGCCCGCCTTGGGGGGGCAGATCTGGGTCCATTTTAGGGGTCTTGGTGAAGACCCAGAGACCTCTGTTTGATTTAAAGAACTAAATCCCAGTTGTTTGGTCGCCTTCTTCCTCATCAATGCAGAGGTTGGGGGGGGGGGGGCTGACCTCACACCACCAACCAAAGTTTGTGTCCCTGCATGGAGAAATGGCATGAGGAAGATGATGACGAGATTGATTATCATCCGGATGAAAGAATGATGGATGAAAGCGGCCTGTTCTGGAAGAGGATGACCTCTGATGGAGGAGGAAGATGACCTCTGATGGAGGAGGAAGATGACCTCTGATGGAGGAGGAAGATGACCTCTGATGGAGGAGGAAGATGACCTCTGATGGAGGAGGAAGATGACCTCTGATGGAGGAGGAAGATGACCTCTGATGGAGGAGGAAGATGACCTCTGATGGAGGAGGAAGATGACCTCTGATGGAGGAGGAAGATGACCTCTGATGGAGGAGGAAGATGACCTCTGATGGAGGAGGAAGATGACCTCTGATGGAGGAGGGGAGGAAGATGACCTCTGATTGAGGAGGAAGATGACCTCTGATGGAGGAGGAAGATGACCTCTGATGGAGGAGGAAGATGACCTCTGATGGAGGAGGAAGATGACCTCTGATGGAGGAGGAAGATGACCTCTGATGGAGGAGGACCACTCTGGGTTTTAAGGCACAGACTCTCCAAATGTTATCAAGGACGCTGCAGTACAGCCCATTGCTCTGAATAAACCAACTATTTATGTTGATGTTCTGTAATAAATGTTTCACAAAGCATCAGAAATGTTCCAGAAGGTTTCTGATGAGGAAGGATCAGTGACAGACATTCTTGGGCCGCGGGGGCCGGGGTGGGCGGGGTGGTTCTCCATCTCCACAGGTGTCTCTTGTCCCTAACCTGGTGAATAAGGGGGAGTACTGTAGATGTTTATCTGTGTAGATGTTTGTCTTGAAGTTCCTGCCAGATGTTTTCAGGTGTGCGTTTGTTTGCAGGACGTGGGCACAAACCATTCCTGGGCGGGTGGAGTTCTTCTCCAGCGAGGGCTCCGACACCTCCATTCCTATCCCCATAGTGGCTTTAAAGAACGTGGACGACTCCTACCCGCCCCAGAAGAAGTCTTTCATGATGCTGAAGTACATGCATGACCACTATCTGGACCAGTACGAGTGGTTCATGAGGGCGGATGACGACGTCTACATCAAGAGTGAGAAGCTGGAGAGCTTCCTGCGGAGCCTCAACAGCAGTGAGGCCATCTTCTTGGGTCAGACTGGAATGGGGGCAAGAGATGAGTTGGGGAAGCTGGCCTTGGAACCAGGGGAGAACTTCTGCATGGGGGGGCCAGGTGTTATAATGAGTCGAGAGGTCCTCAAAAGGATGGTGCCCCACATACGGGAGTGTTTGCAGGAGATGTACACCACCCATGAAGATGTGGAGGTGGGCCGATGCGTCAGGAGGTTTGCTGGGGTCCAGTGTGTCTGGTCCTATGAGGTAGGTCTTTTCTTCTCCGAGTTTGTTCTTCTTCTGCCATTAACTTCTTTCAGACAAACTGATGATGTGTCAAAAAGCGTTAGGCCAAATGCTCTCTTTACTTTAAAAGCAGTCACGTTCTCAACCTGTTCCAGATGTTCCTGATGAAGGAACCTTCACTTTAAAATCCTGAGGTTGAGGGAGTTCATCAAACAGCTGCTCAGCAAGAACATAAACAGATGTGACAGTTAGGATGTGAGACGTAACCGCCTACGACCAACACAACAAAGATGTTTAGAACTGTCCTTTCTAACCTTCAAAAGACTAAAAGGGCCCCCCCACGCTGCACCCGTCCTTCTCAGATGTCCTTCCTGACACGACCCTCTGGATTTTTCCGGGCTTGGGACCAGCACCGTTAGACCCCGGATTGGCCCCTGGGGCTCCATTGTAAATGGATCTGCTGATGGCTTATTTGCAGCAATCAAGGTTTCAAACATCCTTTGTGTTTTCTTTTAGCAACACAGAGAAAATTGTTTCAGGCATAAATATTAGAAGAGAAATCACCATGGTAACAAAGTAGCGGGCCCAGCTGCAGTCAGCAGACGGGAGTCTCCAGTGCTGAAGCAGGAAGGTTTTATCAGAACAGCAGGGCCCAAATGGTCTGGGACCTTAACCCTGGACTGCAGCATGCATCGTCCTGCAGGTTGTGCAGTCGGGGTTTGGATTTTGGTACAGGTTCTGTCCCCTTTGGCTGCAAGCTGAAGCACCATGAGGACTGAATGTCACAGGACGCTCTGCACAGCCGCTCATGTGACATCGATCAGCGCAGATTTGTTGGCCTTCACAGAAACGTCTTCCTTCGCGCCACGTTGACAGGAAAACAGACGGTTGCCTGAATGGTTTTCTTCACATCTAGTTTCTGTTCCACTAACATGTTCTGCTCTGTGCTGGACAAGCAGCTCAGTGGTCTACAGATAGCGTCTGTCCTGAGACTCGGAGGTTGTGGGTTCAATTCCATGAATTGAATACTAAAGATTTGTTCAAAACTAACTTTTCGGACTTTGGGCTCTCATTCATTAGATGCATTTTTCTAAGCTGGTCTTTTGTCTGTTTACTAATCAATATTGACAAAATGATTTTCTTTGGAAATGAAAACTTGATGTTGAATAAAAATGATTCTTTTGACTTTAGATTTGAAGAAAAGCTGATCTATTTGTCCAGAATCACGATCCAGCAAAACGATGTGTACATTTTTCTCTTTGATCACTTCCAGCATCAGTTTCCATATTTCCAGACATTCGCGTTTCCATGGTGACGCTGCAGGCCACTCTGCTGTATATGAGCAGAGTCTCGTCTGTTTGCCTCCTGCTGCGGTCAGTTAAAACCATCTGAAGTCAGCATCACACCTGCTGTGTTCCTCCGGTTCCTGATGACCAGTGCTGCTTATGACTGCTGGCATGCTCACTTAGGCATTGATAATGGATAGGGGGTAGAGCGGCTGCACGGGTCACATGGTTTTATAAACCTGAATGTTTTCTGGGGACCGTGCAGAGATCAGGCTGTTGGTTTTCTATCAGAAGCTGAAGTCCTGATCCAGAGGCCCTAAAGGAAGAGGTGGTGCTTTGTTCCACTGACTGAGCAGGTTGTGTTTCTAACACAAACTAGTTTAACTAGTTTAACCCTTTGACAGGAGAGCTGTGGCTCCAGATGCTTTGTAAACTACCGTAACTCTTCAACTGTCGCCTCGAAGCCGCCTCCGATTGCGTTGGAATTCCAACCTTTGTGTAAACGGTTGAAGACTTCCGGTGGTTCAGAGCATCCACACTGGAGCCACGGTCCGCTGTCGAAGGGTCGACGTTCTAAACCAGAGAGGTTATCCAGAAGGTTTCTGGAAATCAGGTCAAAGAAGGTAGAAAGCAACCCCCCCCCCCCAAATGAACCGTCTTGTGTCTCCACAGATGCAGCAGCTCTTCTATGAAAACTACGAACCCAACAAGAAGGGTTATATCCGAGAGCTCCACAGCAGCAAGATCCATCGGGCCATCACCCTGCACCCCAACAAGAACCCCCCCTACCAGTACCGCCTGCACAGCTACATGCTCAGCCGCAAGATTGCAGAGCTGCGCCACCGGACCGTGCAGCTCCACCGAGAGATCGTGCAGATGGGGCGGTACGGAGCGGCCGAGCCGGGCCGGGAGGACACGCAGCTCGGCATGCCGCCCTCCTTCATGCGCTTCCACCCTCAGCAGCGAGAGGACGTCCTGGAGTGGGAATTTCTGACAGGAAAATACCTGTTCTCCTCCTCAGACAGCCAGCCCCCCCGTCGAGGGATGGACTCCTCTCAGAAACAAGCGCTAGATGACATCATCATGCAGGTGATGGAGATGATCAACGCCAACGCCAAGACCCGGGGCCGGGTGATTGATTTCAAAGAGATTCAGTACGGCTACCGGCGGGTCAACCCGCTGTACGGGGCGGAGTACGTCCTGGACTTGCTGCTGCTCTACAAGAAGCACAAAGGAAAGACCATGACCGTTCCCGTCAGGAGACACGCCTACCTGCAGCAGACCTTCAGCCGGATCCAGGTCCGGGAGGAGGAGGAGATGGACGCCGGGACTCTGGCCAGCCACATCAATAAGGAGTCGGACTCGCTGTCCTTCCTGTCCAACTCCCTGAAGATGTTGGTACCCTTCAAGCTGGCCGCTTCCGGGCTGGAGCAGAGGGAACCTAAAGAAAGTAAAGTCAACATCTTAGTACCTCTGTCGGGGCGCTTTGACATATTTGTCCGCTTTATGGCCAACTTTGAGCGCGTGTGTCTCATCCCCAACCTGAACGTTAAGCTGCTGGTTCTGCTTTTTAGTACCGACAACAACACAGAACGGGTCAAGCAGGTGGAGCTGATGAGGGAGTACCACCTGAAGTACCCGCGCGCTGACATGGAGATCAAGCCTGTAGCAGGTTCTTTCTCCAGGGCGCTGGCTCTGGAAGTGGGCTCCACCCACTTTACCAACGACTCCTTGCTCTTTTACTGTGACGTGGATCTGCTCTTTTCCGGAGACTTTCTGAAGCGATGTCGGACAAACTCCGCCCTGGGGGAGCAGGCTTACTTCCCCATCATCTTCAGTCAGTACGACCCCAAAGTGGTGTATGCTGGGAAGGTCCAGAGCAACAACCACTACGTCTTCACCTCCAAGACGGGTCTGTGGAGGACCTACGGCTTTGGCATCGTCTGCGTCTACAAAGGAGACCTGGTTGGGGCAGGAGGGTTCGATACCTCCATTCAGGGGTGGGGCTTGGAGGACGTAGACCTTTACAATAAATTTGTTCAGTCAGGCATTCGGTTGTTTCGCAGTTCGGACACTGGTATTGTGCATGTCCACCACCCAGTGGTCTGCGACCCCAACCTGGAGGCCAAGCAGTACAAGATGTGTCTGGGCTCCAAAGCCTCGTCGTACGGCTCCACGCAGCAGCTGGCGGAGCTGTGGCTGGAGAAGAACGACCACGGCTTCAGGAGGCTGGTCAGCAACGACTCGGTCAGGACAGCGTAGAGGCCGCTGGAGGCCTTCTGCCGCCCCACTGCTTCCTTCGTCAGCTGCGTCCGAGGATGTCGTCACGCTGCTGAGAAGGTGACGTGTTCGTGTGCCCACGCCCACACAAGAAGGAGGTGGGCCCTCAGCACTCTGGACAATGCCCAGCAGATCTTCAGGATGATGTGAACACTGTAGTCTCCTCCGTCCAAATGTTTGTCTGCTTTTCTATTTCATCAAAGTTTTCCTGTTTTTATTTATTGAGATGACCAAGACGCTTAGCGGGACGCCTTGCAGGCCCGGCTCTTGAACTGGGTTTGTTCAAAGAGCTGCAGATACTGCTGTGCCCGTGTGCACGCATGCAGTCATGTTCCCTGCTCAGACTTTGGGAGGAAAGTCCTGAGGCTGAAGTGGCTCTGGGGTGGGGTGGGGTGGGTTAATGGCTCTTTTTTAATTAAACTCACTTGTTCAAATAAAGGTCGTTCATTTCTGTCTGTGGGGTTCCGGTTCTGTTCAGAAACACGTTAATAAAGGACAGTTCTGCCGACGTCACCAGGACCTGGTGACCCTGTCTGAATGAGGGGTTACCACTGTCCCACTGCACGAGGCTGCAGGGGGATCCTCCACAGGCCAGACCATAACCCTAACCGGCACCTGTGGATCTGATATGAGACAACATCACGCCAGCCGTGTTCTACTCCCCTCCTTGCCTGCAGCAGACCCCCAAAAGGAGGGAAATGACCTTCCATCAAAGAGAGGGAGAGGATTCTTCACAATCTGCCTCTGACCTGCGGCGCTTCCGGCTCCACCAGCTCCTGCAGACCTACGTTCATGTCCGTCAGCACGACGGCGCCGTCTTTTAGGACGCCCCCACTTCTACACCCTCGTCCAACTGCAGGGGAGGAGACCACAAACGGGCAATAACACACGCAGACCCACAAGACGTGTGCAAACTAGACATGAATGATCATAGTCTGGGTGAGAAAAACAGGTGTAATAATAGGAGACTAACCTCTGCAGACTCCCTCCTTTCCAGCAGGAGCATGTGCACGTGGACAGCTGTCCTGCATAAAGCAACCTGCTACGTTCTCCCAAAAAGGTCATTCTGTCATTCAGGATCAACAAGAAGAAACTGAAGCATGACACCGATTCAGACTGCAGCTGGATTTGTGTTTCCTGAGGCCAGAATCCACATCCCTGTTACACCCAAAGGCAGTAAAAGTTCATTTCAAACAAATCCCTATAAAATACTTTGATTACTTTTCATGTAATCCATGGACACCAGTGAAGATCACAAATCATAGAAGAAAAAAGGCTCAGAGCTCTGTCTAGTGGGTCTAGATGACCCCAGGATAGAACAAGGGTTACAGCAGATTTCTTACCTGCCTTGCCACGGGATGAATTTGAAGCATTCAATCATTCATCTTCTGTTTGGTCACTGGGCTGCTGGAGCCTATCCGGGCCCCTGTCCATTGATGTTCTGGTTCAGGCTCAGGTTTCTATGGGAACCGCTCTCTCTAATCAGCAGTGAGCTTGTTCAAAGTCCACACCCCTTCCACTGAAAGCAGGCTTAGGAGAATCTGTCATTCAGAGGTTATGAACGTGCAACATGAGTCCACCTACTTTTATGGAGGCGCCTGATTGGTCAGTTTATAACCAGAATAACTTAATGAGCCAGAATGGTTCTTCTGACCAATAGAATGAGGTACCTCCTGCTTAAAACACCAGGGGGCGGAGTGACTCAGTCGTGTTCTCATCTACAGTCTATGGTCCCAGAAAGGCAAATCAGGTTTTTGAGGGGGGGTTGTTGTTAAAAAGTCAAGTTAGTTTGATTGAGTTACTATAATTTATCCCGAAGAAGAAAGCTGCTTTCAGAAGTTGATCTTTGACTCGGTTCCCGCTAAATTGTTTCTTCTTGGGTTTAGAGACATTCACACAGAACTTCAGGCTTCAGTCAATAAAACTGTTGTGTTCTTTGGGTTTCTGTGAATGTCTTGCTGTCCTTTTCTCCCAGTGTTCCTTCAATCACATGCTGACGTTGGCTTGGACTCTGAAGAACTCCTTTACCATTAGACTGGTTTACACAACATGGCTTGGTTTCAGATTTTGCTCTTTATTCAGATTGTAATCAGATTACAGTGGGAGGAAACTGTTCATGTACAAACGGGTTTTATCCAGACAGACAGAACCTCAATTCAATTCAATTCAGTTTTATTTGTAGAGCCCAAAATCACAACAACAGTCGTCTCGATGGGCTTTGAAGTCAAACATGAACTCAAAAGGATCATGAATACAAAGAGTCAATAGGAAAATACTAACATGAACTAACAAACTGACTAAGCTATACTGGCATCCCTGTCCTTAGACCCCCCTTCCTCCATTGAAACCTTTCAGGTCTTTGGAACCAAAGAACAAAGATGAGTTCTGGGCCAAAAGCTGCTTCATCTCCACATCCAGGAGGTCCGACGAGGGCAGACCAAAGCCAGAGGTGGTCAGGACTCCAGATTTGGACCGTCTAGGCCCGGTTCAGAAGTGCCCCACACACGTCACTCTGCTGCATAAATGTCTACTTTCTTGACCTCCTGCCAAACTCCAGGCAGCTCAGCTCTTCAGAGGTGCGGTAAAAGATGTCCAGCTCACGGTTGCCCCAGGACCTCCACACAACCAGAGACCACTCCCTGTTTTCCTTCTGGAAGCCACAAACCACTGCATTTTTGGCCACAAGTGCTGCTTCCTCCAGAACCCTGAAATACACACAAGAGCAACCGGTTTGTTTGGGGTGGCTAGGGGGAGATGGGGATGGGGTTAGCATGGGAGGGCTCCCGCTAATGAGTGGGTTAGGGTCTCCTTCAGAGCGTAGCTTCAGGCAAGGACTGCATTCAGTCCTTCATCCCCACTAGACTATTCTTCTCATTTTGTTCCTGTGTGGATGTTTGCTTTGTTCTGACTTTTGTACTTCACAGAACATACGTGTTATTGTACAAGTACTTCATAAACAGTTTTCCTGGATTCCACTGTCAGCCAGGTGAGCTGGAACCCCAGAGTTGTGGTTCTGAAGACGGTAGGTCCATCAGAACGTGTTCAGGAAACTTCCTGCAGTTTTCCTCTAAGTCCTCCTGGACTCCATCTTTTTCTGTTCCCAGTGGGCTTCTAGCCACATTCAAGAAACCTGTGTCGTTTTCTAGGACATAGCTTATGCAGAGCGGCAGGAGTTCATCAGAAATCTTTTGGGAGGGAGTGCTGGCATGGAGCAACCCCGCCCCCTTCCCCTTGCCGAGAGCTTCATTTGCACGCTGGCACACAATCTTATAGCCCCGAGCCAGTAAATGAGCAAGGAGATCAAATAGAGTTTTACTCTGAAACTGTCGTCCATCATGAGAAGAATAAAAACGCCGTTTTCAGACCTCCCATTTGCCATTGCAGACCTTTAAATGACTCCTTTTTTAAGGGCGGGGACATGAAACCCACACAAAACTCTGGCGTATTGACAGTTTTATCTGTAGTCTTCAGCACCATAGAGCAACAAACAGAAAATCTGCTTCTGCTGTGACAGAAGTTCCAGGCTTTGAAATCATTTTTAAACAGACAGAAGAAAGAAAGAGGACAGAGACTGCTGTTGATCTCACCCCAATGAGAAGTCAGTGGGAGGGTGGAGGACGGCCATGACACACCCCCTCAGTTTATGGGTCTCTGACTGCATCTCAATGATCAGGACATCCCCCCCACGCCTGTAAAACACGCAGCAGCCTCAGGTCATCACGGGTTTAAAGACTGGGGGTGATTTTCACATTTCTGTAACATTTTCTGATGACATTTAGAAAAAAAATGAAGCTTTATTCAAATGGTTTTAAATCCAGAACAGATGAAAAAATGCCGTTTGGAAAAGATCGTATTTGTGACGTAGAAAATATGCTGGGCGGAGCCAAAGACAATGGTACTTTCTCGTTTTGTCTGTCATAGTTGGGGTTTACCTATGATGAACATTGCAGCCCCTCCTCTCTGTAGGTGGGAGAGCTGACTGAATACTTTGTACTCACCAACAGATTACACGGAAAAGTAAGACATGAGACCCGTGATCTGATCAAACAACAGGAGACACTGGAGGAGAAAAGTCTCTGAGTGGAAGAAACCATCAGCAAAACAGGGGGGTGGGGGCGACTGTGTGCAGTCTGAGAGGACGGGAAAAAGACCGGGACAGACAAACATGTAGATTAGAGTGTAACTGAAGCTATGGGGCCTTGACTCCCCCCGTTCAGAAGGATACGACACTCAGAAACACTGATGAGCATAAAGGCGCTTCCCTCTTTTGTCAAAGCGTCCTCAAACGGTGGCGAGCCACAGCAGCGTTCTGTGAGCGGGTTTGGTGCTCCGGTAAACCCGCAGTACTTCTGTGAGATTCAGCTGGTTTTCTTTTTTTTTTTTTTTTTTGGGGGGGGGGGGGGTAAACTATCCTCGTCTGTTTCAGCCTGTTTCAACCCTTTGATCCGGTTTCACGCCGTGGGTGGAGCTAAGACTCGTGACCGAGCCGAGTCACAGACTGACGAAGACAATCCAGTATTTTTCCAAACATCAGAGGATGAACAAACTAAAATCTGACCGTATTCTTTCTGTGCCGTCTGGATTTGTGGGGGCAAGCGCCTCCAGTACCGAGTCTGGTTCTGCCTTCAGAGGGCGGTTTCTCTCCAAAAACTGAATCACAAATGCTTCCATGTATTCTGTCCTTCACCTTTACAGCTTCTCGTCCAGGTTCCATCATCTGACCTAATGGGAATGATTTGGACTAAAGTGGATCACAGGAACCACGATGACTAAAGTGAGGTCTGCTTTGAGAAAACCTGAAGCTTGATAAGTCAGGAAGACACTGAATATGAAGGACTTTAGAGCCACTTCCTTCTGAAATCAGAGCTTTTTTACAAACCTGGGGATCCACAGAGTCCTGTTCACCAGCAGTAAGGTGAAGGCCTGAAGCTGCGGGGTGCCGGCTTCTGCAGGGGGAGGACTGGACTCCAGTTGGACAGAGTCCCTGAGGTCGCAGCCCAACTCCTGCGGCTCTCCGGGCGAAGGTTCGGTGCAGCCGGAGTCCTGCCGCTCCGTGGTGCTGGTGGAGGAGATGGAGCAGTATTCTGACAGCGAGTCCTGGATCATTTGAGTTCCAGCTTCTTCCTGAAAGATCCGCCTCATTTGTCCGCTCCTCTGCTCCGCCTGCTCTTTGTGGTTTGAGGCGCTCGGACCGGTGGAGGGCGCCGAGGCGACCGCTGCTGGCCGCTGCACCGCAAAGCCCCCCTGCAGAGGGTTGCTGTCCCCACACCTGAAACAGAGGAGCAGCAGAGTCCGGTCTGGACAGGAATATGGATTCATGGACTTTTCTCTTGGGATAATGGTTGATTAGTTCTAGGAATGGTTGTTGGCCCGTTTGCTGCAGAAGCTGCTGATGGTTAAAGTGACAGGACGTCAATCATCTCAGCCATTTCCCACAAACAAATCAGAGGACAGAACTGGATCATGGACGTAGTCTTCATCAGTTTGTAGCAATGGTTTTCCAGGTTTTTCATGAACCTGTTTCCTCCTCAGCTCGGCTGCTCATCACCGACGTGGCTTCATGTTCCAGAAAAACTGGCTTTCCAAACACAGGAGCCGTTAACAAAAAGCATGTCTACATCAAAAACATGTTAACATTTACAGCTTTACCAGCTCACCTGGTGCCGCAGAGTTCTATCTCTGACTATGAAGACCGCTCTGAACCTTCCAGAACTTCTGGGCTTCATGTGGACCCTAGTCCTGCTGGAAGCTTCTTCCCACAAACCAGGACAGTTTTTGTGTTTCGACGCATGAAGACTCCACTCACCAGTAGGTGGCGCACAGCTGGTAGGAGGCAGCATGGTAGAGGAGCAACTGGTTGGTGTGATCATCCAGGGTCCAAACTGCTTCCTCCCCCCACAAACTAAAACTCGATGTCATGGAAATGATGGAGGATGGACTTTGGTACGGCTCCAGCCTTTGAACAGCCTTAAGACTCACAGTATCAAGGACCAGAACACCAGGACCATTGGAGAACCACAGCTGGAACCACAAATGAGCCGGAACCAGAGCCAGACAGTCAGGTTTCAGGGTAATATCAAAGGTATCATCAGGACCAGACGGAGTCTAACAGGACCTCTCACCTGGGAGCCACTGCTGACCAACACCATGGTCCTTACGGGGTAACACATCTGCCTTGGATCGGAGTCCTTCAGGCCAAAAGTGGTCTTGTTGAGGGTATGACAGCACAGGTAGGCCTCCCCCTCCAGAGGAAGGTCCTCCACTAGACTGTAGACTGCCAGCAGACCATCAGACATTCCCCCAAACACCTTGGCTAGGCTCTAGCAGAAGATAGAAGAAGACGTCTGCAGCTTCAGTCCCAACCTTCAGCCTCCCAGAGCTTTGCTTCAGTTACAAACAGATTCATTTCAGAGGCTTGGATCAAAGCAGACTTTGAAGTCTGCATCAGTCAGCTGGGTCCAGGTTCTGCTGTTGGTACTGAGCTCTGAGCTCCACAAACGAGGATTTGGGGTTGAAATATTTGAACCATCTCATAAACATGACGGAGATAATCTCCTGGGTTAGAAGGGTCGGTTATAAAAATGTATTTAAAAAAGACTTCTGAAGCATCAAAGAAGCATTTTTCCCCTAAAAAACAAAGCTTGGGGCAGGTGTGAGCTCACCTGTTCCCCGGCTGGAACGTGGCAGAAGCAGGTGATGGTGGCCGGAACAAACAGCTGTTTCTGGGGCTGGCTGAGAGGACACATGTCCTTCAGGCTGTAGATGAACACCTTCTGCTCCTATAGGTCAGCACAGCGCTTAGACAACAGGACCGGGAGCTTCAGCGCTGTGGTTGTGCTCGTACCTCAGTGGCAATCCACAGACTGTTCTGGATTCTCATTTGCGAGCTGATCCTGCTGCCTGGACAGGACATCCTGTTGACCTCCACCTGACCCTTCTCCACATTCACCACGCTGTAGTTCCTGCACAGCAAACATCAGGGCTGCAGGTGGAATCAGATTCCCCCAAACATCTTTCCTCAAAGGCCCGTGGGACTACATTTTTTCCTCACAATAAACCAGTTTCTGTGCCGGTTTTTCACATAAACTAATGCAGGAACCTCTTTCTGCAGAAGAATGCAGATTCTGTAGCATAGAAGCATCAGGCAGAGAACTGGAGCTCACCTTTCCTCATTGTCTCCGCTCCAGAACACCACACTGGGTCCCTGCTGTAGCGACAGGAAGAGTTGGGAATGGCTGCCGCATGTCAGCAGGTACTGTAGGCAAGCAAAACTCGGCTCCTGCATCCGCCTGATGCACTGCGCCGCCACGGGCCTCTGTGTGGACACACAAACAGACGGCTTCAAGGATCTTTTCTTGTCATTGCTCCATCTGTGGGACATAAGCGTGCGACCCTGGTCCCGGACCAGCCTTTACAGGACATAAAAGACGCATCAATGTGACACACAAACAGAACTTGAACCTTGCACGATTCCTGTGGAGTATCCCACAGTTCCTATGATTATTGCACACAAAGAGAATATGTACACACAGCGCTGCTTTCAGTTTGTCCATGAGGGGGGGGACACTGATCATCTGGCTGCGTGAATTTTGGTGGTGGTCTGCAGGCCTCGGTGCAGCTCTAACTACCCTCTCTGCCTCAGAGCAGCTGCCGAGCCACACCGTGATGCAGGAGGACAGACGCTCTGCACCATCCAAGCCTGAGCCTCCTGGGATGCTGGTTGGGTTGATGGAGGCGTGCACGGCCAGTTATTTGAAGCTGGAAACCCCCTCCACTGCCGCCTCTCAAATGTACGGGGGGGGGGGCATCTGGGGTGATGGGGGAGGATCTTCACGGACTGGTTTGTCTGTCAGGAAGTCCAGGACCTGGTTGCACAGGGTGGCAGCTCAGTCAGAGCGCAGGTTTTTGTGTGCAGCAGGTGCTGTCCTCCTGTGCTTTCATGGCGTTCCTGTTCACTCTGATGGTGATGGACAGTGAGCCGTTGTACCCGTCGCCAGGTCAGCTGGATTTTTGCTCCGTGTCCAGGAAGGTAATGTTCTACAACTACAAGATACTGCTCAAAGTGGAAACAGTTCAATTCAATTCTATTCAATGTTATTTGTACAGCCCAAAATCACAGCAGTCGTCTCAATGGGCTTCGTATCGGTAATTGTATAGTAAACATACAATCACGATGATCATGAATGCATAGAATTCAATAGGAAAATTCTAAACTAAACAGACTACACTAAATGAACATCTCTGCCCTTAGACCCTCCTTCTCTGTGAGGAAAAACTCCTAAATAAGCAGATTCCAGAAAAAAAGAAGAAAGCTCGGGGGTGTCCACGTGAAGGAGGGATCCTCCCCCAGGACGGACAGACAATGTACCAGAACAGGAAAGGATGGACCCCCAGACTCCTCCCTACACCTCATCCTTTTCTTAAAGGTGGAGTTCTCCATGTCTTTATTGTAACTGGTTGGAAGTGTTTTGACTATATTGTGGAAACCAGGAGCCTCATTTCTAAACGTTGCGTACGCACAAAAGAAGGCGTACGCCACTCTCTACGCAATAGTTGAGATTTCTAAAAAGCAAACTTGACGGGAAAATGTTTGGTCCTTCATCAAGCTCTGACCCAGGCGTACGCACAAAAACGGGTGAAATGAGAAACGGCGACACCGTCTGCAGATGGAAGAAACACGTGAAAGTGAAAATGACAATACTGCCTCATGAATAACATGAAGACTTCACAAAGCAAGTCTCACAATAACAGCTACATGAACACCCGTTTGATCGATCAGCAGTGAAACATACAAAAACAATCAAACACAAATTACAACAGAAATTCAAATGAACACATATTTGCAAAAAGAAAAGTGAAATATGTTCTGCAATATTGGCATGTTGTGCAATTCATCCTCATAAATAATATAGTTAACAGAACGAAATAATGTTCAAAACTGATATTCTCCTCAATGTGTCCGTCTGGAGGAGCAGATATAGGTGCAGACAGACAGACAGACAGACAGACAGACAGACAGACAGACAGACAGACAGACAGACAGACAGACAGACAGACAGACAGACAGACAGACAGACAGACAGACAGGACAGACAGGACAGACAGACAGACAGACAGACAGACAGACAGACAGACAGACAGACAGACAGACAGACAGACAGACAGACAGACAGACAGACAGACAGACAGACAGACGTATTAATTGTCCACTGGGGAAAGTTGTTTTCATAGTAAACATTTCTTCATAAGCTACAGAATTATGGTATTCATGCATATGCCTTTAGTTTGTTTTATTTCTGATAAAACAATGTATGGCGTATGTCTCAACCATTCAGAAAGCAACAAGAAATGACATTTGATGAACAATTTCCCATTTCCACGTGGATTATTACCCACATCTGTAGCTTGTCAGATGCAGTTAAATGGATGGAAATAAAATGCCCCATCACAATGCGTAATGACCACAATGGCTGATCTTGGATCTTAGAAGATGTGGCAGATGGAAGAATTGGGAGTGAACGCATCTTTAGACAGCAAGAAGACTTGCTGGCAAACGAGGACCAGTGGCTGATGAGCCGGTTCCCACTTCCTCCAGCCGTCCTGGTGGAGCTTTTGGGGGGGTGTCACCCGGTGCATCAGGTGCGTCGGTGTCCCCCTCTCCCTCAGTCACCACTCCACTTAAAAGGGATTCCCCAATAATTGCCGCCACTCTCTCATCAAGAGGGGTCAGCTCCAGTGTCCCCCCCCCCCCCCCCGTGGCAGACACACTCTAGCGATGCAGCGTCAGACGTTTTTCTGCCTGGACTTTGATGTCCGTCTGCCGCTGTTTGCCACTCACGTGCCTTTTTGGCATTAGTAATGCCCACACTGTGCCCTCCAAACAACATTTTTCTCCTCTTTTCCACCTCGCCAACGATAACTTCTACTTCACATTGAGTGAAGTTACGTTTTTTTTTTTTTCTCTGTGTTTGCCATGGTTTCGCTATCAATGAATATTCATTTGTGGGCGTTTCACGGACTATTTATGGGCAACTATGGGCGTGTCATGAAGCCGCAAAAGCTGAGCAGCATTTAGAATTGATTGTGATTTATTAAGGGAAGGATGCGTAGGATGTGCGTGCGCACGGTTTTATAAATCCGAATATTTCTGTGCGTACGCACGTCCTATGTTTCATCCGTACGCCACTTCTGACACAAATCCTACGCAAAGTTTTATAAATGAGGCCCCTGGTACCTGCCACAGGTGTGTCTTGATAAAACTGAAGGAGCAAATATTTCTTCCAACTCTGACAAGGTGTCAATAATTTTTTCCAGTCCATTTTTGAGTTCTGCGTGACTTCTTTGTCCAGTTTGACCTTTCTTTCTGTTTTTTGTTTTAAAATAAACCCATAAACCTGATCATCAAATCATTTGCAAACAATGCTGGATGAAGGCATCTGTGGACGGAACCAGCTGCTCTTGAACACAAGCTGAAGGTCTGCTTAGGCTTCTGGATGAGCTCCTCGTTTTTTAGCTCCCCTTCATCCTGTAAGGGTGCTGAGTATTTGGCCATGACTATTCACATTTGTCCTTGTCCTTAAATATCTAACGTTTCCAATGCAAGAAGACAATGAAGGAATATCCAACATGTCCTCTCTGCTTTCAGCTTTTCCTACAGGGAACCGTTCTGTTGTAGCAGACTCACCTTCTCTGGTCGGTTGTCCCAACACTCCGTCATTAAGCTTTGGAGATTGTGAAACTGGACCTGCTCGGGGTTCCCCAGAACCGGCCGGATGCCTTTGGAGAGCTTCTTGGCTATCTGACGCTGGTGGTGACCTAAAGCTGGCCGATTCCCAGACAGCAGTTCATATATCACCATCCCAAAGGAGAACATGTCCACCTGGAGACAATGAGGAGAACAGAGCTGTCATCTAACTGGATTACTTCCTTTCAAAGACGTTTTGCTCAAGAATGTAGAACCAAACTAGAGCGTCTGGTTTAGCTCCATGAACAAAACTAAACGCCCCCTCATCTGAGTTTCTGCTGTCGTTTCTATGGTTTTTAATCCAAAGTTTAAACATGTTTGTTTCTGTTCCCATTACTTTTGCTTTGTCCCAATAAAAACAAGGGAAGTTAGAGCTCTGTCAGTAAAGAGAAAACACACCATGTTAGACCACTAACTAGGTCTTCTCATAATTATCATCATACTGTGGAAACCCTGTCAGATGCATGAATGAACAGAATATGACAGAGGAGAACCAGGAGTCAGCAGGAAGCTGAAGTGATGGACAGATGACAGTCAACATCTATGGCTGTGACTAAAACTGTCTGTAGAAACCACACATGCAGGAATTGATCGCCAAATGAATACAGAGCTGTTTGTTGGTTAGCTGTTAGTGTTTACATCAGGTATAATTCAGACTCACAACAGCAGTTTGTGACAGACACATGATCCATTGTGTCAGGTATTGAATTAGCTGCACCCAAAAGCAGACAGGGATTCGGTTTGAAGTTGTGCAGTTTATTAAACGTAGAAACGAAGGACTGGGGGGCATTGTTCATGGATGGTTGATCTGGTGAAGCGGCAAACTGGCAGAGAGGCAGTTGGTCCAGAGTGTACTTCCTGGGGGAGATTTATGGCGTGGAGGAGAAGAATCTACAAGGTCTTGATGTGGCTAAGCTTGGCTTAGCCTGATGAGCCTGGAGTTGACTTGGCTCGGCTCGGCTTGGCTAGGCTCGGCAAGGCTACAGCAAGGATGGTGTATTCTTCCATAGAGAAGCAGACAAACCGACAATGGCTAGAGGGCGTGAATGAGAGATAAAGGTTGTCTGATTAGATGCAGAACAGGTGCGGGTGACCCAATCCTCAGACAGGTGTGCGAGGGCGGCCCTGACACCTGACACATTTACAGTCAAAACAGAGGCAAAGGGAACATTTAACACAGGTACTGTTGTGAAAAATGTACATTGTAGAATTTCTTTCTTGGTGCAGTTGTAACAGACAAAAGACTCAAACAGTGGATTTCTGTTTTGAAAATGAAGAATCACCTGGCCAGTCCTTCTTTTTTCATATGACTTCATACCTTCATCCTGCTGACTGGTTGCATTACCTTCTCTCTCCTGGAACTCATGAGTTTCCTGTCACCTACTGACATTTTCCCAGTCATGGTGGGAAATGTATATCCTATTTCTGGGCCTTCAGCTCTCATCTGTTTGCTCAGCTGTTGGACTAGACAAGTTAAAAAAATGCATGTACTATTTCTTGATTGTTTCCTAAACATATTTTTGACATTGCATTCATTTGCCTTTTGGGTATTACCAATAGTTTCTGCATCTCTTGTGCCCAAGATGGATAGAGTGGTTGTAGTTTGTAGCGGTTCTCCGCCTGTTTCTTGTGTTTTTTTTATGGTTTACGGTTCCAGTGAGCGTTAGATCGTCTCATTTGTGTCCTTATCTGTGGTGGTCTGGTCTGTTCTTACAGTGAGGTTATGACCTCACTGGCGGTCTCTGTGGGTTTTTGCTGCCGTCCTGTGTGTGTTGGATCTCCATGTCATCCAAGTTCATTGTGTTTTCTGTTTGTTCCTCACATTAGCAGGTTTCCTTTAGTGTCCAGAGTGTTGGAGTGATCAGTGAGTTCCTGTTTGACAGTTATTAGCATTGTTTTATTGAATGTGATCCACATTTCTTTTCCATAGGGCCAGTCTGCAGGGAGTTGCTGCTGTAAGGAAAGGTGTAGGAGGAGCTGTTGGGCGACAGTGGCTCAGGTGGTTGAGCGGGTCGTCCAATGATCGAAGGGTCGGCCGTTCGATCCCCGCTCCCACCAGCCAAAATGTCGTTGTGTCCTTGGACAAGACACTTCACCCTCCTTGCCTCCAGCGTGGCTCTGGTGTGTGAATGTGTATGGATGATCCCGGTGATGGTCAGAGGGGCCGTAGGCGCGAACTGGCAGCCACGCCTCTGTCCGTCTGCCCCAGGGCAGCTGTGGCGACAGTAGCTACCATCACCAAGAATGAATGAGGAGTGAATGAATAATGGACACAATGGAAGAACTTTGAGCGTCTGGAAAAGTGCAGAAAAATCCAATCCATTATTATTATTAATAACAATAATGGATTCAATTGATCTGCTCTTTTCCAGATGCTCAAAGTTCTTCCATCTGTCCATTATTCATTCATTCTTGGTGATGGTAACTACTGATAGCCTCAGCTGCCCTGGGGCAGACGGACAGAGGCGTGGCTGCCAGTTCGCGCCTACTGACCATCACCGGACTCATTCATGCACATTCACACACCAGCCACACTGGAGGCAAGAACACAATGACAGGGGGGGAATGGGGATCGAACCACCGACCGATTGAACCGTCGATCATTGCACAACCTGCTCAACCGCCTGAGCCACTATCGCCCAGGGGCACTTGTTTAGGAGTTTCCGGCTATTTCCTGTTTCCGTAACTGCTTTTGTGTTGTTTGTTGTGTATTTTGGACTGTTTCTCCACATGTTCTGGTTTTTTTGTTATGAAATTATTTGTTCCTGCTTCCCGACTTTTGGTCTTTGGTTCCTCCTGCTGGTCAGTCTGTACCATTACATATTATTAATGACAAACCTAGCAGGAAGTGGGGTTCGGACCTGATGGGGGCTTCCCCCCAGCCTCAGATCAGGCGACCTGCTGCTGCATGTCGTCCATGCAGAACATGGCCTCATTTTCTGAGTCCACAGCAGATGAAACTCTTTTTGATGAGTTGGATTGAACTCAACCAAGCTTCTTGATGGAACTGCTAAAAACTACTGAGGTTTGAGTGGGGTATTTCAGATTGGGGACAGGAGGGTATGAAAAATGAAAAAAGGGGTAAAGAGGTAGGAGGATGATTTGAAGAAATACAGAGAGGGGGCGGAGTTACAAACAAAAAGGGGCAACAAGCTGCTCAGAGTTCCAAGACTGTTGCACAGACACAATGTTAGTTTGTTCAGAGTGAGGAAGCCGTCACCTTCTCATCGTAGACGATCCCGGGTTTGACCTCAGGAGCCTGATAACCCGGAGTCCCTTCAACCCCCAGAGCCCCCTCAAGGTAGGACTGACGGGAAATGCCGTAATCCGAGAGTTTGATGTTAACAGGGTCCAGTTCCTGCAGAACCAGGGAAGACAAACCAGAACCAAACCAAATGACATCAGAACTAAACAGAACCAGACCAGAATGACATCAGAACAGAACCAGACCAGAATAAGTTAAGAACAGAACAGAACCAGACCAGAATGACATCAGAACAGAACAGAACCAGACCAGAATAAGTTAAGAACAGAACAGAACCAGACCAGAAAAAGAGAGCTGTGACACCGCAGGAGGTAGAATGTTTCGGCTAGATCTTGGTCGGTTCAAATCCCTGCCTGTGTAAAGTGAGCCTGTATACTGCGTGGAATCAGTGATCCTCACAGCAGCAGACAGGCCGACACCCACCTGCAGAGACCAGACCAGAATGTTGTCAGACTTCAGGTCACAGAAGATGATTCTCTTCCTGTGCAGGTAGGACAGTCCTGCTGCTACCTGATAGGCCATCTTAAAGGTCAGCATGTGGCCAAGAGGCATGAACCCACAACCTGGAGAACAGACAGGTTATTTCCCCACAAGACAAACACAGGTGGAACAATGAGAGCGTTCTTGCTCTTGCCGAGGCGGTTCTCCTCCAGGACGGTGTTGAGGCTGCCCAATGGAGCCAGCTGTAGGGCGAAGCACAGCGGGTGGATGCTGATGCCCAACATTGAGACAATGCAGGGGTGTTGGCAGGGAGTGCAGCATGCTGGCCTCCTGCCGAAACTCGGAGAAGCTCCGACAGGCGTTTGCAGACTGCAGGTGCTTCAGCATGGTGTCTACAACAGCCCCAAAAAGGACAGAGGAACATGGAAACACAATGTGACAGCAACACACAATTGAGGTAACATGACGATGTTACAATCCGGTCATTTTTTTATGAGTTAAAAGTAAAAAAAATATTTCATTACATACAGATGGAGTCACTTCTTTTTCGGCAATGATTGGAAAAGAAAACGCATTTATCCAAATCATAATAATGGAAAAACATTGTCTGTTTAAACTAAGATCACACAAATATTTCATGTTCCCATGTGTACTTTGAACACAGAATGTAAAAAATCTCACTGCAGAGTAGAAAAAGTGGTGAACCTTTAAACTAAGCACTGGTTGAGCCTCCATTTTTACCTTTTCTTGTAACTGTAGTCATTTCCTCCAGTTATCTACACATCCACCCACAGCAAAACTTTCAATGGTTTGATTTCTTTCTAAACTCTGCTGCACTCATATAAACTACTCTAAACATGGAGGATCTCAGTTCCACTCCAGAGGAAATCGGACCGAGTACCTGTGGCGCTCATGGTCTGCCGCTGATCCTTCTTGAAGTGAAAGCGCTTTACAGCAACCGGTCGGCCCTGGTACTTGGCTCTATAGATGGTGGTCCCACTGCCACCCTGGCCAAGGATGTGGGTGTGGTCCTCACAGAGGTCCAGCTCAAGCTTGTCCAGAAAGAGCCTAACACCCACACACATCAAAACCCTGTTTCAGCTTCAACCGCCAATCATGGAGGATCTCAGTTTGAGACTCAGGATCTACAAATGCAATCACCACATGTGCAAAAGGTCTCCCTGGAAACGGTCAGGCGTATTGATAGTTATATAATGATGGCTTCACCTGTCATTGACAGGCATTCAGACAAAAGGTGATGATGTAAAGCCTTCGCCCCAACCAGTCAGAAATGCCTCCCAGAGGGGCTCTTTGGATGTGAACTGCCCCCCACCCTCAGAGACATTTCTCTAAGGATGGATGGAAGTTTAGGACAAAGACGCTCGGATCAATCTCCACATTGGATTTGGACTCCACCTGCTGATGGAGTCACTGAACACGTCACGTGCCCAAAGCTGAGTCTCTGATTGGTTGAAGT
This sequence comes from Oryzias curvinotus, assembly GCA_023969325.1. NCBI lineage: Eukaryota > Metazoa > Chordata > Actinopteri > Beloniformes > Adrianichthyidae > Oryzias > Oryzias curvinotus. The sequence continues at coordinate 31,045,625 of CM043708.1, forward strand.
GGCGACCTAGTCAAAGTTCAGTCTTTATTACTCTGGACACGCCGCTCAAATCGCACTGCTGCCAGGTTACCACGTCACCTGCCGCTCAAATTACGCCACAGGACCTCTGACCTCTGACCTCGTCTGTACTGATTTGACACTGAGGCTGAACGCCCGGATGCAGGAATTGTGTTTGGTATGAACGCAGCTTAAGGGAAGTAGGTGAGATGCAGGCATTTTTATCACCCCCCCCCCCAAAAAAAAAATCCTGTAGACTGTACAAGAGACCGTTAGTGCTGTTCACGTGATACGTGCACGCTACTCGCTGCAGCCTGATAGAAATGAGGACTGAGACCATCAGAGTGTAGTTTGTGTGGACGTCCTACGGGCACTTAGGATCACGTGCACACCCCCTGTGCAGCATGTGTGCAGTCGGAGGGACGCCGTACGACAGCATCACCCCTACGTCAGAAGTGCGTGGAATTTTCCCTAACCTTTAAAGTTCCCTGCAACAATGTGACAGCACCAAGAGGGAAAGAGTACGCAGGATCATGTGACTGAACCGGCCTTTGGACTTTACCGTGAAGGGAAGTCGGTCATGAAGAGTTCTGGAACCAGCTCCTGCAGAGGAACTGGGTTTTCTGGGTGCCGAGGACAGACGATGTGGTCCTCTTCCACCGCAGCCAGAACACAGTCCTCGATGTTAAAGTAATGAACCTGTTCTTCATGCCCCCCTTCCTTTTCAAGCTGGGGGGGCCTGAAGGCTTGGCCCTTCTCCCATTTCTCCTGGCAGGGGGAGACGCAGAACGAGCATGGGACGTACTGCTCCACCAGGAGGCTGCCGTCACTCTCGGTGCCTGTCAAAGCTGGGAGAGTATTGAGGGAAGGTCAGAGCTCGGTGACCCGGGAAGCATTGGCCTGGAGGCCCACTTAGGAACACCACAGGCTGCTGAAACTGCCAAAAAATGGGCCTCCCTCTTCAGCCAGAACAAGCCACCAGAGAGGAAGCATTAGTGGCTGAGCTGTACGCAGCATAAAGGCAACACTGACCAGGAAACCACTGCTCGATCAGGGAGGTCACATGGTCCGTGACGAAAGCCATGGCTGAGAAATCTCTGGCCTCAGACTGGCATATGATCTTAATACCTCCACTCTTGGTTTTCTTCCAGTTCACATACGACGCCTCAACACTGCAAAGATGAAGGTAGCAGAATGGTCCACGTCGCCACAGAGAGCCAACATGCTGACGGTCTCCTGCTCAGACTGGATCCAGCAGAGGCCTCACCTGAGGTAGCCACCATTAAAGGTGACTAGAAGCCCCTCCTTCCAGTAGATGGTGTGGTTGCGCCGCACTCGAAAGGTGCTGCAGCGACTTCTCTGTTTTCCCGCAGCAAAGCTGTAGATGGCTGAGCTATGATACTGTCTGCTGGTGCTGTTCGACTGACAAACACAAGACAACAAGACAAAGAGCATGAAGGTGAAGCTCCCTGCAAACAGAAGGATCTGAACCTTCACAAACCTGCAGATCCATGTCGGTAAGGCTAATGAGCATCCTGGCTATAAAGCGGTCCCAAAAACCAGCAGGAATGAAGCTCATTTTGAAAAGGCGCTGCAGACTGTTGGTGGTCTGCTGCTGGAAGTGCTGAAGATCCATAGCTGGCTTTGGAGGCAGGAGATGAGGGAGCAGGTAGCTGCAGGAAACCACATCACTGTCAGTCAACTGCAATGTTTGTCACTACAGGCCGGAGGCATCCCATAATGCACTGCAGTCCTAGCAAAAGCATGAGACAGGTCTAAGGGCAGGGATGTCCAGTTTAGTTTAGCCAGGATTTCATGTTTATTCTACAGTTACTGGTTTGAAGCCCATTGAGACGACAGTTGTTGTAATATTGTGCTGTTTAAATAAATATGAACAAACAACGATTTTTCATAACCAGATCACATCAATGGAACAGTTTTGCTGTTTTTAAGAGATAATTGATTTATTTCATTTTTATATGAATCCCCCTCTCCCTGATCCTGCACTCTGCAGCGTCTCTCTGTCGGCGCCGTTCTCGTTAAAAAGTATCAAAATACGATCTTTTTCTTTTAAATATCTTTGTAGGTCATTGTTTGTGTAAAGACAAAAAGCAGGAATGACTTGCTGTCAGTTTAAATGTCTACTAAGAGCTTTTGAGCCCTCAAGTCCGAGTCTGTGAACTTTACCGGCTGTTTTTGGTAACCGTTACCTCCCGCTCAAACTGCTGAAATGTCGCAATCCGCTGATGACAGCGGTGTCAAACTCCAAGCCTCAAGGGCCGACCTCCTGCTGGTTTTCCAGAAACCGCGCCTCATCTGCTGTTGATCACCTGGATCAGGTGTGTTTACCCAATAGGAAGCTTCAATGGCCGGTTGGTTGGAAAACATGCTGGACACAAACCCTTGACACCTGTGATTTATAAGATGCAGACTTCTACTAGGACATTTATTTGAAACTACAAGACTGAACTACACAGCGCTGATGAAAATGAATAAATATCCTGATCAAATCTGAAACCACGTGATCAGGGCTGATTTCTAATCAGGACATCCTAGTTCTTATATCTGTCAGTAAATGTATGCTTTGTGCTAAAACAGGATAATATTTTCCTGAACTGAGCCAATAAATATCACAGTGACAAAGTTATGAGGATCGCTTTAAACAGGCGGCGGAGGAGACAGACAGACTCCGCCCCCTACGGCGCTGAGGCAGGGCAGAGGAACAGTCAGATGAAGGGAGGATGAGGACGTGAGTGAGTGGGAGGAGACTGAACCAGCTGATGTGGTTACCAGGCGCCCGGCTGATGAGGAGGAGGGTCTTACCAGCTATTGGCGACTGGAAGTGCAATTTCAAACTTTGCCAGAAACTGAATGAACTGTTCCTCTGTGGGGGGGGTGAAGCCCATCTCCTCCAGCAGCTCCTGCACACATTGGTGTTCAGGTCAGAGTCCCATCAGCATTAGGACCAGCACAAAGACGGCGCTTCCTCACCCTCAGGTCTTTGGCTCCAATCACACCGTTCTTGGTCACAGAGTGGAACAGCTTGACCAGGCAGTCGGACAGCCACACCGGACACAGGAAGTAGAGCGTGCACAGACCGCGGCTGGTGTCAGGAAAGTGCAGCATGGTTCCCGTTTCAATCAGAAAGCTAATAGCTGTATGAGAAACAAAGCATAGGAGACGGCAGTGATGCTGGAGCAGCCAAATCTACGCCTACGGCAGCTCTGGCCTCCAGCCTGAATGCTTCCTTTTGGAGACGTTTCTCCAGTTTTCATCTGAAGGTCCAGTAGGATCTGGTACTGGGCTTTCAGCTACTGGCTGCTTTCGGTTATCGCTGGATTCTTTGCTACTCCAGGCTCAGTCTGGACTTATGGTGGGCTCTGGAGAAACTGCTCTTCCTTCTAGCTTCACTGGATGTTGCAAACAAATCAGAAAGTACCGGTTTGGTGGTCTTCGTAGTCTGTGATGTCACTGTCCGAGTTCTGTTTCATAATAGCATCAAGCTGAGCCTCGGTCAGGTACTGGACCTGCCTGTCAGCCTCCCGCCGCTGCTTCTCTTCCCTCACCGCCTTCTGAAGAATCAAGTAGCTCTTTGGAATCTGGAAGCAGGCGATGACAGAACGTCTGATGGAGCCAGTGGCACTCAGGCTGAGCCCAGAGAAAGGCGGGTCGCTGTGGAGCGGACTTACCAGCCGGTCCACCAGCTTCCTCCCAAAGACTGAGCTGCTGTCCTTCATGGAGAGCGCCACCTGCTGGATCCGCATCTTCAGAGCATTGACACCTTCCGACGTCTTACAGGACACCTCACTAAGAACACATGCACACGCATGCACAAACACACACATGGAAACACGCATGCACACACACGTACGTGCAATCACACATGCAAAAACACGTGCACAGACACATGCACAGCTGAGTGGTAGTATAGTCGAACTAATATCTACCAATCCTAATCAACATAAATCCTGAATTTTGCTGCTTGTTTGCTTCAAATCGCTCTGCCCTCGTGTCCCAGATTGTCCGTACTGTGCCCCCCACCCCAGTCTCGGCAGGAGGATGATGCTGACCTTAACCACAGAACAGAAGGTATGGTCTCCAATCCCTCAAGCTGAGTTTAAGCTTTAGAAGAACACAACCGCTCTGATGACCAAGAAACCCTAACCGTAACCCTTCCAACCCTGAGCAGTCAGAGTGTTGTTTTTTGTTCTGGTTGAAGGACTGGGATTTGAATCTCTAGGCTTTGAAAAATGGCTCAGAAAACAGAAAACTAATCAGGATTGCTCACTCCTCACATTATGGGTCTGGAAACTCAGATTGAAGATCTTGGACATGTTTTTCAAATTGGTAGCCTGATTTCAGGCTCTCTTTTTGGATGCATCTTTGGTTTTGTTTTTTTAAAAACAGGTTTTATTAGAGCTCAAACTGGGGCCTACTTATAGGCTGTCAGGCATGGGGAACCAGAATAGCGTAAAATGTTTGAATAAATCTATGAATCGCTCAGAATGACAGAGGTTAAGCAGAGGGACTCAAGTCAAAGTGGCTGACAGCTTAGAGATTTGAAACTGTGGGCAGTGAGATTTATCAAATCTGTGGTCACAGGCAAACACAGAAGGTCACCGCCGCTAAGAACAGTCAAACATCAGTCCTGCTGAAGAAGTTTCAAAGTGAGTGAACTAAGACCTGCTTCAGTGGGTCATAACAACACTTGCTATTCTTCAACGTAAACCGTCAGGCTGATTGAATGGTCAGGAAGAAGAGATCAGGACAAAACATTTCCACAGGTCTAGACTTACTGTAGGTGATTCAAGGAGATGTCTGGATAACCTGCAGCTCGAGCCCCCGAAGGGGAGCGGCACAAAGCCAGGACGTGAGCTCTGAGCGTTGCCAGTCTCTCTGTGCGAAACTTTGTCTCAACAAGATCCAGATGGGTTCCTACGACAAGCACCGAAGAGTTGGGGGCTCTCGCCTACAAACACATAGAGTGTCACAGCAGAACATCATGACATGGTGGCAAACTGCTCCAGCTACATGTTCATCGTTTACAGGGCAATTATAGTGCCCCAGCTTGGGTCTGCAGATATTCCTATAGGGCAGGAGGAGATGGGGCTCACCTCTATGTTTAGAAGCCAGGTCTGCAGGTTGGCCACCGCTTCTTCTCCTAAAGCCAGATTCCAGACCACCACATACAGAGACTTGTCCGTGAAAAAGCACTGGTTAACTGTGCTGGTGCTGGCTGCACCACCCAGGTCCCACACGCTGAACTCCAACAGGTCCTTCTGGAAGCATGAGCATGAAGACAAGTCAAAACCAGCAGGACTTCTGAGTGCTGAAGCAACACCCGCCTACTTTTAAACATCTGCCTGAGCACTTCAAGACTCGAACAAAGACCCACCCATCACACTTTTAGAGGTGCTACAATGTGCACCAACTAACTTCCAGTTACATCAGTAGAGGCTACAACACAGAGTTAAGTTTACACAAATGCAGGTATTAAACTCTGCAAAGAGCACATTTGATGTTTTCTGGCTTTCTTAGCAGAGCCAGATGCAAAAACAAAGATCCCACCATCCCTGTTTCAGTCTCTTCCCTCAGGCAGGCGCTACACACCAATGAAAGTCGGCTCTACAGACTAATATAGACACTGACCAGTTCCTCCAGCACGACACTAGCCGCGGTTACATGGGCAAAATATCTTGATGGGATCATTGGTCGGGTTAAAATTCACCCGTGCACATGGGCCCAGAAAATCTTTTTCCAATTAGAACAAGCGTTCCCATGGGTCACACTTTCGGTCGGAATAAATCATTTGGGCATGAGCAGTAGTGCTGAAAATACCTGAAAAAGGAAGAGTCCCACAGTAAACAAACCTTTGCCGTCAAATACATTTATGCAGCAGCTCCATAATAAACGAGATGATATTCCAAACGTGCTTTTATTAATGTTGTGAATATTATGAAGTGCCTGTTCACTCATCATTTTATATTTAATCCGTGTGGTTGGTGCTCTTTTGTGGAAAAACGGAGCTCCCAGGAGAGGCTAACACGCGCTAACAGCATTAGCCTTGTTTGATAAACTCGTGCGGGATTTGCTGCAATCTGCATCTTGGCTGCATGTGGGAATAACATCAGCCTTTATTTTGTTGGGACACGACTAGAAACACAAATCCTTGTGATTGTTTGAACGGTTTCTAAGGACTGAGCGACATTCTGCTTTGAAAAGTTTGCACACCGCCCCACAGCCGCTGTGTGAACTGGAAGTCCAGCGGGACGGATCGTAGTCACACAAACAACGCACACGTAACAAAGCCTCTTCCCCCACAAAGTTATGAATCCAGCTGCTCCGCTCAGAGACACAGTTCGTTTGATCCACCGGCACACGAGCCAGGACCGCGCAGGGCCCCGCTCCTCCCCGGCACGGTTTTAAGAGCGGCGGAGAGCCAGCGGGGCGAAGCGGCGCCTTTCACGGGGCCTCCGCAGAGCAGCTGGTCGGTCCTGTTTGAGCTCCAAAGCTTTCTCTGGAGAGAAACACCATCTATGCGTGACGTAAACCAGAGCAGTAGTGACACACGATCGGAATGAACCGTTTAAATGAACAACGATCGGATAAACGATCGGCATAACCCACCTATCTCCATCGGAAAGAAAATTTGATCCGAACGAGTCTGACCGGGGCAGAGTTTTCGGAACGGCGTGTTTACATGACGCATTTTCCTTCCGATCAGGAAGACTTCATGCATCGTTCCGGTCCCCAAGAAGAACCGGCCCAATGACTTCTGACCGGTGGCACTCACATCACATCTGATGAAGACGTTGGAGCGGCTCTTCCTCAAGCTCCTCAGACCCCAGGTGCTGCACGCTGAGGACCCTCTACAGTTCCCCTACCGGGTAGAGGTTGGAGTAGAGGATGCCATCCTCTACCTCCTACACAGAGCCCACTCGCATCTGGACAAGGGAAAAGGCACTGTAAGGATTACTTTCCTGGACTTCTCCAGTGCCTTCAAAACTATCCAGCCCCTTGTACTCCAGGAAAGACTCTCCAGTATGCGAGTGGACCCGTGCCTGGCTGCTTGGATTTCCAGCTAACTCACCGACAGAGCACAGTACGTCAGGCTGAAGGACATCACGTCTGACACTGTGGTCAGCAACGTGGGAGCTCCACAGGGGACTGTACTTTCCCCTTTCCTCTTCACCCTGTACACCGCAGACTTCTGCTACAACTCGACACGTGTCACATACAGAAGTTCGCAGATGACACAGCCATCGTGGAAATCAGAGGCGACGAGGAGGAGTTCAGGAGCCTGGTGAAGGATTTTGTTGTCTGGAGCCACAAAAATAACCTACAGCTCAACACCTAAAAGACTAAGGAACTGGTCGTCCACTTTGGGAGGGACAGACCCAACCCCAGACCAGTTCTGATAGGAGTGGAGGAGGTGGGGGTCGTGCAGACCTATAAATATCTTGGGCTGTGGCTGGACAACAAGCTGGACTGGACGAGCAACACAGGCAGATGTACAAGAAGGCCCAGAGCAGGATGTACTTCTTGAGGAGGTTAAGATCCTTCAACATCTGCAAGAAGCTCCTGGGGATCTTCTACCAGTCTGTGGTCGCCAGCGCTCTAACCGACGCTGTGGTGTGCTATCCTCCCTTCATCTGACTGTTCCCCTGCCTTGCCTCAGCGCCTGAGGCAGGGCAGGGGCGGAGTCTGTCTGTCTCCTCCGCCGCCTGTTTAAAGTGGTCCTCATAACTTTGTCACTGTGATATTTATTGGCTCAGTTCAGGAAAATATTATCCTGTTTTAGGACAAAACATACATTTACTGACAGATATAAGAACTAGGATGTCCTATCTATCTATCTATCTATCTATCTATCTATCTATCTATCTATCTATCTATCTATCTATCTATCTATCTACCATTCTTTCCGATTACTTTTGCCCATGTAAACACAGCTACTGTTACCCCCACAGGGCAAGATGGAGCTACCGCCGGTCATTCCTCCCCACCGCAATCAGGCTATACAACACAGTACTACAGTACTACAGACCCACACAGTGTATTTCATCGGTGGTTGCTGTCGTTGTTTCTATTGGTTTGTTTATATAACTGGTATCGTTGTTTGGTGTGTATTTTTTTAATGAATTTTATTTTTTACTAAGTTGTCATGTAATTTAAAGATGTTCTTCTGTTATATTGTTGCACTGTTTGAATGTCACTTCACTGCAGCAGACAAGAGAATTTCCCCATCATGGGATAAATAGTTATCTTATATTAAGACAGCGCAAATATTCAAATATTCAGACCTAATGAAGTTAGATACTGACTGGAAAATAAAGAAATCCTCATATTCATATACACATAAATATACATTTCTATACATCCATATACTTGAGTTTTACTTACATTGCCTTTTCCAGCACCGCCTCTTTCAGACTCCCAGGTGAAGGTTGTCACACTGTGTTCTGCATGGGTAAAGGGGGAAACCTTGCCGCTGAGCAAAGCCTGAATCAGAGCGGTTTTGCCCTGCCTGGCTGGTCCAACCACAAGCATCTTCAACTGTTGGCAAGGTTCTGCCCTCCGGTTCTGGGCCCGGAGGAAAGCCAACACTGATGCAGGACCTGTTGGAGCCGAAAAACTATGATTCTCAAAGGAACTTGAACCAGAAACTATAGTTGCTCCAATCTAAAAACACCTCAATTGAAGGTAAGACCCCACTAACAGCTTAAGACTCTTATAAAAGTCTCAACTGAAGTGGGAAACAATTTGGACTACCCATGTTTTCTAGGACAAAAGGTGAGGGCTGTTTCTCTCCTTTGAGATGGGATCGCTAAGGGCTAGAAAACTTTAAAAAAATATATCGATAAACTGGACAGAACTAAAAGACATCAGGTAGGGAAAACTAATCACTGACACCACTTAAAGAGAAAAGCAGAACATGACAAAGACTAAAATGTGACTAAAGACCAAACCATGACCAAAGTCCAAACCATGACTAAAGACCAAACCATGACCAAAGTCCAAACCATGACCAAAGTCCAAACCATGACCAAAGTCCAAACCATGACTGAAGAGCAACCATGACCAAAGTCCAAACCATGACTAAAGTCCAAACCATGACTAAAGACCAAACCATGACTGAAGACCAAACCATGACTGAAGAGCAACCATGACCAAAGTCCAAACCATGACTAAAGACCAAACCATGACCAAAGTCCAAACCATGACTAAAGACCAAACCATGACTGAAGACCAAACCATGACTGAAGACCAACCATGACTGAAGACCAAACCATGACTGAAGACCAAACCATGACTGAAGACCAACCATGACCAAAGTCCAAACCATGACTAAAGACCAAACCATGACCAAAGTCCAAACCATGACTAAAGACCAAACCATGACTGAAGACCAAACCATGACTGAAGAGCAACCATGACCAAAGTCCAAACCATGACTAAAGTCCAAACCATGACTAAAGACCAAACCATGACTGAAGACCAAACCATGACTGAAGAGCAACCATGACCAAAGTCCAAACCATGACCAAAGTCCAAACCATGACCAAAGTCCAAACCATGACTGAAGACCAAACCATGACCAAAGTCCAAACCATGACTAAAGACCAAACCATGACTGAAGACCAAACCATGACTGAAGAGCAACCATGACCAAAGTCCAAACCATGACTAAAGTCCAAACCATGACTAAAGACCAAACCATGACTGAAGACCAAACCATGACTGAAGAGCAACCATGACCAAAGTCCAAACCATGACTAAAGACCAAACCATGACCAAAGTCCAAACCATGACTAAAGACCAAACCATGACTGAAGAGCAACCATGACCAAAGTCCAAACCATGACTAAAGTCCAAACCATGACTAAAGACCAAACCATGACTGAAGACCAAACCATGACTGAAGAGCAACCATGACCAAAGTCCAAACCATGACCAAAGTCCAAACCATGACCAAAGACTAAAACGTAACTGAAGTCCAAACCATGACTAAAGACCAAACCATGACCAAAGTCCAAACCATGACCAAAGTCCAAACCATGACCAAAGTCCAAACCATGACTGAAGAGCAACCATGACCAAAGTCCAAACCATGACTAAAGTCCAAACCATGACTAAAGACCAAACCATGACTGAAGACCAAACCATGACTGAAGAGCAACCATGACCAAAGTCCAAACCATGACTAAAGACCAAACCATGACCAAAGTCCAAACCATGACTAAAGACCAAACCATGACTGAAGACCAAACCATGACTGAAGACCAACCATGACTGAAGACCAAACCATGACTGAAGACCAAACCATGACTGAAGACCAACCATGACCAAAGTCCAAACCATGACTAAAGACCAAACCATGACCAAAGTCCAAACCATGACTAAAGACCAAACCATGACTGAAGACCAAACCATGACTGAAGAGCAACCATGACCAAAGTCCAAACCATGACTAAAGTCCAAACCATGACTAAAGACCAAACCATGACTGAAGACCAAACCATGACTGAAGAGCAACCATGACCAAAGTCCAAACCATGACCAAAGTCCAAACCATGACCAAAGTCCAAACCATGACTGAAGACCAAACCATGACCAAAGTCCAAACCATGACTAAAGACCAAACCATGACTGAAGACCAAACCATGACTGAAGAGCAACCATGACCAAAGTCCAAACCATGACTAAAGTCCAAACCATGACTAAAGACCAAACCATGACTGAAGACCAAACCATGACTGAAGAGCAACCATGACCAAAGTCCAAACCATGACTAAAGACCAAACCATGACCAAAGTCCAAACCATGACTAAAGACCAAACCATGACTGAAGACCAAACCATGACTGAAGACCAACCATGACTGAAGACCAAACCATGACTGAAGACCAAACCATGACTGAAGGACCAACCATGACCAAAGTCCAAACCATGACTAAAGACCAAACCATGACCAAAGTCCAAACCATGACTAAAGACCAAACCATGACTGAAGACCAAACCATGACTGAAGACCAACCATGACCAAAGTCCAAACCATGACTAAAGTCCAAACCATGACTGAAGACCAAACCATGACTGAAGACCAACCATGACCAAAGTCCAAACCATGACCAAAGACCTAACCGTGACTGAAGACTAAACCATGACCAAAGTCCAAACCATGACCAAAGACCAAACATTGACCAAAGACTAAAATGTAACTGAAGTCCAAACCATGACCAAAGTCCAAACCATGACCAAAGACCAAACCATGACCAAAGACTAAAACGTAACTGAAGTCCAAACCATGACCAAAGTCTAAACCATGACCAAAGTCCAAACCACGACCAAAGTCTAAACCATGACCAAAGTCCAAACCACGACCAAAGTCCAAACCATGACTAAAGACCAAACCATGACCAAGGACCAAACCATGACCAAAGTCCAAACCATGACTAAAGACCCAACCGTGACTGAAGACCAAACCATAACTGAAGACCAACCATGACCAAAGTCCAAACCATGACCAAAGACTAAAACGTAACTGAAGTCCAAACCATGACCAAATTCCAAACCACGACCAAAGTCTAAACCATGACCAAAGTCCAAACCACGACCAAAGTCCAAACCATGACTAAAGACCAAACCATGACCAAGGACCAAACCATGACCAAAGTCCAAACCATGACTAAAGACCCAACCGTGACTGAAGACCAAACCATAACTGAAGACCAACCATGACCAAAGTCCAAACCATGACTAGAGACCAAACCATGACCAAAGTCCAAACCATGACCAAAGTCCAAACCATGACTGAAGACCAACCATGACCAAAGTCCAAACCATGACCAAAGTCCAAACCATGACTGAAGACCAAACCATGACTGAAGACCAACCATGACCAAAGTCCAAACCATGACCAAAGACCAAACCGTGACTGAAGACTAAACCATGACCAAAGTCCAAACCATGACCAAAGACCAAACATTGACCAAAGACTAAAACGTAACTGAAGTCCAAACCATGACCAAAGTCCAAACCGTGACTGAAGACTAAACCATGACCAAAGTCCAAACCATGACCAAAGACCAAACCATGACCAAAGACCAAACCATGACCAAAGACCAAACCATGACCAAAGTCCAAACTATGACCAAAGACCAAACCATGAACGAAGACCCAACCGTGACTGAAGACCAAACCATGACCAAAGACCAAACCATGACCAAAGTCCAAACTATGACCAAAGACCAAACCATGACCGAAGACCAAACCATGACTAAAGACCAAACCATGACCAAGGACCAAACCATGACCAAAGACCCAACCGTGACTGAAGACCAAACATTGACCAAAGACCAAACCATGACAAAAGTCCAAACCACGACCAAAGACCAAACCATGACCGAAGACCCAACCACGACCAAAGACCAAACCATGACCAAAGACCAAACCATGACCAAAGTCCAAACTATGACCAAAGACCCAACCGTGACTGAAGACCAAACCATGACCAAAGACCAAACCATGACCAAAGTCCAAACCATGGCCAAAGACCAAACCATGACCAAAGTCCAAACCATGACCAAAGACCAAACCGTGATGAAAGACCAAACCATGACCAAAGTCCAAACCATGACCAAAGACCAAACCATGACCAAAGACCAAACCATGATTAAAGACCAAACCATGACCAAAGTCCAAACCATGACCAAAGTCCAAACCATGACTAAAGACCAAACCATGACCAAGGACCAAACCATGACCAAAGACTAAACCATGACCAAAGACCCAACCGTGACTGAAGACCAAACATTGACCAAAGACCAAACCATGACAAAAGTCCAAACCATGACCAAAGACCAAACCATGACCGAAGACCCAACCGTGACTGAAGACCAAACATTGACCAAAGACCAAACCATGACCAAAGTCCAAACCATGACCAAAGACCAAACCATGACCAAAGTCCAAAACATGATTAAAGACCAAACCATGACCAAAGTCCAAAACATGATTAAAGACCAAACCGTGACCAAAGTCCAAAACATGATTAAAGAACAAACCGTGACTGAAGACCAAAACATGAATAAAGACCAACATGACTAAAGAACCAAGACATGACTAATGACGAGTCATGTTTTGGTCTTTAGTCGTCGTGACATCATGACATCCAAGTTTTTGTGTGAAGGAGATTGTAAAGCATGTAAGCCCTTAATGAAGGTCTCAGAGGTCTCATCACTCAAAGTAAGCTCTGACGCAAAGTGGATTTAAGAACCAAAACAGCAGGTCTTCTTACCACACCAAGAAGGACAGGACCTTCAGCAGAGACTGTAAACTGTACCTTCCACCTGTACCCCCTTTGGAACGTTGGTGATGCTGAGGTCGTCGATGTCTAGCTGCCAAAGGTTGGAGAGCTGTCCCAGCTCCAATGGAAGCTCCCGGATGCCAGGATTGCTGTTCAGAGATCAACAGAAAAGGTCATTAGGGCAGCCAGAGTCCTGGAGGAGAAGGTCAGGGTTAACAGCAGCCTAGATGGAGACCAAGACTTTGCTAGGCCAATTACAACCTGTAAAGATCTTTGTCCCTGGTTTTCAATCAATACATCATGATTGATAGGTGGAGGAGACCGAAGTTTTATGACACTCAGAAGGTTTTTATTTTTTACAGTCACCTCAATAGTCAGTAGTCTTCAGGTTTCTGCTTATTTTGGCCCCACCTCCTTTTAGGTTAATGTTCTGCTGTTCTTCTGTTGATGAATAATTGATCTATTCTACCTTTCCAGAAAGGGATTGCAATGATATAGTGTGGCTGGTTTACATCTTTCCCTGGACTTGTGGGTGGTGTTTCCTCATGGTTGGTGCAGAGCTGGTTGTTCTGCATACCTCAAAACAGAATCAGTCCCCCTTGTTGTTCTGGTACGGTTAGAAAAATCCTGATTCTAGACCATGCTCAGCTTCTGTGAAGATGCAGGACTTCTGGATCTGAGAGGCTTGAATGCTGAGCTCGCCGCACAGCCCGGGTTTGAACCTGTGACTCACCCAGACAAGTAGAGCTCAGTGAGGCTGTGCAGACCACACACTGAAGGGGGGACAGAGTCGAGCTGGTTGTCATTCAAAACCAGAACCTCCAAGGAATTCCTCAGGATTCTGGGAAACTCAACAGGATTTCCTTTGAACACAAAATCAAGAGTTTTTAAAAGCTCTCAAAAGGACAAGAATGTGTTCTGGTTCTCATATGACAATCCGACTTAACAGCATCATCTACCTGGGTCAGCCTCTCTCCTGCTCCAGGCAGTCAAGAAGGCAAGTCTCCTGGTTTTGGGTCCCACATCAGATCTAAGAGAGAAGTCAAGCAGCGAATCATACGTTCAGGAGCGATCTACAGTTTTCTTCTCAGGAACATCACCAGAACGCTCTTTTTCTAAAGATGAACTAAGAATCCTTCAGGGAGATCCAGCTCAGACCATCAAATCCCCCTGAACCTGAAGCTCATGAAGTCAGAACCTCCTCACATTATGGGTTCAGAAGGATCTGAACTGAACTGGAACAGAACCATTCCAATAAAGGAAACCCCGATTCTGTTTTTTTCCTGCAAGACCTTCAGAAAACCTGGTTTAACCTTTTTATAAACACTCAAAACTAAAATAAATTAAACATGTGATCGTGCGCTTGTGATCGTGCACATGTGTGTGCACGTGTGAGCTACCTGCCAAGCTGGTTCCTGGATAAGTCAAGAGTTTTCAGCCGGGTGCACTTCCAGCTGCTGGCAGCAGGAAGGGCTGTGATGAGGTTTCCACCAAGTCTCAAGGAGGTGAGCGCCTGAGGAGAGGAGGAAGAAGTTAGGCCTCTGGAACTCCTAATGCTCACCCTTCATCTCCGTATGATGAAGACCATGAAGAACACACAGGTGCCAAACTCCAGAGGTCGAGGGTCAGAGTCTAACATGTTCTAACCTACCATTGTAGGTTCTTGCTGGCTTCTGAAAGACCAGCACATTGCCGACCCTCAAGGCCTGGAGTCTGACACCCTGAAATGGTGAAGCAGCTACAGGTGAAGCTAATGAAGTCTTGGACCCACCTCCAGCTCAAAAAGGTACAGGGGAAGCTCTTTCAGACGGTTGTCAGAGAAGTCCACCTCCTGCAGCTCAGCCCTCCAGTATGTAGAGATGGTCCCTGGGAGAGACTCCATCAGGTTGGAGGACGCTTTGCAGTGTTTCTGTGGAGGGAAAAGTTAACAACGAAGACAACATCGGATCATGTCAGACTGACAGGGAAACACAGAACGTAACCTATGCAGACATGCATATGCATTCAGTACACAAAACAATGATAATTACAGAAATACGATTCCCAGACATCAGTCATAATCAATAGTTTTTTGACTTTTTTGTTTCACATTGATGGCTGCTGAGGCTGTTGGGTGAAAACTCTTTCTTTGTCTGTTCTGGCTCTGATTGGTCTCCATCGCCTACCTGATGGTGACTGTTGCATCATAAGGTGACGCCTCTGAGGGGGCTTTAGGCTATCTTTATAATAGAGTCTTTCTTATTGTTTTACTGTAAATGTAGAAAAGCTCTTGGTGAAGACATGAGACGTCTCAGTAGAAACGAGTGACTGACTCAAGATTTGTTATTTTACCTACTACAGTGTTCCGTTTCTGAATCACAGGTTCACGGTCAGAAAAATGTGTAAAAAGTAAAAACATTTCAGAACGTCTGGTGAGACCAACGGTGTAGCAGACTGTGGTGAGAGCAGCCATAATGTTGGTTCAGAGACTCTGATGCAGAGACAGGAGGAGGAGGAGGAGGAGGCAGCAGAGATGAAGATGCTGAGGTTCTCTTTGGAACCAGGATGGATCATTGAATCCATCAGAGGAAAAGATCATGGATGTTCTGGAGATCCATGCAGGGAAGCAGATGGAGACATTTGAGAGGAGCAGAGATGATGATGATGATGAAAAGGATGGAGACACCAGGACAGAAGAGGAAGACCAAAGAGGAGGTTCATGGATGGAGGACATGAGGGAGGGGGAGGCAGAGGAGAAGGTGAGATGGAGGTGCATGGGTTTCTGAGGCGCCCTCGAAAGCGAGCATCCAAAAAGCAGAGCAATCATCTGGAGAAGTGGCGGTACATGACAGTGGGGGTGTCCTTACCAAAGGGCAGGTCCAGGGTTCTGGGAATGAGACCAGTTTGTTGATGCTGACGTTAAGGCTGCACAGGGATTTCAGGCAGTGCATGATGGTACCAGGCAGGCTGCTCAGAGAGTTGGTGGACAGGTCCAGCTCCTCCAGCCGACGGAGGCCAATCCAGTTCACGTCTGTCAACAGGAAGAGCGGGAAATTTAAAACCAAAAAAATACATTTTCATGGATTGGAAGACTATCCTTAAAGATCAAGGAGCTGATCATAAACTCTGGGAAAAAGGCCTTTCATCTTTAACCATGGACCACAGACAGGACGGCTGCACTAAGGAGAACCAACCCGGGACTCCAGTGTCTCCAAGGTGCCAAAAATGGTCCCGTTTTTGGAGAGCACTCTTTCTGTATGTTAGAGGTTGGGTGGTGGCGTTCAGAGAAAACTGCAGAAGGTAGTCTCTCTGAACCACCTCAGCAGCTTCGGTTGACCCACTGAAGAACAGGGTGGACTTCTCACACTGTGGACTCCGTTTTTACTTCCAGGAAAACCATCTCATCATCGAGGGAGGGAGGAACAAATTCAGATTTAGCAACAACTGCAGCAAAACAGAATATTGCTGTTAGAAAACAGACAGAAAGGCTGTCCATTTTTAAGAGCTTTTATCTACTTTTAATTCTTCTGGGTCAGGCAACCACTTTTATTAGGATTTAAATCTTCATCTTCATTTTTGGAAATGTGTTTGTCTTTGTAGAGTATTGGATGCCTGGGTTTAAGTGGCTGGGTAGCTCGGTTGGTGAAGTGGAAGGCTGCCAGGCAGGAATCCAGGGTTCGATACCCGGCGGGGAATGAGCAATGGTCCTAGGGGCAATTACCATATCAATGGCAACCACTTAACATCACCCAGTGGGGGCCCTTGGGCAAGACCCTTAACACTCCTGGCTCCCGCATGCGGTTTGGCAGCTCACTGCTCCCCCAGGGGATGGGTCAAATGCAGAGACGAATTTCCGCATTGTGAATCAATACAGTATCATTATTATTATGTGTGCGTCTTTGTGCGTACTTGCTGTACATGAGTGTGTCTTTGTGCGTACCTGCTGGGACGTGGAACAAGACGGTTAGATGATTCTTAGCGGCGCAGAGACTCTTCAGGTCCGTCAGGTGCAGAAGTCCGGTAGGTAAACTCTCCAGCTGGTTCTGGCTCAGGTCGATGCGCTGCAGACTAAAGCAGAAGATGGGCGACCGAGTTCTCATCACTGACAATTTCTGAAAAACTGATCTCCGTTTTGCTCTTGCAGGTCTGTGAAGATCTAAAACATTCCTATCAAGAGTTCCAGTTTCTTTCGTCTTCCAAACCCTTTTCAGACGGTGACTCGTTAGCCCGTTAACCAATGAAACATGTTCAACTTTCAGGATGTTCAGCTCTTTCAGGAGATTGCTGCTCAGAAGGTTCAAACTCAACTGTTTTTTAACTTCATCGGTGGAACTTTTGAATTCCTCTCATTTAATTTAAAATGTTGAGACTTTCTGAGGAACAACGTGAACGACTGCAGCCATC
The DNA here is from genome assembly GCA_023969325.1 of Oryzias curvinotus. Classification (NCBI taxonomy): domain Eukaryota; kingdom Metazoa; phylum Chordata; class Actinopteri; order Beloniformes; family Adrianichthyidae; genus Oryzias; species Oryzias curvinotus. The sequence continues at coordinate 31,063,313 of CM043708.1, forward strand.
CTGCATTCTGGCTGTTCAGCCTGCTGCCCTCCGGAAAGGACGGGTCCGTGAGGACCTCAACCACTAAACGCACACACACACATTTATCTACAAAACACATTCTCTACTATTTATTGCCACTTTATGCTGTTTTTAACTTGCAGTGCCATTCCCATGCTGCAAAGGATTTTTAATCTGCGTTCAAAACTCTCGCTTTGACGCCATTACACGTGTTCAACCAGGTCTGACTTTGACCAATCAGGGACTCCGATTTTGTAGTGACCCATGGAATTTATGTTGTGATAAAAGCCACAAGTTACATATTATTCCTCAGTCTGGTTATTTTCCTTCCGAGGATTGTGCTGCATGTATGCATGCATGTATGTGTGCATGTATGTGTGCATGTATGTGTGCATGTATGTGTGCATGTATGTGTGCATGTATGTGTGCATGTATGCGTGCATGTATCTGTACATGTATGTGTGCATGTATGTGTGCATGTATGTGTGCATGTATGTGTGCATGTATGTGTGCATGTATGCGTGCATGTATCTGTACATGTATGTGTGCATGTATGCATGCATGTATGTGTGCATGTATGTGTGCATGTATGTGTACATGTACGTGTGCATGTATGCATGCATGTATGCGTGCATGTATGTGTGCATGTATGTGTACATGTACGTGTGCATGTATGCGTGCATGTGTTAAACAGCCCTCACGCAGGAAAAGACCTGATTGGTGTAAAAGGAAAGAGCTATGTTTAGGAGGGGCCTCATCACAGAGCCACGTATGGGAGGGGCCTCATCACAGACCCACGTGTGGGAGGGGCCTCATCACAGACCCACGTGTGGGAGGGGCCTCATGCACCTGCAGCAGATGACATCCTGTGAGTTGTTAGCAGCAGGAAGCTCCTTCAGGTTGTTGTTAGACAGATCCAGAGTCGAGAGGTGGATTAGACCCCATGGAACCACCGAGGGCAGAAAAGACAGTCGGTTGCAGGACAGGTCTAGGTGGACGATCCGAGATGAGACGTCTAGAAACCAGTCAAGCTCCAACCAAGGCAGCTGCAGACCCCCCCAACACACAGAGACAGCCTGCACATGTACAAACACAACAGCAAAGGAGTTCAGGACCACGTCTTCAGCAGCAGATACATTTGGTGTTCTCTGAGCGATACAAAGCCCGGTCCTGGATCTACCCAACACAAAGTGAAGCAGAGGACGGATCACATTTCAAATCAACTTTGGATTCAAAACATTTTAGTTATTTATAAATGTATTTGTTCCATTTTCATTTGAAAACCTATTATATTTGATTTGACACAAACAGCCCTTTAAGAAACTCACCTGATCTCCACTGGATTTACTCGATTCCTGCAGCCTGAGCCTGAGGAGGTGTTTGCTGAAGGCAGAGTGATCAATGAGTGTGTAGGACGACAAGGTCGCTCCATTCTCCATCAGGAAGTAACCCATCTCAGTGTTCCCTACAACATGATCCAATCACAAAAAGATCCACAACTGAAGGAGGATGATCAACTAACAACGAAGGACCAAAGCCTCCTGGTAGCTGTTAGCTCATTGTTGTGCTCCTCAACGGTAAATGTGTCACAGTTTCTATGATTTGTGACTTATATTGAATTCTTGAGCGTTGCATTCACCTGCTTGCAAATGAGGGACATGACTTTATCCATGAGGGACCACAAAGTTAGCATTTGTCCACTGAGCTTGAAAGCGCCGTTTCTCCTCACCAACACATTTTTCCCTAGATGGAACCTGCTCTGGCTGCCTTTTACTGAGGGCCAGTAAATATCTACCCGTGGGCCTAAACTGGCCCCCGGGCCACACTTTGAGAACCCCTGATCTACAGCAAAAGGACGACCTACTGCTGAAACACATCTGAGATAAAGGAGGATCTACAGCAGGAGGATCATCTACGTAACCCTTGTTCTATCCTAGACACGTTAACGTTGGGAGTGGGGGTCATCTAGACCCACTAGACAGTGGGGTCATCTAGACCCACTAGACAGAGCTCTGAACCTTTGTTCTTCAATGATTTGTGATCTTCACTGGTGTCCATGGATTACATGAAATCCTCTCCACCTTTCTCCACCTTTGTCATGGTAGGAGAACACCTCAATGGAAGGGGGGGGGGTCATAGGATAGAACAAGGGTTAAGGGGGATCTACTGCTGCAGGAGGATCTACTGCTGCAGGAGGATCTACTGCTGCAGGAGGATCTACTGCTTTTGTTTTACTTTAAGGCAGGGGTCGGGAACCTATGGCTCGCGAGCCATATATGGCTCTTTTGATGGTCACATGTGGCTCGCGGACAAATCTTTAATTATAAAATCTTTTTTCATTAGACCAGTCCTTCTCGGGCGCGATGCGATGCCAAAGAGGCGTGCACTGGTAGCGGTGCTTGGAGAGAAAAAAATGTGTGTGCGCCAGCACTATAAGTTTACAATTATCTATTACATCACACTTTGTAACAGCCTGAAACCTGTGAATTGCGGTGCTGCAACTGCGCGCTCCCGTCTCTGACAAAGAGTGCGCAGTTGCAGGGACTGGATGTGTGAGGAAGAAAGGAGGGGGGGGGTAGTGAATCGCGCACATATTGTCATAACTTAAAACACACTGCCTGTCACATGCTGCAGTGTGTGAGTGTGTGTTTGGCTGTACGTATGCATGTGAGCAGTCTTTCTAACTCCTAAAGAACATTCAGACCTACGAACACGTAACAGATGGAAGTCTCAACGCCTGCATGAAGCTGAAACTCACCACGCATCAACCAGACTGGACCATCAGCAAAACTACCACGCAGCACCAGAAGTCGCATTAATGCTCAGAAATACTCATCATTTATTAGCAACAGCATAAGAATGTTATTCAAAAGAATCCACAGACTTATTGTCCTTTAAAAGTGTGGAAATTACATCAAATGCACATATTCACTTGTATTATTAGTTTTAAACATATTGTGGTGGACTGAGCTTAACTGGGCACCTGTTGGAACGCGTTATAAATTCCGGAGTTCATTGAACATATCAGGCAGAGATCTGATTGGCCATCAGTTCTGTCGCTCAGCCTGTCGTTGGGGAGTTTGGACCAATGGGGTTCATCTATGGGCCGAATAAGGGAAATGGGAGGGCTGGAGTGGGAGTGCTGGAATAAAAAGTTTGAAGAAGCTTTCGTCTCGGCGGGAGAGATTCAGGAGTAGCGGAACTAATTGTACGGCGTTGGTTACAGCCTGCAGTAACCAGAATAAAGAACCTTGAAAGAGGTTCAGTCTCCATGCCTCAGTGTGGGACAGGGACACTACATTATTGTATGGCTCTTTAGAAATGACATTTATAAATATGTGGCGTTTATGGCTCTCTCTGCCAAAAAGGTTCCCGACCTCTGCTTTAAGGGGCATTTCTAGTCTGCTTCATCATGCCGGGTCTTGAATGCCCAAACATGCTAATTTGCCCCAGATATGGATCACTCGAGTCCTAAATAACCATCCCCCACCCCACCCCAGTAATAAGGTGCCGGTTCATAGGGATGTGAGGATGTTTGGTGTTTAAGCTGTTGTCCTACTGGGTCACTGGTTACACATTGTCCTCCGAGCTGAAGGTGTTTGGTTTCAGAGAAACCTGCCTCAGTGGACTAGGTTGTAGACTTTCTCCCTGAGAGTGGGGGGTCATGTGTTCCAAGTCGAGTCATACCAAAGACTGTAAAAATAGGGGGTTAGATTTAGGGAGTTAAATCATCACAGGGTTCCTGAAAGCAGCTGTGGCTGCACCCCACCGCTCCCACGGGGGAGGGGTCGAGTCTTGAACATCGCCGTGGGGCACCGATGGCACTTGAACTTGAAATGTGCAAACAAAAAACCGGGAGGACACTGAGGCCTCTGGGACACGGGCAGGTCACTTACTTTTTTGGTCCCTTACCTGCCTGGGCAGCAGCATACAACGGCAACTTGCTGATGACAGCAAATTCCTCGTTGTTCGAGTTGCAGTCCTGAACATCGACACCGTATCCACGGACCAGCAGCTGAACCACATCCATGTGACCATGCTGACAGGCGGCGAGCAGCGAGCAGCGAAGCAGGGCGGAGCTTACAGACACGTCTGATGGGTCAAACATCATTTGATTCAGCTCCATGCTATTTATTTATTTATTTATACATGTTCACCAACGAGCCGCAGCTCATTACAAGGCGAATTCACACACTACAACACAACAAACAGAGAGGTGCATAATGTCTGACTTCCACAAGCACTGGATAAATGTTAAAAGACATTAAAAGACAAAAGTGTTCACTGAAGTACAAATTCACCAAGATGCACCAAATTTACCTGTTAAACTCCAGAAAAAAGGAACATGAAATAAAACAGTTCATGGTTTGCAGCGGCGCACGGAGGCCAAAGCAGCCTAACGGGAACGAGCAGTCGATCTTATGGTTCCTCAAAAAAGTCTGGTCTACTTGAACACGGCCACACCCTTATGTTGGGACATTGAAAAAAGTTAAAAGCTGTTGGTGAATATTTGACTGGTGTTCCAAAGCCTATGGCTGCTTTATTCCAACCGATGCAGAGCTTTTTGGCTGCCTACGTACCAGAACTATCTCGACTTTAATGCAGCCGCCACTGGAACTTAGGTTGATGGAAATCTACAGCTTCTGCCTACTTTAGTGTGGCTCACTGACAGACATGATATCTCTCATCCAAACAGATTCAGAATGTCAGGACCATCTCAATCAATGTTCACAATAAACTCTGGACACCATTTCTACAGCACTTTCAGAAAGTTACAAGTATTTAGATCTGTATTGAGACTGCATTTTTGTTTCTTTTTTTCTAAAACACAAAAGGAAAAAAAAGAAGAGGACAGACGGGAAATGAAGTGTTTGTCTTCTGTTCAACGTGTCCAAAAGGAAACTTTGTGTTTTTTCTTTCTATTCAACCGAGCTACCCGGCACTCGGTTGGTATGGTGGAAGGCTGCCACGCAGGAATCCAGGGTTCGATTCCCTGAGGGGAATGAACAATGGTACTGGAACAGCCTCCCTGAAGTGGTAAGACAGGCCTCTTCATGATCAAATCTAGACTTAAAACATTTCTGTTTAGCCGTGGATATGACTGAAAGGTCCTATCTGCACTTTTCTGTCCTTTCTTCCTTTATTTTTAAACCAATTTTCTAATTTTATCGTTTCTTTTAAAGTAAATTTTACGTTGATTATTTCTATGATGTATTGTGATTTGAATGCATTTTTCTGTTTTGTGAAGCCCCTTGAATTACTTTGAGTACGAATTGTGCTATACAAATAAACTTGCCTTGCCTTGCCTTGCCTTACTGGGGCAATTAACATATCAATGGCAAGCAATTAACATCACCAAGTGAGGGTCCTTGGGCAAGACCCTTAAGGCTGCTGCCTCCCGAGTGCGGCTCGCCGCTCCCCCAGGGGACGGGTCAAATGAGGAGAACAAATTTTGCACACCTAGGTGTGTGACAGATAGCGGGACTTTTTCTTCTTCTTAATGCCCTATTTGGACAGCCTGTAAATAGGTTTGCTTTTTCCATTCTGTTATTAATGGTCAAAAAAGCACCTGAATTGTTAGTGTATTTGAAAACATAAATAAAATATTTTTTAAAAAGTTAAAAGCTGTTGGTAATCTGAGGATAAAGCTGCAGTGATCCCAGTGATGATGTGGTGCTAGTTCGATACAACTTGACATCATCCGCATACATGACACATTCTGGTGATGTCATAACCTCTGGGAGGTCATTGATAAACAGTAAAGGTGCTAGTAGAGCGCCCTGGGGTACTTCAGATGTTACCGTTAATTACAACTCTCTGCTCTCTGACATTTAGAAACCAAACCACTGAAGCATCTTACATGACTGCTGTTTGCAAAAACGCAGTGTGTGGTTAACAGACTGAAAGGCTGCAGGAAAGTCCAGATAGATGCATCTGTATGATATCGTTAGATATCGAACCTCAGGCAGAATTCAGGTAAGTCACAAGGTTGGTGACACGAGCGTCCAGGGAGGAAACCATGCTGTGCAGAGACAGCACAGGAGCGGCGTGCTGTGAATGTGTGTGTGAATGTGTGAATGTGACTGTGACTGTAAAGCGCTTTGGGCCTTTGAAAGAAGGTGGAAAGCGCTATATAAGTATACGCCATTTACCATTTACCAATAGTTTGTCAGATTCAATTTTCTCCAGGACTTTACCAAAAATGGAAGAACTGGCTAGCAGTTCTGGGATCTGTGGGGGATCTGTTCTAGGATCAGTTCTGGAGTTCTTTTTATGAAGTAGACTTATTGTTTCTATTTCTGTGGGAAATTCTTGCAGAGTTCGTCATGCAGAGTTTGACTAGAGGTGCAGACATGAGCATTCATGCATGATACGTGCACTACTGCCATCAGGGCCACATGTTGTACCGACTCCAATGGACTGGAAAATGGCCGCTCTTTGCCACTGGAGGCTTTTAAGGTTTCGACGTTGCTTAAGAACCCACATGTGCAGGACTTTTTTCTACAACACGTTAGGAAGGTCCAGTAGGGTCACACGTGTAACAGATGTCCTTAAACTCTGTTAGCCGCTAACGACGCCTGATGCGTCCATCACAAAGACTCTGTCTCTGTGACACATTTGTGCTCATTTACGATTTGACCAGAAAGATCTGCATCAGTGACAGCTAAGTCAGCACCTTAAGACTTCATCCTACCTGGAATACAGTCCAGCAGCTCCTTCACCAGACGGGAGTGACCACAGGAAGCTGCTAGGACAACAGGATTACAGCCGGATGGCTCCTGAGGAACTGCGATGTGAGCGTCCTTCACAAGGTAAGTCACACTCTGAGCATCTCCGTGCTGAGCAGCCAGAGACAGGAGCTTCACCTATCACAGGAAGACGGGCCCACATCAGCATGAGGACCGAACTTTGACCGGCCTTCCTCTGCATGTTCCACCTGCAGCCCCCAGTTCAGGGTTCTGCTGGAGGTGAGGGTTGGTCTGAGGCAGCAGTCTGCTCTAAACTACATGAAGAGCAGGCTGGAGCTGTGTTGAACGGTTTCATACATTTGTCACAAAGCATCAGTGTTTCAGCTCAGCAGATATTTTCCTGCAGATACTCTGCTGATGGATGAGGATCCTCCTTCCTCCCCCCCAGGACAGACCTTCTGAGTCTCTTGGTGTTTCTGTTTCCTCTTCAGGTCATTAAAGTCATTCATTCATTTTCTATTCCGTTTATTCCCTTTCGGGGTCACGGGGCTGCTGGAGCCTATCCCGGCCACTTGGGCGAAGGCAGGGGACGCCCTGGACAGGTCGCTAGTCTGTCGCAGGGTAGAGTGTCCACAATCACACACCCATTCACTCTCACACTCACACCTATGGACAATTTAGAGTGACCAATTAATCTATGAAGCATGTTTTTGGATGGTGGGAGGAAGCCGGAGATCCCGGACAGAACCCACGCATACACGGGGAGAACATGCAAACTCCACACAGAAAGGCCCCCCATTGATGTTGTGTTTTTCATGTCCCCCAGCCGGGACTTGAACCAGGTTGCTGTGAGGCAAGAGCGCTAACCACTGCGCCACTGCAGCCCCGTCTTTAAAGTGCCCCCATAATAATTAAAAACCACTGTTGAACAATGTGTGTCAGACGCTGCTGTTTCATAAAATGAGTCGATGGAAAATGCTGTTATGACATCAGAATTTAGGCTCCACTGCAGCAGAAGCAGCACAGTGGTGGATCAGAACCCATGTGATGCTACCAGACGTTTACCTTCACCAGAAAGAAAGTGACGGTTCCATTTTCCAAACACTCAGAGGAAGGGTTAAGTTTAGGATTACGGGTCACAGTTTAGCTGCATTCTCAACCAACGCCAGCAGAGGTCGCACTTTCTGTATGAAGTCGGTGGTACAGACGGGGCAGATCGGGGGCTTGTTTATGCTGGACGGGGCAGATTGGGGGGCTGGTGCACACTGGATGGGGCAGACTGGGGGCTTGTGCAAAGATAAATAAATAAATAGAAAGGAGTCTGCATCAAAGTGAATCTGTTTCCATCATTTCACTTAACGTAACTCTGGTCTTTGACAGACAGAAAAGTCTATTCAAGGTTGTGGAAAATGGACAAAAGACCAAAGAATAAAAATGACTAGATTAAATAATTAAATAAACATCCTGTCTGGAACACTCTCATGTATAAAGTAAAATGTTTTTTTTTTAAAACTGTTGTTGCATAATGTGGAAATAAAACACTATGTTCTTATTTTGTTATTTATTTTTTCGTCCTCAAAAAGTATCGATAAATCACGTTACAGCTCTTCTTCAGCGTTAAACTACCAGAATAGATTATGCTTAGAGCTCCACCTAGTGGTTATATTATAACATACTAAAGGAGAAATTCACGTATGAGATGGCTTTATAACTCACTTGCATACTATAACTTATAGGATAGGTAATATGTATAACTTATAACAGCTTTAACTGAAATAGACACAAGTTTAGTATAACTATTCTGTTACATGTTACAGTAAGTTCACTTAACTGTACATTGATCTATAATTGTTGGCAATGCCAACTTGGCACTTAACTTTTGGAGCCAAACTTTTGGACTTGGAAATAAATACCTCTGTTGAGAAATAAAAGCCAAATGCTTGTTCATTTTACAGCCACATCATTTTTGTTACGCATTATTTGTTTTGGTTGTTCAAAAACACACACAAATCTTTTTATCCGATTACTCGATTAATCGATCGATTAAGTGCTAGATTAATCTATTACAAAAAGAATCGATAGCTGCAGCCCTATTTGAAGTCCTTCCTGGGGGAGAAGCAGACTCACCCCGTCGGGCTGGACCCCTGCACTGCACTCCGTACAGGTGGCTTTCCGGATCAGCTCTGCAGCTTCCGTCTCGTCTCCACGCCGATACGCCGCGTCTATGTTCTCCAGGGAGGGTGCAGGAAGTGACCTGGAACCGGACTGTTCCAGCAGAGGGAACCCAGAAGACCTTCCAGAACCTGAACAGCACATCCAGGTCAATACCATAAGATCTGAGGCTTCTGGTTCTGGTTCTGGTTCAGTCTGAATCCAGTCAGACTGAAGAGACTGTTTCCATTTGGTAACATTTTAGGCAGCAGGGCGTTTCTGCTGCTGATCATATTTATCTATGAAAGCTGGAGATGTTCACAGGAACTGACAGGTTGGAAGACGTGCAGCAGATCTGCTGGTATTGTCCTCCACTCAGATAAACACTTTGTTCTTCTTTGCATGTCCTTCTTCAGGATGAACTTGCTGTGGTTCTGAATGTTCAGGATCTTCTCTGAAGCTTCTCTAAATGCTGACTGACTGAAAACTGGTAGAAGATGATGATTCTCCAGCTTTTCTCCACTGCTGCAGGTTTGAAGGGATTTTACTGACATGTTCACCTAAAATCCATCTGACCTCAAAGAGCTCATAGATCCAAACAGAACAGTTCTCAGTCTGCAGGAGTTCTATGGTTTTCTAGAAATCTCCTAAACTAGAATGGGGGGGCAGAGCCTCCGGCTGTGGGAGCCTCATGGAACCATCAGCTCAAGGTGCTGGTTCCATCTCCAAACTTCAGTTGTGCTGCTGAAGACCTTTAAGGGTCCTTCTACATGAACAGACTCTGACCCCCCCCCCCCCCTTTAAATTTCAAACATCTCATATAAACCTCTCGAACCCTTTCAAAATAAGACAAATTCTTTAGTTCTTAATGAAGGGTGGGGGGCCCAGCTCTTTTTGTTGGTGTTACATGTCATGTTGACGCCGATGTTCTTCTGAGATGCTTCTTAAGCCCCTCCCTCTTTTGTCTTTAAGCTGCATTTGATTGGTCAGTAAATGTGTCAGGTTACCCCCCCCCCCCAAAGTCTGTGAGCTTAAGTTAAAAGCCAGGTCTTTCTACGAGCTTAAAGGACTTCTCTTCACTCCTTTACTTTTAGTGGAAACTCTGCTCCCAGTGGTCCAAAGAAGAACTGCACACATCTGGGTTTGCATCAGTAGTGAAAGCAGAAGTCATGACCGCCGTGGTTCTGCCTGACAGGAGGTTCATGGAAACTAAAAGCACTGGGGGGCACAAACTTTCCTCTCACTTCTGTTTTCCAAACATAGCTGCGCCGCCAACGCGCCTCTGTTCTAACAGGATGGACACAAGCCTGAAGATGCAGGAAGATCTCTCACCATCATTGTCCTCCATGTCCATCACTCCCGGATCCTGGAGAACTCCGACCGACCAGTAGGACATTTCTGTGGAGGTCGACCAGGACCAGCGTTACACACAAAGACAGCCCCCTGCACAGAGGACACGGATGTACAGACCTGAGCTGCTCCCAGCATCACTGGGGTCCTGGTGTGCTCAGGGACCCGCCATGACCTGCAGGACCAACGCTTGTCAAAGGTCACACAAAGGTCACACACGTCCAGGGCAAACAGAGTCTAAACCAACAGAAAAGGAAAAAATAGGAATCAGTGTGTGACTATTTGCTTGACCTGTTCTCCATTCTCTAGGTCTCCAGTTGAATGAGGTCATTAATCCACCTGTGAACCTCAGATCCAGGAACAGTTCCTCTGCCGGTTGGTGGTCCTGTGGACCAGCAGGTCACAGTTTCATCGCTTCTGTTCGTCCATGTTTTGACCCTTTTCCTGTGCCTTTGAT
>CM043708.1:31833959-32056459 GCA_023969325.1 Oryzias curvinotus
ACACAACTTGAGGTTCTCAGGCGAAGAACAGCAGAACATGTTCTCCACTGAGAACTGCTGTGAAGGTAAAGCTCTAGAGTCCCACCGATTTGGTCAACGGGATTTTTTAATGGCATGTTTATGGACGGTGGGAGGAAGCCGGAGAAAACCCACGCATGCACGCAAGAACATGCAAACTCCACACAGAAAGGCCTCCCATTGGTGTTCTGGTTCAGGTCCCCCATTGGTGTTCTGGTTCAGGTCCCATAGCCGGGATTAGAACCAGGAGACAAGAGCGCTAACCACTGCCCCATTGTGCTGCCCTATTTGTCTGAAACTGTGTTTGAGACAAACGACTTTTGTCACGGGGGTGTCAGGATGACCCAGATGCAGGACCAGAAGACACGCCATAGTGAGAACTAAAGTATTTAATAACAAAACCCATACTACACAATCATCACAAGAGGTAGAGCTAGAATTGGACAAGCTACACTCCTACACAAATCGCAGAAACAGAATCACTTAAATACAGCTCAAACAAATGAACCTAAAGTGGAGGCGCTGTGTGCCACTCCATGGAGGGCCACCAGGAAGAGGGCGGAGTTCTCCAGGAGAACCACAGCCAACCTGCACAGAGACACAAAAATGAGGAAGACAGAAAACAGACTGACACTGTGTCAACTTTATGTTTACCAGTTTGTAAGTTCATCGTTTTTAAGTCTAAATGCTGTTCTTGAGATCGATCAAAAAGGAAAGTGACCACAGAAAAGTGCTGAGTTATATGTGGTGTTGGTGAGAAGAGGGGGTCACCAAACAGGTGCACCTGAGAAAAAAAGTTAGGCGCGCCGGTTCAACCCGTGCCAAAGTTTGGTCTAGAGCCCTGAATGTGAATGAATCAGCTGTTGATGTGTCTGTCAGGTGGTGACGAATCCTTATAAAGCTGGGATTTAAACCCCCATGAACGGAACAGAAGACATTGGCTGCTGCGCGGTACGGGTCGGGTTGACCCAGCGGTCCACGCCCACCTTGCAGTTATGATCTGTAACCTTTTGCTTTTGTTTTTTGTCAACATGACAAACTTTTTCTTTATTGTTAACATTTTAGGAGATACTCTGACCTGGAAGTGCCGTGAAATGCTTGAAGCCGGAGTAGACGCATGTCACTCACATGCGGTACCAATCGGGTTTCTGGTGCGGATCGGGGGGGACAGTTCTTTTGGGACTTTCAGGTCATCATGTTGCCTCTGGACTGCAGCGCGGCCTCACAGTAGACAGGTTTGCAGGGATTGTCTTGTGTTTTTCTGTCGGGTTGTGACGCTTCTGACGACAGCTGCCGTCCGACCCGCCTTTCGGAGGTTACAGAACTTTATCAGTAAAACAACAATCACAGTTAAGTCGTGAGTTCTGTGCTGTCGCTTGGCCCAATGAGCCTAGGGCGTTAATCTACACGACGTATCAGCTGTGAGCTCATTTAACAAAAGAACATCTTTAAAAAGACACATTGACTGATAAAAATGAACTTTATGGTTCAGTTTGACTTTCTAACAGACTTGGATGTAAAGGTTAGCCGGGTTTGGGCCGACTCCTTCGTTTGATTTTAACGCAGAAATGTTTAGGTTGATTAAAAGGATAGAGAAACTTTAACAGACGTCATTTTGTTATAAACGACGTCTGTATCTGTGCTGCTGTTACTTCTCCTTCAGAAACTGTAATGGCGTAATGTGCATGTAAAATAGTGAAGGGACCAGAATGGAGCCTTGGGGAACTCCAGAAGTTTGATCTTTTTTAAAAAGGGCCTAAAACTATGACGGTATGACGGTGAACATCTGACCTTTACAGCTCAGTCTATCACACCGTGTGATGGTTCTGGGCTTCAAACTCAGAAAGTCTAGGAATCAAAAACCTTCAAAAAGCCTGAAATGCTGCGACATAGTTCATCTTTTCAGGAATCTTCTTAGTTTTTCTTTTTTACTGCAAATCTTTGAATATTTCTCGTTGGATGTTTGTTTCCAGGAAGTTTGTTTTACATCATTGAAGTGGTTTGTGCTGGTCTGTGGTATTCCTGAGCGCCGGAACCGCTGACTCCTCCCTCAGCGCTGAGCTTCCCGGGCTAACCCGGCGGACCTCCAGTGACGGCGAGGCGAGTTCCTGCATCCCTGCGTTGATGGATGACGCGCTGCTGTTCAGGCCTGTGTTTGTCTTGGTTCTGCCATAAAGGCGGAATGTGGAGTTTTATTGGGAGAAGCTGCAGATGTCGACCCAAACAGTGTTTACACGCATGAAGGGCCCGGCTCTGACCTTCATATCAATAACACGCCTGTGCGTGTCTGCATGCGACGCTGCAGTAAACAGGAAGTCTAAGTCTCTTCATTGTTGAGAGCTGCGATCTTTGGAGTTTACGACACAAATTCTGGCTCAACAGATTCAGAGTTTCTGCAGAAGAAAACTGAAAAATGTATTTAAGCAGAACGTTTGGAACGTGCTTCATCCAAACCAACCGACGGGTTCACGCCATCAGGAGAAAAGTGAGGTTTCCGTTTGCCCAAACTCCCAATGAAGTCGGGAAAGTGAACCCCCAACTGACTGAATGATGGACTCCCCAACCTGCTAAAGAGCAGCCACATCAGGAGGACACGGCCCCCCCTGTTCTGCTAAATGTTAAAGGGGTGTTTAAACATGGAAAACACCCCCCCAGGAAAACCAGGCAGTTCCAAATGGTTTAACCCGGCTAGAAAAAGGCGGCAAAATCTGATTAGCATTTAAAAATCATGGGAATTACTCTGCAGAAGGTGTCAAGTACCAAATGAAATGCTAAAAGTGTGAGATAAACAACAAAAGATCGTAACTTGTTCTGGCTGAGGGGCTGAGGGGCTGAGGGGCGGCGGCATCGCTCGCACCGCGCTCCATGATATGACGCCAAACGTCCACTGACTGTCTTCAGGACTGACAGATGACACAAACGGTCAGAAGCAAAGCATTGATAACCAACAGGAACAGGTGAACCAGGTGATCACGTGATGATGGCGGCTGCACGACTGATCCGTGGAAAAACTCCAAACATCTCAGTAAATGTCAAAGAAAACCTTCAGCTGCAGACGAAAAACTAAACTGGAGTTTGGAAAAAATGATACGATGGAAAAAATCAAGCTGCAGAATAAAAAACCAAACATTTGGTAGAAATTAAACTTAAAAAACAAGAAAAAAGACTCAAAGATGAAGCTAGCTAAATCCAATTGAACAGAACTGAGAGGAGGATGAAAGAACAGAGAATGCAGCTGCATGCTAACGTCTGCAGACGTGCTCAGGCCTGATGGGAGCCTGCGGGAAGACGACGAGCGGAGCTAATTAATGATGTTTGGTCTCTTTAATGTTTATTAGTGTGTTGTATTGTGTACATTCTTCTCCTGCAGAAACAAAGCTGCTCTGCTTTGTGTTGATCTGCGCCTCCAACACAAATCTCCAGACTGTCAGCTTCACTGCCAATTATCTAAAGCCCCATCCATCACGGCTGCAGGCAGACAAACGGCAGCCTCACCGCGCCGCTCCAGCCGTCAAAGCCATCGCATGAACGTCTGTCGGCTGCAGTCGCTGCTTTGGAACCAGACTGCTTCTCCTCCGACTCCTCTGAACGCCACAGGTCCAGGAGCTCCGAGGAGGAGGTTCTCTGTTCTCTGCGGTTCTATGAGAACATTCAAAAACGGATCAGAAAGACCCGAAAGGATGTCAGAGGAGAGGCAGCTTCAGGGTAACCCGGCTGAGCCAGGAGGAAGCAGTATCATGGTCGGGGCTGGAGTCCCAGATGATGCTGACTGAGACCTCTAAAAGTATTTTCCTCTCGCTTGTCCTCTTCCCGTTTTTCTTCTCTCCGCTGGTATCCACGGAACCGCATGACATCACCGCTGGGCGCCGAGGAAGTGGCGAAAGTCTCACGTGTCTTTGGTTCTGAAGGACATTTTGGTTTGACTGAAGAACCCAGAAAACATCTTTCCTCGTTTCAGATGAGACGCTCAGAAGGTGGAGCGTCCCTCTGGACAGAGGAACCTTTTGTAGAACCTCCGTCTGGTTCAGGAGGACTTCTACAACGGTCTGGTTAGAAAATCCATGTGGGGAACGGGTCGGGGGGGCTGGGACCCGTCTGTGTCCACGGCACACAGAGATGTGCTCGTCCCTGCAGCTCTGGAGGCCACAGATCCGGTTAATGTTCAACGCTGCTCAAACAGAAACACGGTTCTCCAAACAGAGCCAATCCACCGAGAGAACCTGTGACACACCACAGCGTCTCCGTGAAACCGGAGCACCTTCAGACCAGGTTCTGCTGCGTCTGCACGCGCTCCCACAGACACACATGACCCCAAGCCCAGACCCCAAATCTGCACGGACATCCAGGAAGAGCTTTAGACGTCCATCAGGGCGACCACGTCCCTCCTGGGAGAGACCAAAGAGGCTGAAGAAGTCCTGAAGCCGGTCTGCTTTGGCCTGGTCCTGAAGCTCTTCATGGGGTGTAAATGTTTACGGCCTGAACCAGAGATCCTCCATAAAACCCCAGAAGGCCTGTGTTCTCTGTCCATCACCGCTCCATGATCCGGTTCTGAGACGAGGGGAGGAGCTCCGGGGTTTTCACCTTTGCCTGGATGTTCTCTGCAGTTTCATGAACCAAGCTGAAGGTTTCCACACATTTCAGGAGCCCTCCGAGATCCAGATGTTCCCCCAACAGCTGACAGGGGTCTGACTGGACCCGCCCCCTTCATCCTGACCTCCTCAGCAGACTCCTCAGGACGTGGAGCAGCAGCAGGTGAGCCTTCAGAGGAGGTCAGGTCCTCCTCCTTTCTCCAGGAGAGTCCAGCCAGTGTCCAGAGGACCTCCTCCTGTCTGGGAACACCTAAACATCTGGGAGGTGTCTCCACTTCTGGTTTTTGTGCTTAAGACGGTCTCACCGGGTTCCTCCATCAGAAGAACCAACCAGAACCACTGTTCCGCCTGCCTGAGCGGTTTTGGACTCGGTGTTGGGTCTCCAGCACATTCTGAAGGACACTTCCTGACTCTGATGTTTTTGTTTCTACCACCTTTTGAAAAGCAGACTTTTGGCTGCAGCTTCTGTGTTCGTAGAAAGCTGGATCTTTCTGGACCTTCATCTCATCTGTAGTCTTCCTCTCAGACATCCTTGAAGCTCTGGTTGCTCCTCCAGTCCTGAAGAGTCCCGGCGTCTCGTGAAGCCTGAACGGGCAGGAGTCCAGGTTCTGAGAATCCTGGGAACTTCTCAGAACCTCCTGCAGGTTTCTGGCCATCCCATCCGTTTATTTCTGTGAAAACCAACATTAATGCTCATAAAAGAGGAGAAACCTGATTTAGAGTCCAGTTTTTCTGGAACTGCAGGATCAGACGATCCGTCCAAACCTCAACTCAACGTTCTGCAGCCAATTACATCCTAACCGGCAAAATGACAGCCATTTGTCAGCAGTAACCCTGGAAGCGGCTCACCGAGCCGTGTGAGAGGATCCTGAGGTCCGGCCAAGCGGGCCTGAACCGGGCCAGAAGCCGCCAGAGAGAAATAAGGCAGGAAGGAGGGAACGGAGGGAGGAGAGGTTCCAGCTGCTCGCAGACTAATGGCTTCCATCCGCAGGCGGACGGCAGCCAACTTCTCACCATGACGGTCCACACGAGGGTCCGGCTGTCGTCACGCACGCAGCTCTGATCCCACGCCGTGGAGATCAGGAAGGAGGGCCTTGCTCTTCAGGCCGGACCTTCGGCCTGTGGTTTCTGCTTCAGCTGCCGACCCGCGTTCTTTACTTTTCCTCGGTTTTGTCTTCAGCTTCAGGTTTTCCTGAGGAAATTCAGGAAAGGAGAGAACATTTCTGCCAAAACCAGAACGGCAGACGTGAAGAGAGGACCTGTGGACAGCTCCACCAACGTTAGCTTGGGGGGGTGAGGGGCTGTAAGATGGTGGGAGAGAGTGTCAACACAGGGATGATGGGAAATAAGGGCAGGTTCCCTCCACGCCAGCAGTCCCGCTCATAGCTTAGAGGGGAATTTCTACTGAACTCCTGCCGCTCTGCAGAGACTAAGTCCTAGAAGACGACGCAGGCTTTTGGATTTCCGCCCAAACGTGGTCCTCGTCAGCGAACCACGACTGGAACGCTTTGACAGCAGATCACCAATAACAACCAATCTGTGAAAGATTTCAACTTCTGTTCACTCGCTGCTGCTCTCGATGCCGACTGACCGTCCCACGGTTTCCACGGGTCGTTTCAGAATCTGGAGGGTTCTGGTTCTGTCATTTGCATAAAACCCTGAAGTTTGCTTGAAGCAAAAGACCCAGAATGACCCAATCCAGTAAAGGAGGAGGGAATCCTTTTCCACACTGGCACAAGGACGACGGGACGGAGCGCGGCAGAAGGGCCTTTCTTCTGGTTTCACCCCCTCAGGAGCACAGAGGCCCCGCCCCTCTCAGGGCCTCAGGCTCTGCTGATGGCGTGGTTCAGGGATGTCTTTCACGTTGAATCAGACATGCTGGAGTTTGCTGGGAACATCTGGAAGTCATCAGACTCGCTGCCAGCTGCTTGTTCCTTCCTAACAACCTGCCTGCTCTCCTCCCTCTTCTTGTCGTTTTCCCACAATCCCCAGCTGATGCTGCATCCACCTCACCTGGTTTTAATACAGCGCCTTTCAGAGATCAGCTGCCATTTATTATCTTTATTCATGCTGTGGTTCTGCTTTGTCTTTTGGTGTTGGCTCTTTTCTACTCATGCAAAATATGGAATGGAAAATGCTGAATTTGATCGTAAGGTTTCTGTTGAAGTTTTCTGTAAAGCTGTGGCCACATGACCCGTTTGGGGGGGTTGACCCGTACGGGTTCTGCTGGTTTTGGGGTGGTCCGGTCCGGTCCGTGGAGGGTCATAGGGAGGAGCGGCTGCATCTAAAGGAGAGTGCAGGTGTATCTTTCCTTTCCCTTGAGGCTCGTACGGCCATGGCGTGTATGGCGTGAAAGTGGAACGTACCATTGTTGTCCATGGGGTGGACTGGAAGACTCACGCACTCATGACGTACAGGTGATGCTGTCACATCCACCTGTGAGGACAGCTGGGACTAGAGCTTCACCTGCCAGAGGTAGGCGATCGCCTGGGGCCCCCACCTCTCTAGGGGCCCCGAGCTGAACAGCGATGGTTGATTGCAAGTCCAGAGACTCGTGAGCTAGTGAGCGGAGGCAGCATCGGTTTCCCGCTCAGCAGGGTGGTTCTCAGTCTGACTTTGAGGGTTAAACTGCTTTAGGTGGATGGACGTCATTTTCGCGGGTTTGGGTCGGTTCTGAAGTTTTTACTTCCTGGTTGAAACACGTTTCAAGCAGGAAGGTGCGGTCTGGAGAGTCAGGTGACAGGCAGGGCTTCACCTGTGGTCTTCCTCACCTGCAGTCATGACACGTAAAGCCTACTGATACTAAAATAAACGTGTGTCCACTAAACCGTTCCATACGTGTAATTCAGGAGTTTGGTTCTAATCATTTGTATTCTCAAAATCGCTATTTTGCACATTTGCTGTTTTATTTCAGAGCGGGGCTCTGCCACATGAGAGATTGCGCAATCCTGAGTGAAGTCAGGTTGATGGTTCCTTTAGTTTACTTATATGCTAATAATGTAAAGCTTATTATTATTATTTACATTCCAGACCTTTTTATTCCAGGTTTCTCTATATGATCAGTCGTTTTACTTCAGATGACATGAAGCTGCACTGAAAGACACAATGAGGCAGAACAGAACTTTTGTGATATTAATATAAACTATATTTGTTTTGTGAATTCATTTATGCGTTTTTGAGACGATGTTTACCGTTGGTGTAAAATTCCTTCTAATACACAACTAGAAAAGCATAAAGTACTTTTGGAGTCACCTCAGTTGATATGTACGGTGGCCCAGAAGGGTCACTTCCGGTCTCAATAACTCTTCTGATAAACATTCAAATGTGACAAAAGTATCTCAGTCATTTTTGTTTTAACACAGAGAGTGACCTACTAATGCATTTCTGAAGAAAAACGATCGTCTTTTTCTGCTTTTTGATAAGAAATGTTCAGACGGCTGCCAAGGGACCGTCAACAAAGTGCAAGCTTCTGTAAAAATCAATAATCTCTCAAAAATAAATAAATGTCTACATGTGTATGAGCTGGTAATGGAGACTCCTCTGCATGTTCATGCTAGGGTTAGGGTTGTGAATAGAAATGAATCATAGTAAAGGTGCTCAATAGCTCTGGAGATTCTGAAGCTATTGTCACCAAACGTTCTGCACTGGTGACAGTAGCTTCAGAATCGTCAGTTATTGAGCATTTTGGACCAATTATTATCCATATTCACATAAATACAATTCCTAGAAATAGAAAAAGTATCTTTCTGACATAATCTTTGTTGTAGTGGAACCATCAGGTCATAACTAGTCAGTACAGGAAGTTCTGATGAGACTTTGAAGTTCACCTCAGTTATTCTGATTGATTTTCGTGGTTTAAGGATTTTAGTTGCTGAATCTTCCGTTCTCCATTTTCTTTCTTTTGTGTTTTAAATGTTTGTTGAAGTTCGTTCCGTCTTCCTGGTCTTTGGACAGTTCAGCTGAAAACGATTTTCCAACATTTTCTACACGTGACTGAAGTCCACCTCAATGACTTTCAGTCACTTAATGTGTTTTAAAATAAAAAAACAGGAGTAAAATGTGTTTTAGAGTCAAATACTGAAGGTTTCTGCTGCGTTTTCTGAGTCTCAGCAGGAGCCTTTCAGAATAAAAGCTCTGGAAGTGGCACCCAAACCTTCTTGGTCCGTTTTCAGTTAAAGCCGCTTCTCATCCTCCTGCACAAAGGCAGCAGCGTTTGGAGGACGCCGCGCTCACGCACGCTGACATGTTCATTTCAGCAAATGCTCATTGTGAACTTTAGAGCTGAAATGAGGGATTTACTGTTCTAGAAACAGTCAAAGTTTTTGGTTTGAGATAAAAGGCTCACAGTCACTATCAGGCGTGAAAAACTTTGATCTGATAGTTTCCTGCATAACTTTGGATTCTTGCACAGCCGACTGACCCTCTGCTCTCCACGTCGCCCCCTGCAGGCCGTGCACAACGTTGTTTCAGGAATTCCATGGATTCATTTGTTAAGATCAGAAATCCACCTAAAGGTGAGATGAGGTCCTCTGGCGTTTACATTTGACCCCGAGCAGAACCCGGCACCAGAGTCCGGAGTGGGAGGGGATCTGACTTCTGCCTCCAGAAAGCAGCTTTTATTCCAAACACATGTTTGCTGCCTGTTCGTCACAAATCAGCCATGACTCTCTTTCTCCTGTGATGGATGCGCTCATTGTTCTGCCCTGTAGGACAGGACTTTCTGGAAAGCAGCAACATTTTCAACACAGTCCACCTCCACCGCTGCCGCGGCGTCGCTCCGACCAGTTTGGTTCTGAGAGACGCTGAAAACAACCAGAGCCGACTGTCAGAGTGAGGAGCGTTTCAGAGAGTCCCGGCCTCCAATCAGCTGTTTACAACTTTGACTGTTTAAACTGAGAAACAAGTCAACAAGTAAAAACTGTAAATGAAAAAACAGAATTTTAAAGGTGGTCGTCGTGTTGGAGCAGCGGTCGAGTTATTTCAACCCAGTTTAGCAACATTCATAGAAATGTTCAGAATTCATTTGTTTATGTTGTTTTTTTTACCAAAATCAAGTTTACAGACAAACTTTTAGCTGCTGCATAAATGATCGACGGCTGTGGATTTCTCCTTCAACCGTTTTTCTGACACCATTGTGGTTTTTTACCACGTTAGTATTGTCCAGCAGCATCTGGGTTTTTCAAATTAAAGTGCTTCCTTTGGAGAACTTTAGACTTTTATTTTTTCAGAATCAGAATCAGAAATGGTTTTATTGCCATGTTCAGTAGAGCGCACTTTACAAAACTAGGAATTTGTCTTGGTGTTTGGTACAATTGAAATAAAAAATAAGTTAAAAAAAATTAAATTAACACAACAACACACTATATACAGTTGAGTAAGGTGGGAGCACAGGTGGGCTGGGATGGTGGGGTCTGTAAGTAGTTTGTAGCTCACCTTTGGGCTCTCCCCCATCCCCATGACGCCGGATGCCCTTCCTGACACGACGCTGCAGCGTTTTATGTCTAAGCTGAAGCCAATCATCTTCATCGGTGTTTATTCATGACTTGTTTACTTTCTTGGATTTTCTTTTCACTTCTTCTCTTTTTTCACTTTTAGCTTCGTCGTTTCAGCTGCTTCTCTTGTGTCCAGATTTCTTTGTCTAAGCCGGCTTCAGCGTTTTATTCTCTGTAGGTTATTATAAAGATGTCACTTTAGATTTAAGCCTGTAGTTCAATTCTTTTGCATTCGTCATCATTTCTGCAGTCATTGATCATGAATTCCTCACTTAATCCTTTTTATCTGCTTTCATTTCTTCCGTCTGTTGACGTCATTTGCTGCTCGTCAGAATCGACCTCCACTGCATTTCTGCAGGAACGTCTTGATTTTGTGTTGGACCATGATGCAGCGCACGTGTCTGCAGCTCCTTCGGGGTTTTTCATGTGGTTTAGAGCAGATCCATCAGCAGGACAGAATCCTCTCATCCTTTATGGTTTTCACCGTTTGTGGAACCAGAACATGGTTGACGTCCGAACCGTTTGCTGGACGTTCTCTGGCTGCTTTCCTGTTTTCTTGTCCATCAGCAGCAAAAGTCGGAAACGTCTTTAAAAGGATCAGAGGTTTATTTTGGAAATCATGACTTTTCTTGTGAGTCCATTTCTGGATCTTTTGTCAGATTATCTTTTTAAAACAGCTTGAAAAAGGTGAGTTTTTTTTGGCGGCGGTTTGTCTAAACGTTTATCCGACATGTAAAGTGAAAATTGACACCACAGAAACAGGAAGTGATTTGTCAGAATCAGCAGCAGACGAGCCACGAAATGACAATTAGTGACAGAAAAGAAGAGCAGAAAGTTTAGTTCCAGAGGAAAAACCAGGACAAAAGCCAGAATCTGAACCAGTTTTTTATTACAATATTTCTGAATGTTGGTCATTTTTGCACATATATTCTGTCATACATACATATATATTTATATATAGGCTTATTTTACAACTGAAACAAACAAGTGCTGCCCTGTTCCTCACTGAACAGATCAGGCGAAGGTCAAAGGTCATCAGAAAGGGTCAGAAGGCACCGCTGGTTGTTGCATAAAAACCAGATTCTGTGATCCTGGTTTCTTCACAGGGACACTCAGTCCGGCTCCGGCCTCCTGGCGGGTCCCGCGGGTTCGATTCCAGTTTTAATCCACTTTTTCGACACTTTGGTTTGAGAAACCGGAGCGTCTGTTCGCAGGAACACAGTCCAATCTCACTCGTTGCAGAATCAGAGTTCAGTCACGCACGCGCGCTCTAGAGTCCGTGCGCATCTGCAGGCTCGAGGCGCACGCGGACAGCTCCAAAGGCTACGTGCGCGCTTAGCTGCATTGGATGAGGCACAAAAACGAGCTTATCTGCCTGTGCGCGCGGAAAAGGCACGAGCTCAGTTCCATCCCAGAGCCCGCGCGCCTCTCAGCTGAGCGGCTTGAAGGATCCGTCCGGCAGCTGCCGGAAGATGCCGCGCAGCGTGTCCAGCTCGCGCGTCAGGTGCTCCACCCGCCGCCGCAGGCGCTCGTTGTCGGCGCTCAGCTCCACCACCTTCTGCTGCGTCTCCATGTTGCGCAGCTTCGCCTTGTCGCGGCTTTTGCGCACAGCCACGTTGTTGCGCTCGCGGCGCAGTCGGTACTCCGGGCTGCTCTTGTCCACGTGCTTCTTGGATTTGCCCCCCCGCTGCTCCAGCAGCTTCATGCCGCCCTGCTGCGCGTGCCCGTGGTGGTGGTGGTGGTGGTGGTGCGGGCTGGGCACCGGGGTCGGCGGGGGGGTCGGGTGGCCCGGCTGGAGGTGCATGGTGGTCTGCGCGCAGTGCGCGATCTGGTACTGGAGGTGCGGCATCTGCGGCTGCGGGGGCTGCGAGGGGTACTGCTGCGGGTGCGGGTAGGTGGGGGGCATGCCCCCGCTCAGCTCGTCGTCGTCGCGCGGCTCCTGCTTGATGGCCACCGGGCGCAGGCGCGGCGGGTTGTGCTCGTAGAGCGGCTCCAGCTTGGACTCCATGTAGTTGGACATGTAGAGCTGCTGCGGGGCCCCCCCGCACTGCTCGTACTCCCCGCTCATGAGCTTCAGCTTGTCCTGCCGGGCGCTGTGGTGGAACAGGTCCGCCAGGAAGTCGTCGTTGAAGGCCGCCGGGTCGATGTAGGCGCTCAGGTCGATGGACGTCTCGGTGTCTCCGATCTCCCCGCCGACCTCCGCCAGGTCTCTGTAGCCGGAGGGGGGCTGCTGGCCGTGGGTCAGGGCGCTCATCAGGGGTCGGGGCGCGGCCTCGTACAGGTTGGAGAGCTCCATGGAGAACCTAAACCCGGGCAGGCATGGCGACGGGCTCCGGGGATCCAGCTTGGAGGGGTCTGCTCAGGTGCGCGCGGCGTGCAGACACTCGCGGGGCTGGGAGCGCGTGACAGCCGTAAGAGTGCGCGGAGGCTGGAGCTGCCGGTCTGAGTCCTGCTGCTGAGTAACTTCTGAGCTGTCAAACTGCCGCCTTTTAAGAAGGGAGTGGGCGGCGCTCTCGCGCACACGCGCACGCGGGCCTCAGGTTTCAGCGCGGAGGCTGCGGGGCTGGAAAGGTGGGAGCAGCAGAACCGGAAGCCCGGCTGAGCTCCGGATCAGCGGCGCGGCTGCACCTCCGCCTTAACTCCTTCGAGCTCCAGGTTGGCTCCTGCAGGCTGACGGGAGGAGGTGGAGGTGCGCGGTTCGAATCCTGCGGCAGACGGCGCCGCGGACAGCAGCGCCCTCTGTTGGCAGCAGGCAGGTCGATGAAAACTTTTTGGAACTTTGTTTTTGGAGGGGGGTGTTGCATTAAAAAAAACACGGGGGGTGGGGGGGGTCGTACGTTTTTCGTGCTTAAACAGCCACAGTGGGTCCGTTTGGTTTGTTTGCGCTGAAGCAGAAATGAGGTCCAGTCCGGTTCTTCATAAATAGGATCCTTCAGTTCTGAGCGTTGGGGGGTGAAGCTGCAGCAGCAGGGACCGTCAATAAAGAGCAGGAAAACACCTCCGACTAACAACAGAGGGTTCTCATCATCCATAATCTGACATTCATCATTACAGCATTGTTCAAACAAAATCACAGAAATCTCTGATATCCTCCCTCTGTCTGTCAGAGTGAACCGGCGTAAAGAAAGTTGGAGACGCGTCCTTATGTCCTTATGTCCTTATGTCCTTATGTCCTCACTTTAGGGCTGTGTCTGAATTCCCACCTCAACCACTTAAAAACTATATAGAGTGGGACGATGTAGGGCCCTGGATTCTAAAAGCAGTTCAGAGTCCACGCTCACTACTTTTTTTTTTAACGGCGGATATGACGTCATTGAATTCACAAAGTTACAATCTAATTAATAAGAACATTTTGAGACGAATTTTTATGATCCACTGTGTTCTGAAGATAAAAACGTTGCTGGTTTATTAAGAAAATACATTTTTTTCTGGCAAAAATTATTCAGACGCAATGCATTGTGGTCTATATTCACCGATCCAGTGAGCATGGATGCACACTGGTTTATTGCAGAGACTTCTGGGAATTTTCTAGGGCTCTGGATTTAGGAATAGTAGATTCAGACAGAACTAGAACATGGAGAACGTGCTGTAGAGTGCAGTATGTAGGGGTTAGGGTGGGAATTCGGACACAGCCTACAACTGTTGTAGTTATAAAAAAAAATGATAGCAAAAACAGGAAAAATTAGAGCGAAAAGGAGAAGAAAAATATATCAAAAAGTTAAAAAAAAATCTAGAAAAACAAGAAAAAAAATCAGAAAGGATTTGAAAATATCTTTTGGAAAATTGAATTTCGAGCCACAAAGTTGACCACGCCCACAACCTGAGGGTCCAGCAGGTCATCCACACACTTGGCTGCTTTGTGGCCGATTTTATTGTTGGGATCGACTCACAGACAACATACATGAATAAACAGTTCAACATTGAATCCTTCCTCAGCATTTTTCTCTGTGATGTTTGTGGATAAAGTCAGTAGAAGAGCAGATGGTGGTGCGGTGACGAGCGCATGAACTAACCGGATCACGGCTGTGACACTTTGAGACTGCAGCTCCTCGAGTGTCCGTGAGCAGATGAGGTCAGAGGTCAGCCTGTTTCTTTGCTGCTGTAGTTCCTGAAAATATTGGTTAATGGTATATACTTACATAGCGCTTTCTACCCTCTTACGAAGGCCCAAAGTGTTTTACATTCACACACTGGCGGCGGCTCTGCTGCCGAACACTGGCCCCAGCCTCCCACCACAGGCAAGGTGGGGTTCAGTGTCTTGCCCAAGGACACTTTGACACATGGGAGTGCAAGGCGGGAATTGAACCTGAAAATTTACGCTCATGGGTCGACCGCCCTACCGCTGCAACACGGCCGCCCCCAATTTTTAGAACAAAAATCACAGAAAAGGTTTAAATAAAAAAGTTGGTTCTTTTTTGAACAAAGAAAATAATTTTTCTAATGCAATGCACTTCCATAGAAAAGAGGAGAAACAGGAAAACTAAATTCCTCGCCGTTTGAATTGGTTATAAATCCCGTTTGTCTGTGAATCAGCTCCTTCATTAAGACACTGATGTTTGTTACTGTTGGACACAGGAAAGAGTTTCAGCTCCAGGAGTTCATCCTCTTTAATGAAGCCCTTCATGTCTGAATTTATTCCCAACTATATAAAAAAATGGGATGCACAGTGGTGCAGTGGTTAGCGCTCTTGCCTCACAGCAAGAAGGCCAGAACTACATCAATGGGGACCTTTCTGTGTGGAGTTAGCATGTTCTCCCTGTGCATGCATGGGTTTTCTCCGGGATCTCCGGCTTCCTCCCACCGTCCAAAAACATGCTTCATAGGTTGATTGGCAACTCTAAATTGACCATAGGTGTGACTGTGAGAGTGAATGGGTGTGTGATTGAGGACATTCTACCCTGTGACAACCTGCCGACCTGTCCAGGTTGTCCCCTGCCTTTGCCCACAAGTGGCCGGGATAGGCTCCAGCAGCCCCGTGACCCCGAAAGGGAAAAATGGTACAGAAAAAAAAAAGGAATATATAAAAAAATATTGTTCAGTGTTTTGAAGTAGATAAAGACGATCTGGCCACAGGACACAAACGTTGAACCAAGTTCTTTGGAAGAACCTTAAAAAAACGTGCGTGTGAGCGTGCATGTGGCCTGAAGCTCGACCTGAGGCCCGATGTTTCAGGGAAACAAGTTGAGTCATCCTCTCAGCAGCTGTTGGAGCCACAGATGAAGAGTTGAGAAACACTTTGACAGTTTGTGGTTCCTCTTCAGGTGAACTTCTGACAGTCAGAGCGACCTTCTCTCCACTCGGTGGGAAATTAGATTCAGTCTGACACCAAAGCACAGAGCGCCACTCCCTGTTCTTAGCCCCGCCTACTTAGTGTTGCTTCAGCATCTGCCGGCATACGGCCTTTAGCCCTGAATTTTAAGGCTTTTTCGCCTTTGGGTTGAACCTCAGCCGGCCGTTTCCTTTAGAACCAGGACTGAACAGAGAGCACAAGTTCCTGCTGGAGATGTTTTGAAGAGTGGAGAGCAAAAAACAAGGAGAGAAAACGAACATAACTTTGGTTACAACATCTCCAGCCTGAGGATGAGAGACGATTCAGCCTCTCAGAAACATGAGCAGGAAAAGTATATAGAGATACACATCCATCCGTCTGCCCATCCTACCTACCTACCTACCTACCTACGCAGGTTAGGCTAAAAACGCAGCTCATAAAAGATCAACACAATTAGAAAAACCTTAAACATTACAGTGCATCATGGGGAAAACTCTGATTAGACAG
Source organism: Oryzias curvinotus (assembly GCA_023969325.1). Classification (NCBI taxonomy): domain Eukaryota; kingdom Metazoa; phylum Chordata; class Actinopteri; order Beloniformes; family Adrianichthyidae; genus Oryzias; species Oryzias curvinotus. The sequence continues at coordinate 31,849,835 of CM043708.1, forward strand.
AGGAGAGTTCAAACGTGTGTCAGTAACATAAGGAAGGAAAAAAAACCCAGAGAAAATGATAAAAACAAAATGAGGCGAAAGATTAAGAAAGGTGACTCATAGATGTCATGTTCTTTTTTCTTTCTGCATCAGATAACATGAAAACTAATGAAGAAAGATTAAAAACAGAGAAGTAAAAAGTTCAACGAGGACTTTGTGTCTGCAGGTTACAGGTCAGATCAGAGTATTGATCATGAACAGGAGCTTCCACCATATGCAGATGACACAGATCTATACGTGACTATCTATGAGTGTTCATCTGTCTTCTTTTTTCAATTTTTATATATCAAAAAATATATGATAATATGTGGAATAATCTGTATGCAGAGTGAAAATATTATGCCAAAATGTATTATCTACGCAAATTTTCTTCAAACTGTCAGAGTAAATCCCAAAGTCTCATACATTACATCACACAGGAACTTCAACAATAGAATCTCGATTCATTTGATAATATTTCACTTCATTTTTTACTTTTCTGCTTGTTGTTTTTTTCTTTCTTGTTTTTCGTATTCCACCTTAACCTGGTAATGGGAGCTTTGCTGATACAACCACATGGGACAGACCGCCTTCACGTAGGCCTACCACTCACAGGAAGAACCACAGGGGCCGGTGCTGTGGGATCTGGGGAGTGGTCAAAGACGGGGGCTTCAATGCCTCAATCCTCCAGTGATGGACTCAAGCCATCAAGACATGGAGGGTCACCTCAGTGAGCTGGAAAGAACCAGAACCTGTGCGGGAGGCCGGACGGTGAGTGGCTAGAGAAACTTGGGGTCACCTCCACCCACAGTTTGGACTCTGAAACCCGTTAAGACCGGGAGACGGATGGAGCGGGAGACTGACAGGTGGATGGGTGCACAAACATTTTGGTCTGTTTGCTGTGTGTCTGTGCAGGACGTCCTGAGGCAGTGAGCCCAATTAACTGAGAGGAAAAATGACTCAAATTAAGTGAATTCACCTGAAAATCACACCAAAGTCACCTTAAGACCCAACAAAAGGTAAAAAAAAAAAACCCCCATCAAACTGAAGGAAAATTCCGGCACATTTTATTTTTCCTTTCAAACGTTTTATTTATGATTTAAAACATTATATTTGACTTCTTGTCGGGTGTCAGAGCTCACCTGTAAACAGGTGTAGATGCAGGACGGTTACAACCCGTGCCTAATGCTGCAGGTGTTTAACAAGATGGTCGTTGAACGCATCACAGTTTCACAAGAGTGATCTCTAACGTAAAGTCAAACGTGCTTGAACGCATCTGAGCAGCCTTACGTTATATAAACAAAACCGTCGGGACGGCCGTCAGCTATTGGCCTGTAGGCATGTCAATCACGTGGTGCATTGCGTCATCCTGCTGAATGTCCAGCTGTGATTGGTTGAGAGGCCTCTACGCTGCGGAGGGATCGAGTGCGATTGGCTGTTCGCTGACATTGCCGAACATGGTAAGAGATTTCGCAATCCGCTCCTCTCCATGTTCCAAACAAAAACAGTCGGAGCCCAGACCGACGGAATAAACTCCGACTTTGCCCCACAACCATAACCGATTCCTCGGATGGTCAGCTCGACCAACGCCCAGTGAAGGTAAACTGTGTTCGGGCTTTTTTACGGGCGGAGGCGGAGCGGCGAGCTAACGGCCAGGCTAAAGCTAGTTAGCAGCGGAAGCTAACAGGCTGCGTGAAAAAAAGACCGATTTCAGAAGCAAATGCTGTATTTCGGTGTTTGATTTCGACTGTTCGGTGAAGGAAAACAGGGTTTCGACGGAGAGGCGGCATCTACCGGTTGATTCTGTGACACTAAAAGTTGTTTGAAAGTGCCGGAAGTGATAAGTGTCGGACTTGGATCAAAGTGTTCGGGTCCGGCTGACGTGTCGGTCGTGTCACGTCTGTTGTGGAAGCTAAACAAAGTGTCCTGAAAAGCGGGTCTGTGCTGAGCCCCGCATGAGCCCCGCATGACTCCGGAGTTCCCCTCAGTCGGCACAAAGACGCCCGCTGACGATGATGCAATAGCAGGCAACCAGCCTGGCCGCTCACCCGAAGCGCTTTCGCTGCGCACAGCTGACCCGCTGCATAGCAACGCGGTAGCCAATCAGAGCGAAGCGCTGGATTAAAATCAGAGCAATCGTCCAATGAGAAACGCGGCTCTGAATTTCGCTCTTTTGAACGTCACTTCGGTGGGAGGGTCAAAGGAGGTGATGAAAGCAACATGGATTATTGATAAATGATTGTAAATGCTTAGAAACATTTGGTTAGGCGGGATTATTTGTTTGACATAGTTTTAAGATAAAGAGAAATTAAAGTTATTCATAGAAAAAAGTAAAACCACTACTAAAATTTACATGTAACTACAAATCAATGCAACAAATGAAAGAACTCACAAGACTTTAATTAGTTCTGAATGTAACCCACAATAATAGCTACTATCAAGAGAGCATCACTTCATGGTGCTTAAATTATAATATTATCTAATGCCAACAAGTGTTGAAAGTTAAAGGTTTTAAGTATTTAGTTTTATTTTTGTACTTTTTTTAGTTAAAAAATGTTGGGATCTTTGTAATTTTCTAACCATTCGCTGAGGTCATTTAGTACCTTGTGACGCGGTTTGCCCTGTGTTGTGGTCTTTATAAGCTAGTATGGAGTTTTTCCTGAAGTGTCTGGAGCTTCTGCCATGGAACCCGTGCGGTTCAGAGCGATGTTGTTGAGCAGTTCTATAGCACCTTTTATGTAAAAAAAAAAAAACGTAAAAACAAACTAGAATGCAGAAAACACCAAACCCCATTCATGCAATGACATAATTAAATAAGCCGCACAATAAAATACACAAGAACAAACTCAAGTAAAAGAGAAATGACTAAAGAAAAAAGCTGAAGAAGAGACATGTCACATCTTCAGCTGAAGGCGTTTTCACACCAAATGCATCTTTACATCTGACGTATGGATTTCAATGATTTGGATTTAAACACCCAGTAGAAAAACCAGAAGACGCTTTTTTAGTTTTTGCATCGTTTGAAAATCAGTAATGACTTCACTCAGGTGAAATCTGTCATTTATCTGTGAAGAACTACAGTAAATAAATCTGACTAGGTCAGAATGACGTCTTTAGAATCTGATAACTGACCTCCACCCTCTGATTTTTGGGTGACCTCCCCTCTTTGCAGAGTCAGCTTGCATTCACACTGAAGTGAACCGTACCAGAGTTCATCTGCAGAGCTCTCTGGCTGTTCTAAAGGAGCAGCAGGAGAAATGACATCATCAACCTATCAAACAGAACAGGATAGTTCCCCGCCTCCGGCGTGGGCCGCACGGCTCCCCAAAGCGCCGCACACTGCAGGCGATCCTGGGTGGAGGTTACTCAACCACCTAAGCCTTTTAAAAAAAGTTCTTCTGGTCTGTCAGCTTTGGATCCGTCCCAAACATCCCAGAAATCCTGAAGAGGATGAGCAGTTCCTCAGACTCTGGAGGGGCTTCCAGCTCTTCAGACCACCTTAACAAAAAACCGCTGAGTGGGGAAGGAGGGCAACGCTCCTTAATATGGATTCACTTTTGAGAAATCCCATAGAAAATACCAGGAAGTGTGGAAAAAGGCCCAACGTTCCTACATGACAATGATCAAAGTCCGGTTTTCACACCTCCAGAACCAGCTGGACTGTCAGAGGACACCAGCTGGGATCAAAGCTGCAGGGGGAACGAGGCCTGAAGACGCCTGACAGAGCAGCTGATGCCATGGCCAGCTGGGGGCGCTATAGTTGTGCTAGCACACATTCTACCCACCAACGTGTTGCTCTGACAGCATTACCGAAGGTGGAACAGTGCAGCCTTTGCTAACGTGCCACACTAGCGAACCTTAGCGTTAGCATACGCTCTTCCTGGTTCTTTAGTTTCAACGTTTGTAGGATTTCAAAAAGCAGATGAAACCAACGTGAACGGACGGGTGTGACTCACAGACGGAGGGAAACTGTTCCCGCTTCTTTAGATCCGGCCTCAGGTGTCTGAATTCCCACCCTAACTACTAAAGTACTATAGTGCAGCTCTGTAGTGCCCTGGATTTTAAAAGCAGATCAGACGCCATGATCACTACCTTTTTTTTAAACAGTGGATATGACGTCATTGAGGTCATATCAAGTCTAAATCTAATTAATGAGCGTTTTGTGACGATTATTTATGATCCACTGTCTCCTGAAGATAAAATCGTTGATGGTTTATTAAGAAAATACATTTTTTTCTGGCAAAAATTATTCAGACGCAATGCATTGTGGTCTATATTTGCCGATCCAGTGAGCATGGATGCACACTGGTTTTTCAGAGACTTCTGGGAAATTTCTAGGGTTCTGGATTTAGGAATTGTTGATTCAGACAGAACTAGAACACGGAGAACGTGCTAAATAGGAGTTAGGATGGGAATTCGGACACGGTCGATGTGTAACTGGGCCCGCCAAATGGTTGTCATGGCAACATCATGAGGCGGCAGAGCTTTTGCAGAGAAGTGAAGTAAAACGTGTTTGTGCCTGTAGACGAGGCGGCATTTGGACTTGTTTCTGGGTTCTCTTCTGGCGGTCCTCAGGTTCTGAACTTCTCTGTTCCTCAGGCTCGCTGCGGCTGGAACGCCCCGCCCACACCGCCCCGCCCCCAGAGCCGTCTCTCCACCTGAGGAGATCGACTTAGCAGCTGCCGGAGGATCCAAATGAGCCGGCCGTCACAGCCGAAACACACCACAGCTGACCACAACGGCGTGAGCGTCATCCAGAGCCAGACCCACGCCTCCTCCGCCCTGCCGGCCGCCGCTGGCGGACTGCAGCAGGTCCCACAGCTCATCCCAGCCAACCCTTCCGGCGCGGGCGGCAAGGCCCTCCCCCCGAGCAAGATGAAGAAGCCCCCGGCAGACAAGGACAGCGAGGAGTACAGGCAGCGGCGCGAGCGCAACAACCTGGCGGTGAAGAAGAGCCGCATGCGCAGCAAGCAGAAGGCGCTGGACACGCAGCAGCGCGTCAACGAGCTGAAGGAGGAGAACGAGCGGCTGGAGGCCAAGATCAAGCTGCTCAGCAAGGAGCTGAGCGTGCTCAAAGACCTCTTCCTGGAGCACGCCCACAACCTGGCCGACAACGTGCAGCCGCCCGCCGGCACCGGCGGCTCCAGCCCCGCCCCCAACAGCACTTCTGCCAACGGCCAATGAGAGGCGGAGCTTCAGGGACATCAGGAAAAAAGCCTCGTCTCCAGGGCAACAGTCCTTTTAACCCCCAACCCCCCTCACCTGAGACTTTCAGCAGACTGAGGCCCCACTCACAGGAAGTCCCTGTTTTTATGGTATCCCTTCAAAATAAGAGTTTTTAATTCTGTAGAACTTCACTACATGTTTACGATGAATGGACGCTTCCGCTCATTTGGAGAGCAGACGGGCGGAACCAGACTCCTCAGCTTTGTTTAAATCCTCCTTTAAACCAGCCGGGTCGTTAGTGGTCTGCTGACGCGGCCTGAGCGAGGGGGCGGGGCTCAGCCGGCTGCTCGCTCACTGTAATCAGGGGTGTGGGGTGTTTGCCAGGAGCACCCCTCCCCGCAGGTGTGGTTCTGTCTGAGCTCGGGCCGTGTCTGTGCACGTCTGAGCGGAGCGGCACACCTCAGAGGACGGACCCGGATCAGTGGAGCCGGAACCGGCCCGGGCTGCAGGCCCGCTGGAGCCTTTTTCACTTTTCTATCCTCGTTTTTTACTCGTCATTCCAGCAGCAGCATGGTTTGAACAGGAAGTGTTTGCATGCGTTTGGGGGGTGGGGTGGGGTGGGGGGGTCAGGTCCTCTCGGTTCTGCTCGTTGTCACTCTGCTTTTTTTCTATCAGCACATAAATGTGGTAAATTAAACGTGCGTGTAAAAGTTGAAGTGTTTCCTGTTTCTGTCATGTGACCTCTGATGACATCACCGCCTTTACCTGAAGCCAGGTAACAGCCACGTCAGATTGACAGGGTTATTGTTTTTAGGGTGAACAAAAACCAAAGCTGTGAAGGAGGTGGAGTTTCCATGAAGCTGGCCACGCCCACAAGACGCTGACAGATGAACCGTTTTTGATGAACGACAGACAGTCGTAGAAAAACGAGCTTCTTCTGTGCGGCTGCAGCAGACGCTTCTGTGGAGAACCAAAGGAGTTGGATCGGTGAAGCCGGAGAGGCTTTTGCAGCTCACAGGAAGAGTCGGTTCTGGTTCTGGTCCCGAGTTCTGCCCGCAGGCCTGAAGCTGCAGCAGAGATCCCATCTCCCTGAAGGAGCGGAGAACAGCAGCGGTGTGGTCCCGGTTCTTCTGGTTCTGGTCTGAAGGAGCTCGGTGAAGCATCCATCCAGCGGCAGCGGTCAGAAGCTTTGATTGACAGGCCGTTGTGGGTGTGTAACTGCTGGGATTGATCGTGGAAGTGAAATGTTTGTGCTTTGAACTTTTCCTCTGGTTTCCTTTGGTTCCTCCAATCAGAGACGTTCCACATCTTGGTGTGTGACATTTGTGACCCTGCAGATGTGAGCTGCAGACACAGCCTGGATGTCCAGTCACAGGCCGGACACTCTACCACGAGGCCACTGAGCTTCTTCCTCCACCAGCTTTGGGGTTCTCATCCTGGTTTTTTTATCATAAGCATCAACAGACGGAAGTGATGGTCTCCTTAAGCGTCCTGAAGCGGTTCTCACTCTGATTTGATTTGATTTGTGGATATCTGAGCTTCTAGTGTTCTTTACTCGTCTTTTAGGAACTGATTGAAATCGGTACCAAACCAATCAATGGCGGAGCAGCAGAAAGTGGGTCACGTTGGTCCGGTTCTCTGGTCTCTACTCTGACTACCTGTTTCTCCAGAACCCATCCATGACCCCCCCCAGAACCTCGTGGTTCTGACCCGTAAACCTCCAGATCTCCCTTGTGGGGCTGCAGGGCCTCAGAACGGCCTTATGGGAGCGTGGAACATGCGCTCAGACGCTCGCCGTGTGTGAGCTCAGATAAGAGGCGAGGTTATCAGGCGGAGGTGATGAAGCACCTCCAGCCGCCGGCCTCTAAAACCACAGTGAATGATTGACGCGGTGACCTCATCGCCTCTTTGTTTGTTGCTCTGGCGAGCGGTCAGACGTCTCTGCCTGACACACAGCCGCCGCCGCAGCCAAGTCTAAAAATAGCCGAGGAGGCTCAGAACCTCCTCCTCTTCATCATTCAGGATCAAAGGAGCAGGTAGCTTTATTCAGCTGTGCTGCAGCAGTGCCCCCTCCAGGCGGAGCGGAGTGGCATGGGTCTGGTTCAGATCCAAACCGTCTTCTGGAACTTTCCCAGACGTCTGTCGGGTTCTCCTGCCGGCCTTTGGACCCGGCGGCGATAAGAAGTCCAGACTTCCAGGTATTTAATCAGAGGAGCTCCGCTCTTCTCGGTATCTCTGCAGGCTGCACACCTACTCGCCACCAGGCATCTTCAATATGGGCTGACGGAACCGGGTCACCGCATGCTCGGGTCAGGAGCGGATGTGACGTGACAAAAGCCCGGTTCTCCATCTGAGGTTCTCACTAGAACCTCGTCCACAGGCAGACAGACCGTGGGAAGACCGGGGTTTGAAGAGGGCTCTGCTCGGTTGTTGAGGAGGAGGAGGCCACAGTTATAGAAGCACGTCCAATAGATCTGTCCTGAAGAGTCACCTGTCAGTCAAAAGACCACGCCCCCTTAGCTTTGAAGCTGTTTTACGTCTGCAGCTCCGTTTGACAGCAGCTTCCTGTAAGGAGATCTGAACATCCGATTATCCAGACCCTAAGCAGAAATGCTCAGACCTTCACAGAAACCCCTCCATGTCTGCCAAAGTCCCGGATCCCCCCCAGGGCCTCCTTCCAGCGGGACATGCCCAGACACCTCCCCCAGGGAGGCATCCAGGAGACGTGATGGAAAGAGCAGCGGCGCTAACCCGAGCCCCCCACCCGCCTGCAGAGGACACTTGGGTCTCCTTGGTTCTGAGGCTGTAAATCTGAAGCCTTCAGCTCCTTCATGACCCCCCTGACCCCATCACTGCAGCGCTGCACCTTTACCAACTCCAGGGTGGAGGGGTCCAGACCCCACTGAGGGATTCGGAGCCCAAACTGTGCGCTGAGGCCGACCCGAGCATCCGGCACCGCTCGGCCTGACACACGGGCCCGGGTTCTTTCCTCTCAGACTCCAACTCGGTGGGTGGGGCCGGCCAAGATGACATGGTGGGGATGGTGGTCAACAGAGTCCGTTCAACCTGTTCATGGAACGAGGCCCGTCAGAAGCAGGTGGACGGGGGTCCTGTCATGTGACCTCTGATGTCATCACCCAGAACTGGGGGTCCTCCCCCTGCTTCTGATGGCTCACCCAGACATCATCAGTCTGACTGACACGAACGTTTGACTGACAGGCCTGATATAAGCCCAGCTCTCAACCCCCCCACCCCGTTGGTAAGGTGGGGGTCTGTGGACGGGTTCAACCTCTAAATGATCAAAGCCTTAAATCCCCAAATTCTCTGTTTAGGATTACGTGTAAATGTTGGTGTGTTGATGACTAAAGTCTTTCTCCAGCGTTAACATGAACAGCATCCGTGATGCTGTGGCGTGTGGAAGAACCGTCCGGTCACATGGAACACGGCTCAGTCATGAAGGTCCTGGGAGTTCCCCTCTGAAGCAGAAAAACCCAGGAGGTCCTGAAGAAAGGAGGTACGGTTCTAGAGCAGTACTGTTGGAACCCAGCAGAACCGGACTGGACCGAACCAGCCTCCAAGTATATTGGTGTGTGTGTTTCTGTGTATGGGTCTGTGTGTGATTCTGTGTGTGTCCGTGCATTTGCGTGTGTGCATGTGTGTCTCTGTGTGTGTTTGTTTCTCTGTGTATGTGTGTATGTGTGTGCGTGTGTGTGTGTGTATGTGCATGTGTGTGTGTGTGTGTGTATCTCTGTGTATGTGTGTGTGTATCTCTGTGTATGTGGGTGTGTGTGTGTGTGTGTATCTCTGTGTATGTGTGTGCGTGTGTGTGTGTCTCTGTGTATGTGTGTGCGTGTGTGTGTATCTCTGTGTATGTGTGTGTGTATGTGCATGTGTGTGTTTGTGCGTGTGTGTGTATGTGTGTGTGTGTATCTCTGTGTATGTGTGTGTGTGTGTGTATCTCTGTGTGTGTGTGTGTATGTGCATGTGTGTGTATGTGTGTGTGTCTGCGTCCTTTCTCTGTCTTTTTCTTCTGCAGTTTGCAATCTGCTCTTTTTTTCCCACGATGCTTTGCTTCCGCTCCACGTTGGCAGACCTGAAATCTTCTGAAGCTTCAGATATAAAAATGAACGATGACCTGCTCCTCCGTCGCCAGAACGGATTTGCTTGAAGTTGGCCTCCTGCGAGATTCTGGCAGCGTTTTTCACGCAGAAACATCTGGAAAACGTGTTCTGGACTCGCCTCTCCTCCTGCAGGGAGATCAGTGCACGGACGCTCAGCTGCAGCCTCCAGACCAGGCGGATGGAAGGGTGATGTCACAGCTTAAGGTTTCTGTCCCAACAACAGAAGAACTGGACCAGAAAACCGTCTCAGTCCGGGCTCCTGTCATCAGACACGTCAGGTTGATGGCAGAACAATGAATGAGGAGGTGATGTTCTCCTCGTGGACAACGGCGTCTTTGTCATTTAATAGACCACACCCATTAACGACGGCTCACAGACCAGAACCATGTTCCAGAACCATGTTCCAGGACAGAAACGGACCTACTGAATGAAACGGTTCCATCTTCTTCCAGCAGGAAAAGGATCTCACGAGAAGCTCCCTGATGCTTTTGCCCCTAGTGGTCATTCCAGGAACTGCACAGAGTTGCTTTCATGGTGGGTCATTTCTCCTCGCTGAGGTCCACCTCATGGTTCTGGCTGATCCAGTTACAGCAGAAGAACTGGGACTGACCTGAAGCGAACATAGGATGAACCTCAGCTGGTGGATCCGGATTGGTTCTCAGATGTTTGCTGAGGAGGAGGCCGAAGGTGAAAGCGATTATTCTGGGATGGATGGCGAAGCTTGCAGAGAAGCTGTCAGACCTCCAGACGTCTGTGAGCAATCAGAGCGGCAGTGATTGACGGGCCGGGCCGGGTCGGGTCGGGCTTGTCAGGAAGAATTAGGTGTGCGGATGGGAGCAGGATTCATGGCGGAGGCCGTTAACGTCAGCGGGAGTTTGGCAGCGGCCCTCTCCACGCCGCTGATCGCTTCCAGGCCTCACAACTCGTAAACAAGATCAACGCGGGCTGCAGCGGCGGGAACGCTGACACACGGGTTCAGGACCGGAGACCGGGTCAGAGGGCCGACTAAGACCTGGACGGACAAACCCCTCCCACAAAAGCAACACTCTGTGTGTGTGTGTGTGTGTGTGTGTGTGTGTGTGTGTCTGCAGATTGGTGTTCCTCTCAACTCAAGCAGTTGTCCTGAGTTTGTGTTTAGTTTTTGGGTTAATCTGTGAGTTTCCTTATTTTTTTAGATCTTTTTTGTGTTTACATTGTCTATTAGTTCTGGTTTTGTGCGCTGCTGGTGGTTTGTGAGTCTCTGTGTTACGTTTGTTCAGTGTGTATCTGCCCCCCCAACTTGAAGAGCAGCTGTTTCTGCTTCTGTCAGAGACGACCTTCACCGGACCGTGTGTGTGTGTGTGTGTGTGTGTGTGTTGGTAAATGTGTTTTTGTTGTTTAACCTTGAGCATGCTCAGTGTGTATCTGTTAGTGTCTCCATGTTTTTGTGTAGTTCCAGATGGATGGAACGTTGATTTATGAAACTTCTTGTGGTAAAAAAAAAACAAAAACACATTTTTTCTTTATATTTGAAAATCCTTCGTTCACTTTTTGTGAGAAAGATCAGAAAGTGAATTCCACTGTTTGCAGATGATCTGGTTCTTTTATCTTCATCATCACAGACCTACAGTTCTCTCTGAGCGGTTTGCTGTTGGGGCCAGGTAACCTCCATGTTTGAGACGGTTCAGGAAAGGTAGAAGTCCTCCAGGTTCAAAGGTTTGGACCGAGTCAGAAGTTGAAGGACCTGGACTGTTCACAGGTGAAGGTTGTATGTAGCATGAGGTGTGATGGATGTGTGCGTCTGCTGTCATGAGGATGTCTTTCGGTTTGCTTTGGTGGACAACCATCCGAGTCTAAAGAGGAGATCTTGATCTACCAGCAGGTCTATGTTCCTACATCAAGTTGTTTTTGTACACATTTCTTTTCATCAGACAAAGGTCCTGGACCTGCAGTGCTTTTGTGGGCGTTCCGACCCTCACCTGACCTGTCCGTCATTGATGAACGGTCAAAAACTGCACATGGAGGCAGAAACAATCTTCCCGAGGGCCGTTGCACAGCCATAGTTGCATCTGAAGTCCATTTCATTTAAGACCAAATCATCAGTTTTTGGTTTTATGGCACAAACGAGTGAACTTCTCCTTTTAAAACGTCTCAGCTGTAAAAAATAAAAATCAGCCTTTAATTAAAAATATTTTTCGTGCTGTGGCAGTAAAGCTTCATGTTAGATTTCAAATGTTTCCAATGACATAAACTATGTTTGCTACATTCATGTTTATCCGGATGGAGTCTTTGGTATATTTTGGTGTCATCTGCGTAAAGTGACAGATGAAGATGAAGAATTGGGATCTAGACTCTAAAACTTTAAGGTAATCATGAAGAGAAATGCTTGACAATTTCCAGAGGATTAATTCATTTGATTCATATTACGATATTCAACTTTTTGGAGTTAGGATTTATAGCGTTTTAAGTAAGCGAGACAATTTCTAAATCAGCTGTGAAGTCTCGTTTATTAAAGGTGAGAATATAAAAAAAATCATCCGAATTTAGAATTCATTAGGAAGCAATGAAGAATAAACGTAAATATGAATTTGAAAGAAAGGGTCACAGTGCTAACAAATGTAGCCTACAGCACCCCCTGCTGGCAGCTCCCATACTTTGTTGAATCTTAACAAAACGTTGATTTTCCTTCCGAGGAGGGAAATCAGAGATAGTGTTCCAGGTCTTTCAGGGCTGTTCTTCCGTCTGCGGTGTTATCTCCAGGCGACCCGGACACGGCCAGGCGGATGATAGCCGCGCGGCTGCCGCTTTGTTTTATTGTGTGCCATATCTCGGTCATTCCAACTGTGATAGAACACGCTGTCTGAACCCTGTGATAGCGAGTCACCGCCTTCCTCAGGTGCCCTCTGGTCACCTGACAGACCAGCTCACAGGAACATGTGACCTGCAGATCTGCAGGGTGACGTCACCGGGTGCTTTATGAGCTGACTGAGACCGGTGGCAGTAAACTCCCAAACGGTTGAGGTCTTTGGATCTACAGAACCACCCTCAGCTGCTCTGCTGCATGCAGCCGCCACCCTCCTCCTCGCCACAACTCCCACCTCCACCGGAGCCAAACCGGGGGGAGAAGGTTGAGTCCAGGTGTCGACTGGCTCACGGTGTGTCAGGCTGAAGTTTTTTCTGCCCTGGTTGGTGCCATGATGACATCAACGCATCGTCGCGTTAGCCTGTCACGTGACAGGACAAAGCGCTTCAAGCGTGTTTTTCCAAACAGTGCAACCAATACCATGAGCTGAATCACGCTATCGATTAACACGGCGTCTCCTCGGTTCCCTGAATTCTACGCTTCACTGACAGACAGAAACCCTCCTGTCCTAGAATTCGCTGAGCATGATGGGACATCGAGGCCTACCTGCAACACGGGTCTCAGGATCATCGTTGAGATGAAGTTCAAAGGTTCTGGAGCGTTCTCCCTGAAAAATCCTTCAGACGGCACCACAGCAGTCGATGAACCTTCTCCTGCTACTGCCCCGCCCCTTTTAACTTCCAACCAATCACACAAGAGTTGATTAATGACAACGTTTGACTTTGGAGCTGTGAACAGAAATGTCACCAAATCTGAAACATCGGCTGGTGATTTAAGGAGTTTACAGCACCTCCTCCCTTTGGTTCTCCTCCTCCCTTTGGTTCTCCTCCTCACTTTGGTTCTCCTCCTCCCTTTGGTTCTCCTCCTGCCTTTTGGTTCCCCTCCTCCCTTTTGGTTCCCCTCCTCCCTTTGGTTCTCCTCCTCCCTTTGGTTCCCCTCCTCCCTTTGGTTCTCCTCCTTCCTTTGGTTCTCCTCCTCCCTTTTGGTTCTCTTCCTCTCTTTTGGTTCCCCTCCTCCATTTTGGTTCTCCTCCTCTCTTTTGGTTCTCCTCCTCTCTTTGGAAAGTCCGTCTGCCTTCCCACTGAAGTGAACCGCACCAGAGTTCATCTGCAGGAGAGCAGGGACCGTCATTCTGAAGAGGACCAGAGTTCTTTTGTTCAGTCCAAATTAGAGTGAAGACCTGCAGAACTAATAGAACCTTCAGAGGAAACCAACATTTCAGTTTAACTTCACCCCTAAAGTCTAGTTTTTCTCTTTGGGTTTGTTGGTTTGAACTGGTTTTTGGGTTTAGTTTTATGTTCTGTCTTAGAACTTAAACCTTGGACTGGTTCTGAAAGGTTCTCAGGGTTCTGTTTGATTCCTAACCCCATTTGCAGTCATTTGAGTCTTAATCCATTCGTTCTTTGGTTTGAATGAATTTTAGGCTTTGAGTGTTTCCATAGATGGTTTCGGTTCTGGTTGGGCCCAGTTCTGTTAAAGGATGGTTTTGTTTTTTCTATGTTATTGTTAGGTTTTTTCCTAGTTTTCCCACTGGTTCTGTTGGGCTCACTGATGGTCGCTCTGAGCATGTGCAGCTCCTGACTCAGTCTTTACCCGTGGGGACCGGGTGCCCGCTTTGGTTCTGGGCCAGGCTGGCCTGTCTGAGCTCTCAGACGAAGCGTCGGTGAACTTTTGCCCCTCGGCTCGTCGCCGGCTCGGTGTGTCAGTAATCATCGAGCGGCGGCTCTGCTCCCGTTTCTGCACAGAGTGATCAGTTTGACCTTTATCACCAGGGTTCAAACTCTGCGCCGCGGTTCTCATTGCTGAGGCTCAAACTGAAGCAGTTCGCAGAACATTTGAGTCAGAATGAAATAAACAGAAAGTCTGAAGATCCAAACTTCCCAGATCAGAATTCTGCTCTGTGTCTCCATCTTTTTGTGAGTTGTTCATGGGTTACTCTCTTACTCTCACATGTTTTCTGCGAGTCTCTGCGCTCTGCAGGATCAGCCAAGTGTTTCTGGAGGCGGTGCAGCAGCCTTTGGGCGTGGCAGGTCTTCGCCCGGCTCCAGGACCTTGTGGTTCTGAACATAAAGAGAACTGTTGCCTGTTTGAATTATGGCTCTGGGGGGAGTTCTGTCTTTGGCGCAGAGTCTCTGCTGCTGCTTTGCATTAAACTAAAGTGTTAATATGCGGCCTGGCAAGGTTAGCACTGCGGCTAACGCTGGCAGCCAGCAACCATGAGGTCACATGACCAACTGCCTGCGGATGAGCGTAAACTGTCAGAGCAGCTGGATGTTCAGGCTAAAGCAGAATCTGTTCAGATCTGACCGAGAACTGTGTTTGTGTGTTTTTAGAGCATGTGTGTGTTAACAGCTGTGTGTTTATGCGTGTGTGTGTGTGTGCATGTGTGTGTGTGTGGGTGTGCGTGTTCCCTTGTTTAGGTCTTAAGGGGACTTCAGTAAATCTTGTGCCTTTTTGGGACCCTTCGGTTTTAATGAAAACAAAAATGTCGTCAGATCTTTTTTTAAATTTAAAACAGAAAAAAAATTTTTTTTTTTTGCTTATATTTTGTTTCAGCGAACCGCTTTTGCAGTTCAGCCAATTCAGAAAGAGGTTCTTACAATTAACACGATAATATGATCTAAATGTTGAAAATGAAGGAAGTCTGTAGGTCTAATTTCATTATTGGAATATAATATGTTTTTTTTGGACATTTGATTTATTTATTTGTTTTTATTTGTTTTCTTTTAGTCACGATGTTGTTATTCTCTCCTGAAAGTTGACTTACTCATGTCCGAGCTTGGATTGGAGGGTTCACGGCAGCCAAAGAAATGGGGTCAAACACTTTGGTAGAGATCAGTTGATCTTGTGTAAAGATCACATCAGCTGTTTCTGTCTGATGGGGGATCCTCATCTGGTCTTGTTCTTTTTAGTTGTAGTTTACAGTATTCCCCTCATATTTGAGGGGGTTAGGGACCAGAGAAACCCGCAAATACGGAGAACCACCCCCCGGAGAATGTCCGTCACCAATCATCACTCCTCTAAAACCCTTCTGAAACATTTCTGATGCTTTGAGAAACATTTATTAAAGAACATTGGAATGTTGCTCAAAATAAATAGTTTTTTTTATTCAGAGCAACAGGCTGTGGACCCCCCCTCTGGCTCGTCTGGCGCCCCCAGCCGTCCCCCAACTCCATTTGGATGAAGCTCATCTGCTGGACTTTACATATGTAGTTGTAGAGTTAGATAAGCTAATTCTTCTCTATGAGTTCTGGTAAATCACCTGTCCGTCCTGGGGGAGGACCCCTCCTTCATGTGGACACCCCTGAGGTTTCTGCTTTTTTCCAGGAATCTGATTTTATTTAGGAGTTTTTCCTCACAGAGAAGGGGGGTCTAAGGGCAGAGATGGTAGTTTAGTTTAGTCTGTTTAGTTTAGTTTAGTTTAGTTTAGTTTAGTTTAGTTTAGTTTAGTTTAGTTTAGTTTAGTTAAGTTTAGTTTAGTCAGGTTAGTTCAGTGTAAAATTTTCCTATTGAATTCTATGTATTCATGATCATTTTGATTTTATGAAGCCCATTGAGACGACTGTTGTTGTGATTTTGGGCTATAAAAAAAACTGAATGGAGTTAATAACATCAGGAGTGTCTCTCTGTCTCTCAGTGCCTAAACCCAGAAGCTTCCTCCATCACCACTTCAGTGTCAGAGGTCCTACAGTGTTTTGAGCGTCGCTGATTTCATTCTCTGCAATTATCTTCCTCAGCAAGTCAGGAGATTTTCCCGTCGTTTCTGAGTCAGCTGATGCCTTTTCTCCGCTCAGGAGCACAAACTTTGGTTGTAGCGATTCAGGAACCGCTGGAGCTAGCTGTTAAATATTCTTTAAATATTCTTTAGCAGCCATCGGACTGGCGTGCTCTTCATCTCTGCTCTCCTCCTCCACAGCACCTCCTTCAGACACAAGCGTCTTGAGCTGTCTCCGTTTCTGTGATGAACACGAGGAGTCACTAACTGAAAGAAAACCTGTGAATAAATAAAACTGCGAAGAAGTGTTGTACTTTTTGGAGAAATCTGGAGTTTACAAAAGTACAACAGCAAACAATTTTATGTGTGTGTCAAATGATGTGGCGGAAAATATCAGTAAGCCCCAAATTCTTTTTAACTCTTTGAACTCTCTTTTAAATCCTCATGACTCATCATTATCATCCATGATTCCTTCTTCTGCACTCTGTGAACGATTCTTAAGATATTTTATTGATAAAGTAAGTGCTGCCAGGCTTTTATCTGTGTCCTGCACCACAGATCCTGTTACTGTATCCGCACTTTCTGCTATTTTAGATCATTTTGAGCCTGTGACTCTCTCAGAAATATCTGAGATAGTTCAGCACCTGAGACCCTCTTATTGTCCAGGGGACAGTATTTCCCCCTGACTGCTGAAGGAAGTATTTAGTTCTATGGGTCCCTGGGTAGTCAGTTTTATTAATACTTCTCTTCTTTCAGGTTGTGTTCCAGCTGCCTTTAAACATGCTGTGGTGCAACCACTTCTTAAAAAGAGCAGCTTGGATCCTTCGGTTCTCTCAGACTTTAGGCCCATATCCAAGCTGCCTTTTCTGTCAAAAGATTTTAGAGAAGGTGGTTTACCTTCAGCTACAGGACCATCTAGAGCTCTATGGCATCTTAGACAAATTCCAGTCTGGTTTTAGAGCATGTCACAGTACAGAGACGTCTCTACTCAGGGTATGTAATGATTTGCTTTTAACTGTCGATTCTGGAGTTTGTGCTGTTTTAATCCTTCTTGACCTTACTGCTGCCTTTGATACAGTGAATCATGATATTTTACTCTTACGATTAGAGCACTCTGTTGGTGTGAAAGGCACAGCGCTTCAATGGTTTAAGTCCTATTTATTCAACAGGAGTTTTTCTGTCCAACTGGGACCTTTCTCATCCACAAAGGTCCCACTCGGACATGGGGTACCTCAAGGCTCAATTTTAGGCCCTGTTTTATTTTCTTTATACCTGCTTCCACTGAGCTCCATCTTTGAAAAACATCATGTGTCTTATCACTGTTATGCAGATGATATCCAGATTTATCTACCCTTAAAATCTGGGGGAGTCCAGTGTGTAGAGAACCTTACAAAGGTGTTTAGAGGAGGTTAAAGCCTGGATGAACATAAACTTCCTCTGCTTAAATGAAAGTAAAACCGAAGTCCTTCGGTTTGGGAAAACGGACCTCCTGACAGGATTCAGCAGTGCCATTGGGTCATTAGACTCTAACCAGTCTTTTATTAGGAATCTTGGGGTCATTTTAGATTATTGTTTTAAATTTGATAAACAAGTTAGTGCAGTGGTCCAGTCCAGCTTTTATGATCTGAGATTAATCAGTAAAGTGAAGCCATATCTCCCCCATGACACCCTGGAAAGGGTTGTTCATGCATTCATCTTCTCCAGACTGGACTATTGTAACTCCCTTTATTCCGGGATCAACCAGTCTCTCCTCCACCGTCTTCAGCTAGTCCAGAATTCAGCTGCCCGACTTCTAACGGGGACCAGACGGCGTGATCATATTACACCTATACTGCGCTCTCTGCACTGGCTGCCAGTGTCTTTTAGAATTGATTTTAAAATCTTACTCTTGGTTTTTAAATGTTTAATGTTTAGGAGCAGCCACTTTTCAGTGGCTGCTCCTAAACTCTGGAATCGTCTCCCCCTGTCAGTGAGATCTGCCAGATCCTTAAATGATTTTAAATCTCTGTTAAAAACGCATCTTTTTACATTGGCTTTTAACACCAGAGAGAATGATAATTAGACAGGTTTTTTTGTGTTTTTTATTGATTATTTTATTATCGTTTTCCGTGCTTCTGTGAATTTACCTATGGTTTTAGTGTAGTTATATGTGTGCAGCACTTTGGATGTCTGGAAGATGTGAAAGTGCTATATAAATAAAGATTTGATTGATTGATTGATAATTTGAATAACGTTGGTGTTTTAGAACAGAAGCTGCACGAGAGACTTCTTTGAGGTTGAAGGTTCGACTCTGTAAACAGGTTTCTTTGGAAACCTGGTGTCTTGCTCGAGTCGGAGACTCGGTTTGAGTTGAAGTTTCCTAACCAGACGAGGTTCTGCAGGAGAACAGAGGACTCGAGTTCATTCAGAGTTTGGTTGAGAGCTACAGGAACCCCTGTGTGTGTGTGTGTGTAGCTGTGTGTGTGTGTGTAGCTGTGTGGTTGTGTGGTTGTGTGTCTAACCTCTGTACAGCTCAGATCAGTGTGTCTATCTTTGCGGGATGGGGAGGCAAACGATCACCCAGGGACCTTTGAGCAACAGCAGAAGCGTGCAGTTCACGTGTCATCCCCCCCCCCCCCCCGCCTGTTCTGAGCGGCGGGGCTCTGCTGAGACGGCAGTGACCTCGACCGCCTGATGGAGGACGTCCAAGTGGACTTGGAGAGTCAGACTCTGCTCTGTGCTGTGATTGGCTCTGTGACGGTGGGCTGTGTTTACCTGCAGGAGCTCACCTGTCCTTCCAGCCTCACAGCCAGCGGCTCACCTGACCCTACATGGTTTCTGGACCGCTGACGGTTCCTGCTTACGGATAAATTCACTTAATGGAGTCGATCTTCGTCTTCACAGCCTGACCCAGATTTCCCAACAACACTTTATCTGCTGGAGACTCAAAACTCCCATAAATCAGAGTTTTTTTGTCTGCAGGAAGTTCACGGCATGTTAGAGAACGGTTCCTGCGACGTTCTGTGATGTCAGCTCAGCTCAGGCCCTGCAGGTCCGGCATGAATGATCCGTGTAGATCAATGCCTCTGGGAGGAAGAAATGTTTCCACCGTCTTCCTAGTTTCCTTCTGTTCTGGAAACCTTTACTTCATTTTTACTCTTTGCATAATTTCCATAAGTAAAAACAGAATATGTGAGTGTCTCTGGTTGGAACTTGGAGAAAGCTCTCCAGGTTCCGTTTTTACTGTTCGCAGCGATGTCGTCTGATCAGAACTGTTCTTGGACCGTCAGCCTCTTGGTGCTCTGCGGTTGAACCTGCGGCTCTCGAACAGCCGTCAGCTCTGCTGCTGTTGTGAAAGCGTCTGGCTGTGGCCTGAGCGTCCGGGCTGTGGCGTTGCTCAATCCTGCCTCCCTTCATCGCGGCTGCTGCTGCTCTGGAAACGCGTGCAGACATCTGCAGAGTGTCAGCACCGCCTGGCAGCGTCTCCACGCATGATGCCGTGTGACCTCTGTCACCACTAAGACGGGGCCGCCGCTGCAGCAGAGGCCTCCGTGAGCGCCGGCGCGTCCATCCGGAGGCTGTCTCGCGTCTGCAGGTTCATCAGCGGACTGGCCTTCAGCTGAAACCAGGACCTGGTGTTCTGACAGGCTGGTCGTCCTCAGTTAGCGGCAGATAATGGGAAACACTCACCGCATGTCAGTCAGGGAGACGGATCGCACCAATTAAGCATAACATGTCACATGTGACTGAGTTTAACTTGTTATGGGGAGACAGTAAATCTGAAGCTGTCGGGGGAATTGCCGGCACGCCACGACTCCTGAGGCTCATCAATCATCAGCCCGACAAGCAGATACAGAGACGTCACTGGGGGAGTGGAACCATCCACAGAGACTCCGGCCGTCAGGTCTGCTCTGTGGGAACATTCAAACACACCCTCTGTTTGTTCTCTGGAAACTTCCAGAATGAAGCTCATGTGAAGAAGACTGAAGCCAGGTGAGGTTCACCAGGTGACCACCAGGGGCTCGCTTAATCTGGATTTTATTCATAAATGTCTTCCATTAGGATGAAAATGCCACAGGAGGATGCTAAAAACAGAAACACAGTTTTCATTGGAACAGGATGTTCACCTTTCAGCAGATCCCTTCAGGTGTCGTCATAGCCAATCAGCTGATCCACCTGTGAGGATCCGGTTTCAATGATCCTCACAGGTGGTTTGGCAGAGTTTTATGCCCGGTGTGGTTCTTGACATAACTCTGTATTTCATCTGGGCCGGGGACCCACAAACCCACAAGGGGGGTCAAAGCATGAAGGCTCCAGCTCAAGAACCCACACTGGATGAAGCTCATTGTGCCCCCTGGGAATCGAACCCTGATTCCCCATGGACACGTGCAGGACACAGCCGACTGAGCAAATCAGCTCCATCTGTCCATCCTTTCAGGGTCACAGGGTTGCTGGAGCCTATCCTAGACAGGGTTCCCCCTGAACAGTCTGTTGCAGAACTCTGCAGTCACAATTAGACCATTTAGAGACATCGTAGAACCTCTGAACCAGAGAGAACCCTCTCATCAATCCAGCTGGGATTTGAACCAAGACCTTCTCACTGTAAGCTTTGAGTGCTAACCACTACACCACCCTAGATGTAGAACAGTGGTTTGACCGTCACTGTTTTGGAGAGGAGCCCTTTAAAGTGGAGGAGAACCATGAACCCTGCCAAACGGGGGCTTTGGCAGCGGTGGGGGCCGTCATCACCGCTAGCAGTTGTAAGTCAGGATTTGGTGCTGACGCTTCCTGTCAGCAGACGGTTGAAGCACAGATGTGGTTGAGAAACCGGGGTTCGATCTGTTGCTCCGTCGGCCTCCGTCCCATCAGCTCCATCAGAAACCGGATCCCCATCTGCTCATTAGCTGCACGGGGGCCGCTCTTTGCATCAGCTGCTTTTGAAAGCGCTCCTCTGGGGAGATGCAGAAACGCAGCGCGGAGCGTGAGGAGGGAGAGGAGGAGGAGGGAGAGGAGGACCGCTTGAGCAACAGTCGCGGGACGACCGGGCCAACCAAGGTAATGGCCACCCCTCACCCAGAGGCTGCGCTCTCTGATTGGCTGAGAGTGTGGGGAGAAGATGGCAGCGAAGAGAGCGGCCCCCTCAGAGCGGCCTGCTGCCGAGGCTCTGAGCAACATGTGCTGACGGGGTCGAGGGGGGTTCAAATCCCAGCAGGGTTCAGCACGCGCAGCATGATGACGACCGTCTTACTGTACTCACTGTACTCACTGTACTTGCTGTACTCGCTGTACTTGCTGTACTCACTGTACTTACTGTACTTACTGTACTTACAGTACTTACAGATCTCACTCTACTCACTGTACTTGCTGTAGTTACTGTACTTACAGATCTCACTCTACTCACTGTACTTACTGTACTCACTGTACTTACTGTACTCACTGTACTTGCTGTACTCACTGTACTCACTGCACTCACTGGACTTACAGATCTCACTGTACTCACTGTACTTACTGTACTCACTGTACTTGCTGTACTCACTGTACTCACTGCACTCACTGGACTTACAGATCTCACTGTACTCACTGTACTTACTGTACTCACTGTACTTACTGTACTCACTGTACTCACTGTACTCACTGTACGGTCACTAATCAAACCAAAGCAGGAGGAGGAGAAACCAGTTTCCCTCAGAAACAGGTGAGTCTAACACCACATCTAAGCACCCTGTTGATAAACCTGAAGAAAAGCAGGGTTGACCCGTGCTGGTGAAAATGGAACGTACCATTGTCGTGTGTGTGTGGTAAGTGCATCATGTAGGAATAATGGGAGTTGGACACTCTTATGACATACGGGTGATGTCGTAGCGAGTCTTTACTCACCCTCTTTTTGTTGGTAAGGTTTGAGCACTGACTCCTTACTGACCGTGCACGGGGCGTGCACGTGATCCATTAGTGCTGGTAGGACGCCTGAAAGACGTCCACACACACTACACTCTGATTTCCTCGTTCGTTTCTATCAGTCAGGCTGCAGTGAGGAGCGTGCACGTGTCACGTGAACAGCACTAGCAGCTCCTTGTTCAGTCTGCAGGATTTGGGGGGGTTGAAAAAACTGTCTGACACGCCTGTGTCTCCCCCTCACCCCCCTCCCGTGTTGTAGAAGCGTCCTCCACGACCTGTCGCTGCAGCATGAACGTAGAACACAGGAACATTTGCACTGAGCGTCTCCCACCCTCAGATTTCCTGCAGGTCACCTGGCTGCCCCGTACAGGTGTGACCATTGTTCACCTGCAGACGACCTGGGTCCACCTGTGAGGACGGCTGGACTGAGGCTTCATGCTCACATGTGACAGAAACACTACAGATGCTGCTGTTAGACTTCAGTAAATTCTTTTCAACAATCATTTTCGAAATGTTCTTTTTTTCCTGGAATAAAAAGACAGTTTGACAGAAATGATCTTAATCCAGATTAGATTATTAACCACTACTAACCAAAAATATCCACCAAACAGCAAAACTGATTGAAAAATAACACGTTTCAAGCACTAGCTGCTAACTTTACTGTCCGTAGTTTAGTAAACAAGCACCCTGCAGTTACTTTTTTTGTTAGAACGTTTCATTTGGTTTCTGTCAGTCCAGAACGTCTGAGCGACTTTCAGTTCATCCAAACATTGAACCGTTGTCCTCGATGGTAAACCGCAGCCTTTTCAGCAGGTGGGGATTTCCCTCCGTCCAGTTCTGTGTGAACGTTCTGGACCTTCTGGCATTCAGGTGAGACCCCCGCTCCTGTCTGATTCTTCAGCTAACTTTCCGGTTTTGGACCCGACCTGATGACAGGTACTGACCCGACCGCCTGGTTTTACTCGCTCCTGAAGCTTTCTGAGGATGAAGAGCGGATGTTCTCTGCAGAGGTTCCTGCAGTGTTCCTCATCAGTGAAACTGCTCCGTCATCCGTCCAGATGAACCTGCCCGTTCAGATCTCCCCGGTCTCCTCAGCGGCTCTCCTTTCTGAGAAATCTGTGTGTTGTTGAGTGGAAACATGAGAAGATCAGCGTCTAAAGTTCAGAAGTCTTGTTTTTTTCCGTTGGTTTGAAGTTGCATCGATTAGTCATTGAAGTTTTGTTGGAGTTATTCTCCTCTCGGCACAGAAGGTCTTCATGTTTTCTGCTCAGATCTTCTTTCTCCAAGTTTCAGGTTTTTTTTTTATTTAGGGTTGCATTTGTAAATATTCATTTTCTTAACCTTTTATTCCCTTTCGGGGTCACGGGGCTGCTGGAGCCTATCCCGGCCACTTGTGAGCAAAGGCAGGGGACAACCTGAACAGGTCGCCAGTCTGTCGCAGGGTAGACTGTCAACAATCACACACCCATTCACTCTCACACTCACACCTAGGGACAATTTTAGAATTGCCAATTAACCTATGAAGCATGTTTTTGGACGGTGGGAGGAAGCCGGAGACCCCGGAGAAAACCCACGCATACACGGGGAGAACATGCAAACTCCACACAGAAAGGCCCCCCCATTGATGTATTTTTTTACGTCCCCTAGCCGGGACTTGAACTAGAGGACTTCTTGCTGTGAGGCAAGAGCGCTAACCACTGCGCCACCGTGCAGCCGCATTTGTAAATATAATTTTTAATTTTGTTTAAAGTTTATTTATGGAAGTTTTTAAGTTCCCATCAACAATATGTCTATGAAGACTCTCATTCATCCAGGTTGGTTCTGTCATAGTAGCAGGTTGTCATCTGGACTTAGTTTTGAACGTTCTAACTATAAAAACTAAGTCCAGATGACAGCCCCTAAACCTGCTCCTGTGATTCCCATCAACAAGTTTCTCTTCTGCTCCAGCAGGAACAGTCACGACTCACTGCAGGAACTTCTTCTGCTCCTCAAAGTCTGGATCTAGAAGCTTCTTCCATCAAAGGCCTTCATGTTTCCATGGAAACCAGCAGCTTCCACTGACTTCATCTCGCTTTTCCTCATATTCACTCTCCGCCCAGAACCGTGCAGGTTCACTAACTTCCTTAAACTCTTCTGTTCGTTCATCTACAGTCTTTTGCTCGTCTAGGTTCAGGCTTTGCTTCCTGACCTCCAAAAGTTTTAGGGTTTTGTCATAATTCATTTTTCTTAAACACAACCACACTGACGCACAAAAAACCAAACACAACATCCGAAAACAAATCCCTCCAACCTTAAACATGACAGAAAGCTGTCAGACAGAAACGAATCGAAGAGAATCTCATGAAGTGACTTAAAGCTGGGTAGCCCGGTTGGTACGGGAAAGAGCTGCCACACAGGAATCCAGGGTTCAATTCCTGGAGGGGAATAACCAATGGTACTGTGGTTGTTACCATATCAATGGCAAGCAATTCACATCACTGGTCCTTACGCAAGACCCTTAACACTACTGCCTCCCGGGCGCGGCTCGTCTGCAGCTCTCCGCTCCTCCAGAGGATGGGTCAAATGCAGAGAACAAATGTCACACACCTAGGTGTGACCGCAAAGACCGTCTGGGGAATTCTGGGAAGTTTTGTCCATCGGAGACTTTTAGCTAAAGTTACTTTTTTAAAAATCTAATTCACGTAGAAAAAGTCATTTTTGTTTTTGTCAGAGATTACTGAGACGTTCTCTCAGAGGGAATAAATCCAACGGGATTCATCAATGGAATCCAAATGAACACAACTGCATCCAACTAAACCAAACAGAATCCACCTGAATCCAATGGAACCCAACTGATTTGACTGATCCCTACAGAATCCATCCAACAGCCTTTCCAAATCTGCTAAATCCCTGATGAACTCCCACAAATCCGACCCTACATCCCCCCCCCCCCAAACACACACACACGCTCTACATATTGACTCTTGGCTAAGTGAACTTTAACCCAAACATCAACCCAGCTGATCTAAATGGTCCGTGTCCGTGTAGTCCAGGGGGGATTCTGGTGGACCATCCCTGAACTACATCTAGTTAAGGGCAAAGTTGAAACCTGGTTTATTATTTTATTCTTTCAAGTTCGCCATATTTTTCCTCTTTTGGCTGTTTTTGGTTTTATTTCTTATATTTCTGAAGGTCTCATATTTTGTGCATATTATTAACCCTTGTTCTATCCTATGACCCCCCCCCCCCCCTTCCATTGAGGTGTTCTCCTACCATGACAAAGGTGGATAAAGGT
The DNA here is from genome assembly GCA_023969325.1 of Oryzias curvinotus. Classification (NCBI taxonomy): domain Eukaryota; kingdom Metazoa; phylum Chordata; class Actinopteri; order Beloniformes; family Adrianichthyidae; genus Oryzias; species Oryzias curvinotus. The sequence goes on from CM043708.1 coordinate 31,874,845, forward strand.
GGAGAGGATTTCATGTAATCCATGGACACCAGTGAAGATCACAAATCAATGAAGAAAAAAGGTTCAGAGCTCTGTCTAGTGGGTCTAGATCAGTGTTTTTCAACCAGTGTGCCGCGGCACACTAGTGTGCCGTGGGAGATGGTCAAGTGTGCCGTGGGGAATTGTCCTCATTAACTGATCTAAAAACATTTTCCATCTCCAGGATTTCAGCTCTCTGTTCATCCAAACAGGACTTGATAAAACACTGAGGAGTTAGGAATATAAAAGATCGTAAAATACTTTTTCTTTGCGTTTATTTTATTTTATTAAAGACATTTTGATAAGAATGACGTACCGCGATTCAGCTGCAGCTCCGGCTGTATTTTGTAAAAGTCCCGCCCCTTTAATTGTCTCCACCAATCATTCTTGAAGGCTTAATCACATGTCATCAGTCTGACCAATCAGAAGTGGTTAAAGTCTTCACTTCCTTGTCCCGATTTAGCTCGTAAAATCGCTCAGTTCTAACAAAAATACCAGCTAAAGCTCGTCTTTAGCGGTGTAGCTTTCCACAGAATCCGGTGTCAGACCGTGGAACAAGAGAACAAAACAATGAAGCTCAGAGACGCGATCTCCACCGGCCGTTTAATGCACTACATCTCCCATGATGCATTGGGTTGTGAGACTGACCGCGCACAAGATCTGTTGTTAAACGTCTTGAAACCAACGAACACACATCAAACTGTTTTCAAATCGTCTAACTTAACTTTTATTGCATCTTTTAGAAAAAAAACAGCTGCATTTTCCAGCTTTTTCTGCAACAATTATCTCAAAAATGCATGTGAGATTGTGGAGGGACTGTAGATCAATACAGACTATGAGTTTCTCCGTTTTTTGTGTGTGTGTTTTTTTTTTAATTTTTGGATCCTGGTGTGCCGCGGGATTTTTTTTAAGGTTAAAGTGTGCCGTGGCTCAGAAAAGGTTGAAAAACACTGGTCTAGATGACCCAACTCCCAATGTTAACGTGCCTAGGATAGAACAAGGGTTACTAATAACATAATAATAATAATATTTAAAAAAGACAATTTACAAAGTCAAGTTAAACTAAATTTACAAATGGATGTATAGTTTGTGTCCTTTTTTTTATTTCTTTCTTTTTTTTTTTTTTTTTTTTAGAAAAAACAAGTTCAGCATATCTTATTATCCAGAGGTGCAACAAAGAACCAAACTGTCGTGTTTTTTTTAGGCTGAGCTATGACTCCTGAAGCTGCAGATCTTCTTTCATTCATTGGAAAGCCTTCAGTGAAGCACTGGAACGAACATCTTCAGCTCCTGATGAAGACCTCACAGCGCAGGTGAAGCAGGTGAGCACATCCTGTTTTCACTCACCTTCCAGGTGAGCCTGAGGCTGTTTCCTCTGAGCCAAACTGCATGATGACAACACTCTTATCTCCAAAGAAATATTTGAAAGATTCTTTTTTTAGTCATAAGTCAGTTTTAAAATAACTTAGTGCGTCACAGAATACCAAAGCCTTCACCTCACCTGTTTCTACATTTAGATGCTTGGAAATACCTGCTGCCTGTCACAACTGTTGATCTGTACCTGCAGGCAGAACATTCCTGGTCAAAGGTTGACAAATGTGGTGAGAATGGAAAAATACCAGAGTATGTGAGCAGAAACTTCTCAGCCTGACACAAGTCACACACAAAAACAATGTGGCATCCTCTTCAAACTACACACGCACCTTTTTCTCTGAACTGGATCTGTGAAGAAATCCATCCATGCAGGAGACATGCAGATACACGACGATGTCATCTGCAAACCGGATGACTCTCCTCGTATTCTCATGTCAGCAGGTCTCCGTGTTTACAGTAGATCGTTTTCTACAGGCCCATTTCACCAAATGACTCATCTATAGGACACAGCTTTGCTCTTCCTGATGTCATCCATCCATCCATTCATCCATCCATCCATCCATCCATCCATTCATTCATCCATTCATTCATCCATTCATTCATTCATTCATTCATCCATTCATTCATTCATTCATCCATTCATTCATTTATTCATTCATTCATCCATCCATCCATCCATCCATTCATTCATCCATTCATCCATCCATCCATTCATTCATTCATCCATTCATTCATCCATCCATCCATCCATCCATCCATTCATTCATCCATTCATCCATCCATCCATTCATTCATCCATTCATTCATTCATTCATTCATTCATTCATTCATCCATTCATTCATTCATTCATCCATTCATTCATTTATTCATTCATTCATCCATCCATCCATCCATCCATTCATTCATCCATTCATTCATTCATTCATTCATTTAAATTAGGACAATGCACATTCATCGATGTTCTAGCATAGCTACAACATAAGTATGTCAGGATTGGCACACTTCAGGCCTCCTTCGGTCGTGTGTCTTGGACACTCGGGTAAAGAGAGGGGCAGAGCTGTCCACCGATCACTACCTGGTAGTGAGTTGGATTTGCTGGCAGGGAGCAAAGCCAGACAGATTTGAGGGACCCGAATATACTGGGAACATCTGGCTGAGACCTCCATCGGGGAAGTCTTTAACTCCCACATCATGGAGAGCTTCAAACAGGTACAGAGGGAGGCTGTATTGGGGCAGTTTGCCAAGTGTGAAGCGGCTGGGGTGAGGGTCTTCACTGCTAAATTTGAGGCCATGGTTCTTGACCGAAACAGGTGGTTTGCCATCTCTCAGTGGGTGGAGTGTCCCTGCCCCAGGTGGAGAAGTTTAAATACTTTGGGGTCTTGTTCAGTGAGGGAAGACCGGAGCGTGAGATTGACAGGCGGATCGGAGCGGCGTCCGTAGTTATGCTGTCGCTGTACCGGTCTGTTGTGATGAAGAGAGAGTTGATCTGAAAGCAAAGCTCTCAGTTTACCGGTCGATCTCACCTGTGGTCATGAGCTCTGGGTCATGACCCAAAGAACAAGGTCCTGAGTACAAGGGGCTGAAATGAGCTTCCTCTGTAGGGGGGCTGGGCGCCCCTTAAAGTTAGGGGGAGGAGCTTGGTCACCTAGCGAGAGTTCGGAGTAGAACCGCTGCTCCTCCACATCGAACGGAGCCAGTTGAGGTGGCTCGGGCACCTGATCCGGATGCCTCCTGAGGAGGTGTTCTGGGCATGTCCCACTGGGTGGAGGCCCTGGGGAAGACCCAGGACTCGCTGGAGAGACTACAAGCACTAAAGTTTTGGTGTCTTCAGCTGATTCCATGGTTGCGTTGCTCTCTGGACCCTATGTTTGTTTGTGTTGTGCGTGTTGTTGTGTTGTGTATATGTGTGTCATTAAGACGAAAAGAGTTCCTTTTTCTGACATTGGAAAAATTCTCAGAGAAAAGAAAATTCAACAGTGTGCTTTGGCGAGCACAAACAGGAAACGAAAACGCCAAAAACCTACAAAATAAAGCAGGAAGAGAAACGATCAGCAGAATTTTAAAGGTTCAGAAACTTCCTGAAGGAAAGGAACCAGCAACCCAACCTTTAATATAGTCTGGATTAAAAACAGCTGAGTAAACAAAAACAAATGATGGAGCTCCTCAGTGAAGATGACGCCTTCAGAGTTCACTGCAGTTTCAGGCTATGCTGTCCCCCTGCAGCCCTGGGGGCCTCTGCATTTAGAGGAGGGGGTGTCTGTCCATCACTCATCGTGTCCTCCCCACACAGCCCCGCTGAGCTTGCACAAGTCGAGCCCGGCCTGTTTATCTGATCCCTGTGTGTTTTGGTCTTCCCTGTGGATGCGGCGGTTGTGAAACAGCTGGCGAGCCGGTGGGTCGTGTTCGTGGGGTGATCTGGCTCGGGCTGCTGCCTCAGCAGGATGGAGGCGGGGGGGGGGGTGTTATCAAGCCAAATGCAGAGCAGAGGACAAACCTGCAGGCTGTCGCTCATGCCGGCTGTGGTCCTCTTCATGTCACCCCGCAGGAGGACCTGGAGCTCCATCTAGAAGATCCCAGACTCTTTCTGCAACGGTTCTGTGACCGGCTGGTCTGAACCAGGTGAAACCCGCAGCCGCACACCATCACGCTGGCCGCTCTGCTGTGGTTTCCATGGTAACGGGATACCACATCATGATGCTGCAGATTATCTGAGTGGTTCAAACATGCTTCCTGTACGTATTTATGTGTAACATAAACACATTTATCATAAACGCATACATTTGATTTTAACATTTTTCTGGGGTGTTCTGTCTCCTGATTGGCTGTTCACTATTGTCAATCAATCTCCTCCATGCCGTACCAACATAACTCTTTGATTGCGATCAGATCTTCGTTTTGATTCTTTAGAACTGGACGTTTTTTTCTGTGAAGGTTTGAACTTTGAGTTTAAAGAGAGAAAAGTGTGAAAATGGTTGTCTGAAAAAGTAGAAAGTGCTCAGCGGTGAGTTTCAAAAATAAAGTTGATTACTTTAACCATCGCTCCTTATATTGAAACGGTTTAATTAAATGATTTTATTCCTGAAATGAAATGAAATCGTCTCCAGTTTGTATTTTCAGACTTTCTGTAAAGGTCGGTCCAAACTCTCCTGGGAATGTTGTTTCACAAGCGTCACAGATCCAACATGTTGGTTTACTTTCATTTTTAAAATCACTGTAAAATAAAAACTCCTAAAGAACCAGAACGCTGTTTATTTCCAACAGAAATGACGTCATGACATCACTGAGCCGCTACTGTTATCGTCTTCAGAACGTCTTCAGAAACACAGGAACTCATGAGACGCTCTTTCGTGTCACTGTCCTGGTTCTGCAGAGTCCGGTCTGGTCCAGTTGTCTCTTTGTGAAAGTGTGTGGTCCAAAGGACGAAGACCCTCCAGAGTTCAGCGTCTGATGCCAAGAACAACAGTGAAGCTGTCACCGAACCCGAGCCGCTGAGCAAACATCAGGAGATGGGGTCATAAACCAAACATGTCCATGAATGCAACACTCCGACCATGAACATCAGCATTCTACAGAGCTGGAGCTTTTACTTTGGCGGGTCCCAGCAGCAAAATGTATTTTTCATGAATTTGCTTAGTTTTAGCAGAAGCTTGTGTTTGATTTACAGGCGAAGAACATGAGGAGAACATGCAGGTTCTCCTCATGTTCCTCATGAGGAGAACATGAGGAGAACATGCAGGTTCTCCTCATGTTCCTCCATGTTCCTCATGAGGAGAACATGAGGAGAACATGCAGGTTCTCATCTCAGGTGGACATGAACCAGCAGACAGAAGAGCTTCAGGAAATGGTTCCGAGAGAAGATGATAGACATCAACCAGAACCAGGAGGACTTTAGGAGTAGAACCAGAAAAGTGTTGGATCCAGCCGAGGAGGAGCCACTTTACCATGATGAAGACTGTATGGTGAAGACAGTATGATGAAGAGTGTACGATGAAGACTGTATGGTGAAGACAGTATGAATGACTGAATGAACCTGTAGCAGCCACAGGAAGTGAGTGCAAAGGTCGTGGTGGGACGTGTGACCCTGTTGGCTAACGGAGAAGCCGACAGGACCATGTGCAGGACTTGATTCTGCAGGCGGGGGGATGATCTCAGGAATGAAGGGGAGAGGGGACAAGTGTCTGAGCGGCGCCCCCGCCTTCTGTTCCTGAACTTCATGGAAACCTGGAAGCTCCAGCTGTTGCAGTTCCTCCAAAAACCTCTGGAGGCAGGTTCTGATTTCTGAAGCTTTGTGGCGTTTGTGGATTTTTGATTATTCCAGAAAACTCTGGAAGGTCCACCAGTCTCCTGTCTTCTTGGGGGCGTGGTTTTCTGATTGACAGGTTGACTAATAGGTGAATTCAACAAACTGTCAAACTTTACTTTGACCCGCCCAGCTGCAGTTATTGAGGAGGGCGGGGCAAATGGTGGTTCCTGTGTCCGACCCTCTATGGGGTTCATTTTTTGTTCTTCAGAATCCAGTCCTGTGATTATCCTCCTGAAAGAGAAAGCAAAAAGATCGGGTCTGATCTTCCTGGTGTTTTAGAGGAAAGAGTTGCATGCTGGGAAGTGGAGGAGATTCTCTCCGAACAGTTAAAGTAGTTATCAATAATGACCCCTAAATGACTTACAGGCCATGTGATTCTGCAGGACTGACGACAACTCTGGTGGAAAAGACAGCAAGAACGGAGTGTCATCAGCATAGAATTGATGAGAGAACCTGAATGATTCTGCTCAAACGGGTCTACAGACCAGCAACAAAAGAAGGCTCAGAACAGAACCCTGAGGAACACCAGATGAGCAGCAGTGGGGGCTGGATTCCTCAACCTGCTACGAAACTTTTAAAGTTACTTTAAAGTGTCTCATTCCCATTCTGGAGATGTTAGAAAGGGGTGGAGTCTCCTCCACCCTTAGTGAGAAAGACTTTGGCGGGTCATGAGGTGTTCCAGTTCTTGTTTTTGTGAAGACGGGTGGATCTTATCACCTGTAAGATGAAACTTTCCTTGTTCTTTGTCTTGTTGCTTCTGGATCTCCTTTCAAGGGAACACCAAGGCCCGGCTGGTGGAGGGTCAAAGGTCACTCCCTCCTCTTCCTTCCAGCAGATCGTTCATAAAAACCGAAGGAGGACCTAAGAAAAGATCCAAACTCTGCACACAGAGTTCGCTCACCGGCTGGGTGGAGAGCACGAGCTCACATGAAACGAAACAAGAAGCAGCTGCTCTGCAGAAGTTGGGAGACAGTCGCCATGGCAACAGGGGCTCATAACAGGGCTGCGGAGCCAAAACCAAGTTCAGGTTGGGGTGTTGGGGGATGGATCACATGTCTCCACCTCGAGGTCAATGATCAGAAGAGTCAGAGAGCGGTTTCTTCTTTTCACGTTCTCAGCTCTCCTTCCTCATTCTGACCTTCTGACCTCACAGTTCAAAAACGAAGATGAGCGACGCGGAGTGGGCGTGGCCTCTGAGTCACCAGGAAAGTGATGAGCCGCAGTTAGCAGAGGTCAAAGTCCTGTGCAAATGTGTGTCAATGCGTGTTTGAGTGCACGTGTGCGTCTGAACATGTGTGTGTGTGCCTGTGTGTTTCTGTGCATCTGTGTTTCTGTGCATGTGTGTTTCTATTGCATGTGTTTGCCTGTGCGCAGGTGTGTCTTTGACTTTTTTGAGTTTATGTGTGTGCGTGCATGTGTGTCTGTCTGTGTGTATCTGTGTGCATGTGTGTGACGATTGCATGCGTGTGTTTGTATGTGTTTTTTAAATTGTGTTTCTAGTGCATGTGTTTGCTTGTGTGCTTGTGTGTTTGTGTGCTTGTGTGTTTCTGTGTGCATGTGTTTGCCTGTGCGCAGGTGTGTGTCTCTGACTTTGTACGTGTGCGTTTGTGTGTGAAAATGTGTGTGTGTTTCATCCAGTTTCATCACTTTTCTTATGAAATCCTGCAGCCAGTCTCCAGTGCAGCGGTGGAGAAAGGCTGCCCCCTACTGGAGAAAAGGATCGAGCTGAAGCAGAAAACGTGACAAATTTTCCTCCTGAGTTTGAAATCCAGAGAGAATGTTCACAAATAGATCCGTTAGACACTCACCAAGCACCGCCCAACATAGATGACACACAGTTTAGTTTTATGTGCTCTTTTATTTTTTATCCCCGGAGGATTTCTGAGCAGAATCCTCTAAAGTCATCCACCAACGAGGAAACCGGTGAAGTCTGATGATGAAAACGTCTTCAGTCACATTTGATCCCCGTCTTCTTTGTTCAGGTTCCTTCAACGTCATGTCCTCCTTTCCTCTGTCTCCTTCTTCTCCTTCTTCTGGGCCTCCTCCTCTACCTCCTCCTTGTCCTCTCACTCTCACTCGTCTTCTTCTTCTTTGTCTTCTACCTGCTTTCATTTTTGTTGAAGACAGGTGAACTCACCTGAGTGAAGCATTTTCAAAGCAGCCCCGGGCTTCTCCCTCGCCTGGCGCACGTGCTTCTCCAGGTCCTTCATCAGTGCAGCCATCGGGGCTTTGAAGCGAGCAGGAAGTGACCTCACAGCCCTCACCTGGTCTCAGGTGTGGCAGTGTGTGGAGAAATGTACAAATCGCTGTGTAGTCTGTTCATTCATTCCTTTTGTTGTGTGTTTGTGCGTTCATTAATGTTGTGCTCAGGTGTTTTCTCACTGGAGTAGAATTTAGTAAACTGCGTGAAATGTTTTCTTTGACGTAAAACGAGGAATTCTGGTGGAGACGGTTCTGTTCAGTCTCCATGATGGAGGAACAGAGAAGATTGGAGAACATTTGTTCTGTTTGCTTTTCAGGTCTTCTGATGAATGTTCCTCAATGTTTTATTTGTTCATACTATTATTTGATGTTACGTCCAGATGCTGTGGTGTAGTGGTTCGCACGCTTACCACACAGTGAGACGGTCTTGGTTCAAACCCCAGCTGGATTCTGGGTGGAGTTTCTCTGTTCTCCTCGTTCAGACGTGGATTGGTGACTTTAAGGTGTCCTGCAGAACACTGGTACCTGTTCAGGGTCGGCCCCACCTTTGTCCAAAAGTAGCTGGGATAGGCTCCAGCAACACTATCACCCCAAAAGGGATTCAGTTCTGAAGATGGTCAGACTGCTGGACCGGGGGTGGAGTGGATTTCCCTCTTAGAACAGTCTGAAGGCTGGTGGGTTGGACCAGCAGAGGAGCGTGTTCTGGCCGGGTCAGAGTGTTTGGGCTGAGTCTGCAGGTTCCTGCTGAGGCCTGAACTCTGTGGTACAGAGGCCGCAGATGGAAAAGCTGTTCAGAGACCCGGAACCGGTTTGTTCTGCTCCTCTCCAGTCCTCTGAGCCTCTGAGGGTTTTAGGAGATCCGCAAAAAACAGTTCCTCCTTTTATTGATCAGATGATGAGGATCTGACAGCTCAACCCGTTCTGCAACGGTTCTCCACAGGTTCTCCACAGGTTTTCCACAGGTTCACTACATGTTCTCCACAGGTTCTCCACCAGTCCTCCACAGGTTCTCCAGAGGTTCACAACAGGTTCTCCACCAGTTTTCCACAGGTTCTCCGCAGGTTCAACACATGTTCTCCACAGGTTCTCCACCAGTTTTCCACAGGTTTTCCGCAGGTTCACCACAGGTTCTCCACCAGTCCTCCACAGGTTCTCCAGAGGTTCACCACAGGTTCTCCACCAGTCCTCCACAGGTTCTCCAGAGGTTCACCACAGGTTCTCCACCAGTTTTCCACAGGTTCTCCACAGGTTCTCCACATGTTCTCCAGAGGTTCTCCACAGGTTCTCCAAAGGTTCACCACATGTTCTCCACAGGTTCACCGCAGGTTCACCACAGGTTCACCACAGGTTCTCCAAAGGTTCACCACAGGTTCACCGCAGGTTCACCACAGGTTCACCACATGTTCTCCATAAGTTCACCACAGGTTCTCCAGAGGTTCACCACAGGTTTTCCACAGGTTCACTACATGTTCTCCACAGGTTCTCCAGAGGTTCACCACAGGTACTCCACCAGTTTTCCACAGGTTCTCCGCAGGTTCACCAGAGGTTCTCCACCAGTTTTCCACAGGTTCACCATAGGTTCCCCACAGGTTCTCCATAGGTTCACCACAGGTTTTCCACAGGTTCACTACATGTTCTCCACAGGTTCTCCACCAGTCCTGCACAGGTTCTCCAGAGGTTCACCGCAAGTTCTCCACCAGTTTTCCACAGGTTCTCCGCAGGATTTCCACAGGTTCACCACAGGTACTCCACCAGTTTTCCACAGGTTCTCCACAGGTTTTCCACAGGTTCTCCACATGTTCTCCAGAAGTTCTCCACAGGTTCTCCAAAGGTTCACCACATGTTCTCCATAGGTTCACCACAGGTTCTCCAGAGGTTCACCACAGGTTTTCCACAGGTTCACTACATGTTCTCCACAGGTTCTCCACCAGTCCTCCACAGGTTCTCCAGAGGTTCACCACAGGTTCTCCACCAGTTTTCCACAGGTTCACCACAGGTTCTCCACCAGTTTTCCACAGGTTCTCCACAGGTTTTCCACAGGTTCATTACATGTTCTCCACAGGTTCTCCAGAGGTTCACAACAGGTTCTCCACCAGTTTTCCACAGGTTCTCCGCAGGTTCACCACAGGTTCTCCAAAGGTTCACCACAAGTTCACCGCAAGTTCACCACAGGTTTACCACATGTTCTCCAAAGGTTCACCACATTTTCTCCACAGGTTCACCGCAGATTCACCGCAGGTTCACCACATGTTCTCCATAGGTTCACCACAGGTTCACTACAGGTTTTCCACAGGTTCTCCACATGTTCTCCAGAGGTTCTCCACAGGTTCTCCAAAGGTTCACCACATGTTCTCCATAGGTTCACCACAGGTTCTCCAGAGGTTCACCACAGGTTTTCCACAGGTTCACTACATGTTCTCCACAGGTTCTCCACCAGTCCTCCACAGGTTCTCCAGAGGTTCACCACAGGTTCTCCACCAGTTTTCCACAGGTTCTCCACAGGTTTTCCACAGGTTCATTACATGTTCTCCACAGGTTCTCCAGAGGTTCACAACAGGTTCTCCACCAGTTTCCACAGGTTCTCCGCAGGTTCACCACAGGTTCTCCACAGGTTCTCCATAGGTTCACCACAGGTTCTCCACCAGTCCTCCACAGGTTCTCCAGAGGTTCACCACAGGTTCTCCACCAGTTTTCCACAGGTTCTCCGCAGGTTCACCACAGGTTCTCCACAAGTTCTCCACAGGTTCTCCACAGGTTCTCCACCAGTTTTCCACAGGTTCTCCGCAGGTTCACCACAGGTTCTCCAAAGGTTCACCACAAGTTCACCACAAGTTCACCACAGGTTTACCACATGTTCTCCAAAGGTTCACCACATTTTCTCCACAGGTTCACTGCAGATTCACCGCAGGTTCACCACATGTTCTCCATAGGTTCACCACAGGTTCACTACAGGTTTTCCACAGGTTCTCCACATGTTCTCCAGAGGTTCTCCACAGGTTCACCACATGTTCTCCATAGGTTCACCACAGGTTCTCCAGAGGTTCACCACAGATTTTCCACAGGTTCACTACATGTTCTCCACAGGTTCTCCACCAGTCCTCCTCAGGTTCTCCACAGGTTCACCACGGGTTCTCCACCAGTTTTCCACAGGTTCACCACAGGTTCACCACATGTTCTCCACCAGTTTTCCACAGGTTCTCCACACGTTGACCACAGGTTCTCCACAGGTTCTCCAAAGGTTCACCACATGTTCTCCACAGGTTCACCGCAGGTTCACCACAGGTTCACCACATGTTCTCCACAGGTTCACCACAGGTTCTCCAGAGGTTCACCACAGGTTTTCCACAGGTTCATTACATGTTCTCCACAGGTTCTCCAGAGGTTCACAACAGGTTCTCCACCAGTTTTCCACAGGTTCTCCGCAGGTTCACCACAGGTTCTCCACAGGTTCTCCATAGGTTCACCACAGGTTCTCCACCAGTCCTCCACAGGTTCTCCAGAGGTCCACCACAGGTTCTCCACAGGTTCTCCACAGGTTCTCCAAAGGTACTCCACAGGTTCACCACATGTTCTCCAAAGGTTCACCACGTGTTCTCCACAGGTTCAACGCAGGTTCACCGCTGGTTCACCACAGGTTCTCCACAGGTTCTCCACAGGTTCACCACATGTTCTCCACAGGTTCACCACAGGTTCACCACATGTTCTCCTTAGGTTCACCACAGGTTCTCCAGAGGTTCACCACAGGTTTTCCACAGGTTCACTACATGTTCTCCACAGGTTCTCCACCAGTTTTCCACAGGTTCTCCGCAGGTTCACCACAGGTTCTCCACAGGTTCTCCACCAGTTTTCCACAGGTTCTCCGCAGGTTCACCACAGGTTCACCACAGGTTCACCACAGGTTCTCCAAAGGTTCACCACAGGTTCACCGCAGGTTCACCACAGGTTCACCACATGTTCTCCATAAGTTCACCACAGGTTCTCCAGAGGTTCACCACAGGTTTTCCACAGGTTCACTACATGTTCTCCACAGGTTCTCCAGAGGTTCACCACAGGTACTCCACCAGTTTTCCACAGGTTCTCCGCAGGTTCACCAGAGGTTCTCCACCAGTTTTCCACAGGTTCACCATAGGTTCCCCACAGGTTCTCCATAGGTTCACCACAGGTTTTCCACAGGTTCACTACATGTTCTCCACAGGTTCTCCACCAGTCCTGCACAGGTTCTCCAGAGGTTCACCGCAAGTTCTCCACCAGTTTTCCACAGGTTCTCCGCAGGATTTCCACAGGTTCACCACAGGTACTCCACCAGTTTTCCACAGGTTCTCCACAGGTTTTCCACAGGTTCTCCACATGTTCTCCAGAAGTTCTCCACAGGTTCTCCAAAGGTTCACCACATGTTCTCCATAGGTTCACCACAGGTTCTCCAGAGGTTCACCACAGGTTTTCCACAGGTTCACTACATGTTCTCCACAGGTTCTCCACCAGTCCTCCACAGGTTCTCCAGAGGTTCACCACAGGTTCTCCACCAGTTTTCCACAGGTTCACCACAGGTTCTCCACCAGTTTTCCACAGGTTCTCCACAGGTTTTCCACAGGTTCATTACATGTTCTCCACAGGTTCTCCAGAGGTTCACAACAGGTTCTCCACCAGTTTTCCACAGGTTCTCCGCAGGTTCACCACAGGTTCTCCAAAGGTTCACCACAAGTTCACCGCAAGTTCACCACAGGTTTACCACATGTTCTCCAAAGGTTCACCACATTTTCTCCACAGGTTCACCGCAGATTCACCGCAGGTTCACCACATGTTCTCCATAGGTTCACCACAGGTTCACTACAGGTTTTCCACAGGTTCTCCACATGTTCTCCAGAGGTTCTCCACAGGTTCTCCAAAGGTTCACCACATGTTCTCCATAGGTTCACCACAGGTTCTCCAGAGGTTCACCACAGGTTTTCCACAGGTTCACTACATGTTCTCCACAGGTTCTCCACCAGTCCTCCACAGGTTCTCCAGAGGTTCACCACAGGTTCTCCACCAGTTTTCCACAGGTTCTCCACAGGTTTTCCACAGGTTCATTACATGTTCTCCACAGGTTCTCCAGAGGTTCACAACAGGTTCTCCACCAGTTTTCCACAGGTTCTCCGCAGGTTCACCACAGGTTCTCCACAGGTTCTCCATAGGTTCACCACAGGTTCTCCACCAGTCCTCCACAGGTTCTCCAGAGGTTCACCACAGGTTCTCCACCAGTTTTCCACAGGTTCTCCGCAGGTTCACCACAGGTTCTCCACAAGTTCTCCACAGGTTCTCCACAGGTTCTCCACCAGTTTTCCACAGGTTCTCCGCAGGTTCACCACAGGTTCTCCAAAGGTTCACCACAAGTTCACCGCAAGTTCACCACAGGTTTACCACATGTTCTCCAAAGGTTCACCACATTTTCTCCACAGGTTCACTGCAGATTCACCGCAGGTTCACCACATGTTCTCCATAGGTTCACCACAGGTTCACTACAGGTTTTCCACAGGTTCTCCACATGTTCTCCAGAGGTTCTCCACAGGTTCTCCAAAGGTTCACCACATGTTCTCCATAGGTTCACCACAGGTTCTCCAGAGGTTCACCACAGATTTTCCACAGGTTCATTACATGTTCTCCACAGGTTCTCCACCAGTCCTCCTCAGGTTCTCCACAGGTTCACCACGGGTTCTCCACCAGTTTTCCACAGGTTCACCACAGGTTCACCACATGTTCTCCACCAGTTTTCCACAGGTTCTCCACACGTTGACCACAGGTTCTCCACAGGTTCTCCAAAGGTTCACCACATGTTCTCCACAGGTTCACCGCAGGTTCACCACAGGTTCACCACATGTTCTCCACAGGTTCACCACAGGTTCTCCAGAGGTTCACCACAGGTTTTCCACAGGTTCATTACATGTTCTCCACAGGTTCTCCAGAGGTTCACAACAGGTTCTCCACCAGTTTTCCACAGGTTCTCCGCAGGTTCACCACAGGTTCTCCACAGGTTCTCCATAGGTTCACCACAGGTTCTCCACCAGTCCTCCACAGGTTCTCCAGAGGTCCACCACAGGTTCTCCACAGGTTCTCCAAAGGTTCACCACAGGTTCACCACATGTTCTCCAAAGGTTCACCACGTGTTCTCCACAGGTTCAACGCAGGTTCACCGCTGGTTCACCACAGGTTCTCCACAGGTTCTCCACAGGTTCACCACATGTTCTCCACAGGTTCACCACAGGTTCACCACATGTTCTCCTTAGGTTCACCACAGGTTCTCCAGAGGTTCACCACAGGTTTTCCACAGGTTCACTACATGTTCTCCACAGGTTCTCCACCAGTTTTCCACAGGTTCTCCGCAGGTTCACCACAGGTTCACCACAGGTTCACCACAGGTTCTCCAAAGGTTCACCACAGGTTCACCGCAGGTTCACCACAGGTTTACCACATGTTCTCAAAAGGTTCACCACATTTTCTCCACAGGTTCACCGCAGATTCACCGCAGGTTCACCACATGTTCTCCATAGGTTCACCACAGGTTCTCCAGAGGTTCAAAACAGGTTTACCACATGTTCTCCAAAGGTTCACCACATTTTCTCCACAGGTTCACCATAGGTTCACCACAGGTTCTCCACAGGTTCTCCAAAGGTTCACCACATGTTCTCCACATGTTCACCACAGGTTTACCACATGTTCTCCATAGGTTCACCACAGGTTCTCCAGAGGTTCACCACAGGTTTTCCACAGGTTTACTACATGTTCTCCACGGGTTCTCCACCAGTCCTCCACAGGTTCTCCAGAGGTTCACCACAGGTTCTCCACCAGTTTTCCACAGGTTCTCCGCAGGTTCACCACCAGTTTTCCACAGGTTCTCCACAGGTTTTCCACAGGTTCTCCACATGTTCTCCAGAGGTTCACCACTGGTTCTCCACAGGTTCTCCAAAGGTTCACCACATGTTCTCCACAGGTTCACCACAGGTTCTCCACAGGTTCACCACAGGTTCTCCATAGGTTCACCACAGGTTCTCCAGAGGTTCACCACAGGTTTTCCACAGGTTCACTACATGTTCTCCACAGGTTCTCCACCAGTCCTACACTGGTTCACCGCAGGTTATCCACAGGTTCTCCACAGGTTCACCATAGGTTCTCCACAGGTTCACCATAGGTTCTCCACAGGTTCACCACAGGTTCACCACAGGTTCTCCAGAGGTTCACCACAGGTTTTCCACAGGTTCACTACATGTTCTCCACAGGTTCTCCACCAGTCCTCCACAGGTTCTCCACAGGTTTTCCACAGGTTCTCCACAGGTTCACCATAGGTTCTCCACAGGTTCACCATAGGTTCTCCACCAGTTCTCCACAGGTTCTCCACAGGTTCTTCACAGGTTCTCCACCAGTTCTCCACAGGTTCTCCACATGTTCTCCACCAGTTTTCACATGTTCTCCACCAGTTTTCACAGGTTCTACACAAGTTCCCCACATGTCTTTAGGCTAGAGTTGTTTTAATGCCATTTTTAGATGCAGGAGCATTTTATTTATCATAAATGTTCTTCATGCTCTGTTCTACCACCAGAGGGCGCTACTGGAAAACGAGTGACGTGCGGTGAACTGAGCGGTGAATCTCCCTCATAATGTTTTTATTTGTTTGAAGCAAGCTTTCCTTTGCTAACCACGTCCCTGTTGTTTCTAGTCTATACTGTAACTGAAGCTGTTTGGGAAGAAAACTGTGGTCATTGATTCTGATGATGTGTTTTCTGCTCTGATATACTAATAAGAGAGAAATAAGTTGAAAATCCCTTTTTATTTGTTCTTTAGACAAAACGGAGTGATTCATAAGGAAAGTTTCTGTATGGCTGAACCGTCATGAGCAGAACGCACACAGAGCATCAAAGCAGGAAAACAGAAAAACATTTTTATTATGAAAGCCAAAAATGATATGTTCACATTTCAGAGTGACGTTGGGGTGAAAATGACTTTTTTTAGTACAATTCCAGAAAAGATCTTTAGTTTTTTCTGGATGTTCTTTCAAAGGTTGGGGTGGATTGTTTGAATGTATCTTAGCATGAGTTAATCGTTGGAGTAATTTTGTACATGATTTTATTATTTATCATACATTTTTGGTTCCACTGCAGCCTTTTCTCCAGATCCTGTGTGGAACAAACCGACTCCAGTAGTTTTTGGGGCAGAAATGACGTCCCTTTGAAAAATCTTTGTTGCTCTTCTTGTGGGCAGGACTAAAACAGATTATTCCTGGGGTGTCAGTTGCATCCATGGAGGGCATTTCTTCATTTCTGACAGATGTCTTAAACATTTGACATATATTTTTGGAAACGACATCAAACACGATGGCATAATCTCCATGAGACACAACCAGATTGTATTTAGGATTGAATTCAGTACCTTCATAAATAACGCGCCGACCTCCAGACTGTGAGGAATATGACGTCATCCTGCTCAGGTCAAAGTCTCCGCTCCCTAATCATCAAGCATGTGGTCTGGTAAGCCTTCACAATAAAAGCATTAATGGGAGTTTTAACTTCTCTTTGAAAAAGGGGGAACAATGAAAAATAAAATATGCTATAATTTACAGCATTAATATGGAAGTTCATATTCCGTAAACAGCAAAGAAAAGGAGAAGAAATGTTCTTTTAGGACACACTAACACTTCATTTGTGAGAAAGGAGGGCGCCTGTACATACATGTTTTTAAGGTGGTTGTAAAAAACCTTTGCTTCTAATTAGACGCTAGAATAGAATAGAATAGAAAACCCCCATTTTTACATGACAGAAAAAAAGAAATAGACTTGACACAACTATTAAGTTGAACGCTTTAGTTCAGACTAAGCTAACAGGAAAGCGTTAGCCTCCAGAAATACTCAGTTGTTCAGAAAAGCTTCTTTTTTCCCCAAAAGCGGACACAGTTTTATTTTGACAGGCTGCAGCGGAAGTGCGGGCGCGCGCTCCCCTTCAGCTGGTCGTCCGGGACGCGCCTGTCATTCTCCAGTCTCCTCCGTGCAGGACGCACGCGCCGCCGCCGCTCTCCCTGCCAGCGGCTCGCGGCTTCCTCCGCCATGTCCTCCGTCACGTGCCGGGTCCAGTTCCTGGAGGACTCGGACCCGTTCGTCTGCACGAACTATCCCGAACCGCGCAGACCTCCGACCGTGGACCTGGAGGAGAACCTGCCTGTGAGCGAGCAGATCCCGGGGATCCACAAGCTGCTGCAGGCGCCGCATAGGGTGGGTCGGAACCGGGTTCGTTTGGTCCTCTTGGAAGCTCCTCGGGTTCTCTGGAGAACTTCTTCTGGCTGAAGCTTCAGTTTTGAAGTTTGAACAGAACCAGTTCTAAGTGAAACAAGACTTTTGGTTGTTCTCTAAAACCAGGAGGCGGAGCCTCGTCTGCAGCTCCAGGTTCTCCCTGGTCTGTGCAGCTGAGCAAGGCAGGTTTAGCACCTTCCCCTCCAGCCCTTTATCTCCTTCAAACCCAAACGTTCTGAAACCTTCTTCTGGGTTTGGTTCCACCTGCAGACCTGGATTAGAGGGGTCCTGGTCTGCTGAGTCCAGCACGTTTGTCCGTCCAACTTTCAGTCCACAGTCCGGATCTCCTCCCAGAAATCCTTCCTTCCCACAATCCTTTGCAGCCACAGGCTTGAAGGAGAGCATTGATCTGCCATTCATCAAAGATGTTCTCATGAAGGTCTTTCTGTTGGAGGTTTAGGGTTCTGGTCCGGCGCCGTTCTGTGAAGGAACAGCAAAACCGATCAGGTCAGCGGTTCTCGGATCTGTTTACTCTAAATGTCGCAGAATCAGACGTTTGCTTGTCTGTAGACCAACATCTGTGGTTGGGTTCCTGCTGCTGGTTCTTCCTTCATGAAGGAACCAGAGGACAGATGTTCTTCAGATGTTTCTGTGGACCTCAGTCCTGCAGATCTTCTTCTTCAGTGTCTGGAACCGATTTTCCGTGTTTGGCCTTTGGTCTGATGATCCTGATCTCGGATCTTCATCTCCTCAGTTTGGCCTTCGTTGGGTTAACATCTTGATTTACTGAAGTGTCGGTTCTCCTCGGTTCTTCTGCTGCTTCTGGTCCCGCTCGTCAGCATGACGCTGGAGCTGCTTCAGGTGCAGCACAACTCCTGGAGGTCGAGGTCCCGTTGGTCCCGTTGGTCCTGTTGGTCCCGGTGGTTCTGGTGGTCCCGGTGGTTCTAATGGTCCCGGTGGTTCTAGTGGTCCCGGTGGTTCCGTTGGTCCTGTTGGTCCTGGTGGTTCTGGTGGTCCCGGTGGTTCTAGTGGTCCCGGTGGTTCTAGTGGTCCCGGTGGTTCCGTTGGTCCTGTTGGTCCTGGTGGTTCTGGTGGTCCCGGTGGTTCTAGTGGTCCCGGTGGTTCTGATGGTCCCGGTGGTCCCAGTGGTTCTAGTGGTCCCGGTGGTTCTGGTGGTCCCGGTGGTTCCGTTGGTCCTGTTGGTCCCGGTGGTTCTGGTGGTCCCGGTGGTTCTAGTGGTCCTGGTGGTTCTGATGGTCCCGGTGGTCCCAGTGGTTCTAGTGGTCCCGGTGGCTCTGGTGGTCCCAGTGGTTCCGTTGGTCCTGTTGGTCCCGGTGGTTCTGGTGCCGTGAGCACGAAGCTGAGGTTCCTTCATCTCCAGGGTTCTGCAGACAAACGTCCCAGTGAGTGTCGGGACGGTACGGAGGTCCATGTTGGGTTGATGAGATCTTTTCCCTCTGATGTAGTTCTGCTTGAGCGTACGGCCACATTACCCAGAATGCATCAGTGCCTTAAACAAACCTGAAGGCATTAGCGTGGTGTTTGAAACTTCCTGCTACTTTGTAATTTCCTGTTCAAGGTGAAGATGGCGGCATAAACATGGCGGCGCAGGGGGTCTTAACGTTAGAACAACTAGTGCGGGAGCAGGAAATGGCGGTTGCCTTGGATACGCCACGCTGGCCACACCCCTCCCTATTCTACGTTTTGGCGACGTGCGCCGATGTAAAACTACGAAATGACTCGGATAAACAGAGAAAGTGAGAAGACGTGAGTTTTCCCCGTCATGATGGGAAATGGAACGTTCCTGTTAATGATTGTTTGGTGCGTAAACAGGCTCACTGACGGACAACAAACCTGCTGTTTGTTTGTAAACAATGGTCGGGGGAGGGGCTTGATCTTTATTGAATGTTAGATACGGAATGTAGAACGTAAGCATCAGGAATCAAACCGGCGTCAGCGTTCTTGTCCTACCCGGACTTTAACGTTCAGCCACTAAAATCCGACATGAAGACGCAGAAAAATCCCCTGATGGACGTGACCTTTGACCTCCTGAAGCTTCTGTGTGGAGTCGCTGTTTTTGGATCAGTCTAAGGACCGGAGTGACGGCTCCTCCGTCAAATGGTTCTGATCCAGGAGAGCAGAATGTTGGTTCCGGTCTGGTTCTGAGTCCTGCAGCATCTCCAGGTGCCACACGGTCCGTGGCCTTTGGTGTTCCTCCACGGAGAACCCACCTGGACCGACCCAACCAACTGAAGTTTTTGGCGTGGCGCTGTGACTCTGGCTGGGATCCGTTGTGACAGATGCTCTTCAGAACCAGACGGAGCTCTGGCGTCATGGCAACGGAACCTTTGGATTTTCACAGATGCAGAAAAGAGCAAAACCTTTTTTGCTGAAATGATTTTAGTGAAAGAACCGGTGAGGTTTCGGGACGGACCTTCACCCCGGGAGCGGGCCGTCCTCCGGTTCTTCTGGCCGCCGTTCCTTCAGAGACGTCTTGGATTGTTTGGCGGAACGCGTCCGTCCATATGTTCACGCAGCCACGGCGGCCGCATGGCCGCTGGAGATGCACGTATGGGCAGACAAGGAATCGAACCTCCAACTGTTCCTCTGCTCCACAGCCATCGAGATGTTCTTAAAGTTAAACTCTGTCACTAAAGCTGCAGAACTTCTGCTCAAGAGCACATCAGAAGTGTGTAGGGCCCGGCCTCTGACCCTCAGAACCGTCCGTCGGTTCTGAGGGTCTTTGTGTTTCAGAACGTTTGCCGTCTGGAGAACCGCTCGTTGCAGGGAGTTGGGTTTTCCTGACAGGAAGTGAACGCAGCAGCGCCACCCTCCCAGGATCACTCAGTCGTGAGTCACTTCTTACGCAACAGGCCGTCTGCGCAGGCCAAGGTCCGCAGACGGCTGCGTCACGCCTCTGCCAGTAAATGTTGTTAGATCATTCCTGATTGTTGGATGATGATGAAGAAATTCAGCAGTTTCTGCGGCTCCTAAACTGACAGTCAGACGAGAACGTGGCCATTTGGAGAACGTTCCTATTGTTCCGACAGCGTTCCCTTTGTCCTTTAGCTCCTCCCCCTAAGGGATCAGCGGATCTAGAGGATAACCAAAGATAAAATGTTTGTTGATGATACAATGATGACATAATACATGTAACCATCAGCATCATCTGCAACGGAACCGACTTAGAACAGGCTCAGTCCGAATGACCCAGCAGAACTGTGGGCATCTAGAACATGGTTCTTCAGAACCGGATTTCCAGAACATCTCCCGTGTGGAAGGCGGTTTCATCCTCACGGGTCATCAGCCGTCCCGGTCCTCTGTTCTCCTGTCTCCTGGTTCTCTGTGGTTCTCCTGGTGATGGTTCCGTCAGCCTTCCTGCTCAGCGGCTCCACAGTCCGCCGTTTGAGCGTCAGTGGAATCTGAAGCATCCGCTGAAGGTCTCAAAGTGGCGGTTCCACTTCTCTCCAACCTTTCCGACTCCCTAATTGTTACCATCACACCACAGGGCTGGAGCAAACGCCGGGTAGATCTACTGAGAAGATATCCACTAAGACATTCCATCCATTCTCTGCTGCATGGAGCCCCCCTCCCCCCGCTTGCTGATGGCGGAGGAAGTGGGCGGGGCCTGTAAACAGCAGATAAGCCCGGACGAACAGACGGACGGATGTAATAGTCACCACGGCGAGCAGATAGCGGCCCAGCAGGTCCTTCCGGCTGGTGTCCAGCAGCAGGACGTGTTTTTGACCTCTGACCTCCTGTGAGGTCGGCTGGTTGATGGTTCTGATCAGTGCAGAACCGTCTGACGGTGGGTTGGGTTTGGTAGAACCGTGTGAGGTTCTTTGATGGCAAAAGAAGACTTTAAATGACGTGGCTGACGCATGAATCACTGAGGAGCTGCACACAAACGGGACAATAACCACACGGTTCTGGTTCTACGGTGGTGTTTTGTTCTGTGGTTTTAACGTTGTTCATTCCTGATACGTCTGTGAAAACTTCACATCTTTTCTCCCTGTTCCTCCTAGATTCTTGTATTTTCCTCAGTTCTTAGGCTTGACCGTACGTAGCGGCCTTTAGGGAGAGCTGCTGCTGACGGAGGTTTGGGGTTCCACCGCTGGAGGCCGCGGTGCTCTCCTGCAGGAGTTATGGAGGACGGAACATGGCAGAGGACGAGCGGCTCCATCTGACCTCAGGGGTTAGGTTCTGCTGTGGGGTCATGGCGTCCTCCTTCAGTTGGGTGTTTGATTCCTGTCCCAGCAGGACCTGAGTTTAGTGGAGCGGCTTGTTTTCTGCAAACATGACTCAGCAGATCCTGCTGCCTCTGCATGATTGCTGACGGCAGAAAGATCTCGTCTCGGTTTGATGATGGATTTCCATAAATGGTAAATCAGCAAAGACGCATCAGGATTCTAACAGGAAGCTGAAACGCCGTCCAGAACCAAACAGTCAAACGCCGGGAGGACCCGGACCCCTGGACGCCACGGCTTCCTCCTCCACGCCGTTTCTTCGGTTCATGAGGGACAGGAAGTGATGCGACCTGTGATGGCCGGGTGACACGTCCTGGGACCTTTGGCCCTTTGACATCTGGGATTTGCTCCAACAACCCCTGACAGGATCAGAGGCAGGTCTAAAAATGGACCCAAGCTGTGCTTTGAAGTAGCATTACTCCAGCTGGAGTGAAAAGTACTCATCTGAGTATAAAAGTACTGGCTCTACTCTAGTAAAAGTATGAGGCTGTAACTGTAAGAGAAGGATTCTGGAAAGTACTCGAGTACTTCACCCCCCCTGCTCAGGATGGTCTTAGCGTGGCTGAAGGGGCAGGTCATCCAGGAGCTGAGCGCCGGCGCTCGTCAGCTGAGGAGAATGCGGTCCTGCAGGTCCCGGCGCCCGGCCCGATGTCATTCTGCGGCATGAGCCAGGCTCAGCGCGGTGACTCACACGGACGGAAATACACGCTCAGCCTGAAACAGCACTGCTGACGGCGGGGGAGGGGCTGGGGTCAGCGGAGGAGACGGCGTGAGGTTTGCTCCAGAACAACAGCTGATGGCGGCACGGCGAGCCCTCCTCTTCAGCTCAGCTCGGGTTCGGGGCCGGTTCTGGTTGTCCGGTTCTCAGAGGATTGTGAAGGAGGTTTTCACGGAGCCGGTTTCAGTTCAGCCACTGGATCCGGTCTTCCTCAGTTCAAAGTCCAGTTCCCTGAGAGCTCCTGAAGCTCCGCCCCCATTCATCCCAATACAGCTCCCTTTGATGAAGAGGAAGAGCCCACTCCTGCAGTCATCTTCATCCTGGAGATGAACCAGCAGAACCTCAGACTGATGAAGTTCTTTTACAGATCGCGTGTGTACATGTGCATGTATGTGTACATGTGCATGTATGTGTACATGTGCAGGTATGTGTGTGTGTCCATGTCCTACTGATTCTTACTATTTATTTTCTCCCCTCCCCCGTTAGTCCCACCCGCCCTCCTGCCCCTGTGTGGCAGCAGGTCATGGCTGCTGATGGAGCTTCTCCTGCTCCTCCTCTGACCTCCTTTCTCCTCTTCCTCCCACAGCTGGAGGACTGCAGCCTCCAGCTGAGTCCTGGCGGACACTACCTGGACCTGGACTTGTCTCTGGCCGAGCAGCGGGACGAGCTGGAGAGCTTCTACGACGACGTGGCGTGAGAGCTTTTGCTTTTTCTCGTCTGTAAACGTCAGCATCTTCCTCCAGTCTGCGGCCTCCTCCTCCTCTGTCCTCCTCGTTCTTTCCGCGCCTCCATGCCGTCGTTCTTTCCAAACACTAATCCCAGCAGGCCGCCGTCTCCACGCGGGGTTTTCTGTGGAACCGGAGCGTCTGATGTTCTGTGACGTCTGCTGTTTCCACAGGAATGGCAAGAAGCCGCTTCTGATCCTGAGGACCCAGCTCTCTGTGCGCGTCCACTGCATCCTGGGTAATTATGTGTGTGTGTGTGTGTGTGTGTGTGTGTGTGTGTACACTCTTGTCTAAACAAAGTTCAGGGGAGGGAAAATGCTCCTGCAGGTCTGGATGTGTGAGGAGGCTCTGAACCAGCAACCAGTCTGTCAACACAGTTCTGAGGCAGGATCAGCGGGGAAAGTTGTTGGTTGCCCTGGGTGTGTGTGTGTGTGTGTGTGTGTGTGTGTGTGTGTGTGTGTTGGGGGGTAATTAGAGCCAGGCCGCTCCTGCGTGTGGCTGCATGCGGGTCAGGACACGGGTTGCAGGTTTCCAGTGGGAACCAGCAGCGTGTTGTTGCGTCACCGACTTGTTTAAGCAACAGCAGGAGGGCGGGGGGGGGGGGGTGTCTGTGTGCAAACCTGGAATCCCCCCCAAACAAAAGGTTAACTGTTGTATCTGAAAGAAAACCGTTGTTAGTGAGCCTTTGGGTTCTCCTGCAGAACTTCCTGCAGAGCTGCTGTCACCTGCGTCAGACACACCTGGGCGGCGTCCTGCACTCACCTGAGGCGGCGTCCTGCACTCACCTGGGCGTGTCTCAGTGGAGGTTCACAGAATAGTTTACAGTCCTTTCACTCACAGGAGTGAAAGGACATTTTTGGAGCGGACTTCCTGCTGGGGCTGAATGGCAGCCTGTGCTGCAGCGGTTCTGTGGCGTTCATCCGCTAAAGTTTCCGCTTCGTTGAAAACCTGTTTTCGTTTTTAGTTCCAGCTTCTCTCTGGCGGAGTTCTCCCTGACGCTGCAGAGGCTGAAGCTCTGCGTGTTTCAGAGTCCTGGAAAATCTGCTGTGGAGTTTGGAAAGTTTCTGTCTGAGCTGTAATTCTGCTGCTGGGTTCTGTCTGCGGTTCCTCTGAGTCAGCTGTTTGGCTCTGGGAGCTTCTGACTGTCCCTTCTGGAACCGCTGCCATCCCATCTCCAGTTGAAACGCCACCTCCCCTGGGAAACAGAAAATTCCCAGAGTTCCTGCTGCCCCCCCCCCCCCCCCCCTTAGAGGTCTTTCTTGGTGCAGAACATTTGCAGGAGCTGTGAGGTCACACGTTCGTTCCAAATAGTTTCTTCCATGAGGCTGACGGTCCAAAGACACCGGTGACGTATTTCATGAGTGTAGAAGTTCTTCACCGTGAGCAGAACATTAGAGCGCTGGGGTGGGGGGTGGGGGTGATAAATAGTCAAAATGTTTAGTATAGCTGCTCTACATTCTCTAAGCTTTAAGTACCAGACTTAATTAAACACATTCATCCACGGGGCGGGGGTCACCCACGGGGCGGGGGTCATCCACAGGGCGGGGCGGGGGTCATCCACGGGGCGGGGCGGGGGTCATCCACGGGGCGGGGCAGGGATCACCTGCATCACTTATGATCCCAATCACAGCATCTGAAGGTTCTAGACTCAGAAGGCAAAGGTTCTGGTCTTTAGCTCAGATTCTCTACTGATAACGTTCTTTCTCAGATTTGGTCTCTTGTTGGTGGGGCGGGTTTTAGATTAGGGGTTGGGGGGTTGGGGGGTTGGGGTTTTGAAATGCAGTAAATTTATGGTTTAGCTGTTTTTGTGGTCAAAAGTCCAAACCGGCCAAACATTGTTGGTGACCAACAAATACATGGAAGTTTTTCAGCGCACTGACAGAGCAGAAGGGGGGGGGGGGGGGTCCATATAAATGGAGGATCAGCAGATTCAGGGGGTGGGGGGGTGAGATCAGAGGACAGACACAGAAACACTGAAGCATCTGTAGACGGTGGACAGACGCAGAAGGAAGGTCGTTTCATCCGTGAGGGTCGATCAGTGACGGTTGACAGGAAACCAACTAACTGCTGCATTTCTGACTAGAAGGAACTTCCATCTATTTCAGCTGCAGTTTCACTGATCAAAGATCTTCATGGAGTTTTTCTGTGCTCTCTCAGCTGCAGCCATAATGACAGGAAACACCCTTCCGACTGTAGCGACTCACTTCCTGTCTGTGAAACTAAACAGGAGTCATCCGTCCATCCGTCACGGCTTCTACTTTTGATGTTGACGCTCTGTCACGTATTTTGTGGAATTTCACAGACAAAAGCTCACAACACGCTTCCATGACGGGAGCTCGCCAGACGCCACTTTGTTCGTTAGGTAAGGGTTAAAGGGGGAATTCTTAAGGTGGACAGATTTTCAAAGGAAATGCTGTCTGCAGCTCCGTCTGCAGCTCCGTCTGCAGATCCGTCTGCAGCTCCGTCTGCAGATCCGTCTGCAGCTCCGTCTGCAGCTCCGTCTGCAGCTCCGTCTGCAGCTCCGTCTGCAGATCTGTCTGCAGCTCCGTCTGCAGATCTGTCTGCAGATCCGTCTGCAGCTCCGTCTGCAGCTCCGTCTGCAGCTCCGTCTGCAGCTCCGTCTGCAGATCTGTCTGCAGCTCCGTTTGCAGATCCGTCTGCAGCTCCGTCTGCAGCTCCGTCTGCAGATCCGTCTGCAGATCCGTCTGCAGATCCGTCTGCTAGTCTGCGCAGGCATGTTTGTGTTTACTGCCCGACCCCTGCGAATCACGGTGAAACTGCAGATCTGCTGCTTTCTGTACTGATCAGAGTCTGAAACGCAACAACCAGGAATGACTGGAAGGAAGGACTTTGTTAGGAGACATCAGTCTGCACCTCTTCCATCACCTGGAATCATTAAATCTGTTAAAAAATTGAAGTAAACGCTAAGTTCAAACCCAGATTGTTTTCTGTTTTACTGAAGCGTTCAGCAGACGGATGTCAGGTTCTCAACCTGCGTTTATTTGAGGGGAAAAAGGTTCGACTCCCGCCTCTTCCTGTTTGGGAGAGTCATTTCCTGGTTCCTCTTGGTAATGGACGGTGATTATCTGGATGGTTTGGGAAGAGTTTGGCTCTTTTTTCTCATTCAGGCCTGTTTCAGTCAGAACTCAATGAAACGTCTGCAGCTGGAACAACAAAGACGTTTCCTCACATTCAGCCGTTTGTCGGCAGGAATGATGATAGCCGTGACCCGAGTTCCCGCCTCTGCCGCCGCTGAGCTTTACTTCAGGCTCAGGAGGTCAATCCTCTGTTTTATTGATCAGCATTTTTCTGTTTAGCATCGCTTCTGTTTTTGAAAACTCCTCCTTATTTCCTCTTCTTTAGCGTTTTTAGGCTTCTTTAGAAAGAACCTCTTAGAAATATGGTTTTATCAACGTTGAACCAGTTTTCAGATGTTTAACATTTTCCTCAGCAAAGTAAATCATTTAAAGCAACATTTTTATGGATTCTTAAAGTTTTTTTTTTTTTGGGTCCAGACAGATTTAAAACCGTGAAGCAGTCTGGATTTTTTTTCCTTTTTTAACTGTTTTTTCTTGCTTTTTACTAAATTAAAATAATTATTTAACAAAACTAGTTAGTTTGAATCAATCCTGGGATTCTGGTCAAATGTAAACCCCTTGAGCTGTTTTCTGAGTGTTTTGCTGCGTCTCTTTCTTAAAAACCGTCTCACTGTCTAACTCTTCTGTGGAAGCGTCTGTGCCCCCCCCACCGGATGGACCCACAGGCTTAGTGTTTATCTGGGGGCTCGGAGTTGAGATAACAGTATTTTTAGCTCCTTTAATCCCAGGAAGAAGCAAAAACATGTTTAATTTTTACCGCCCTGCTGCTTCTTTGGCTTTTTTTGAATGTGGGCGGAGCTTGTTTCAGCTGGTCAAAGCTGCAGGGTAAACCCCGCTAAGGTTCTGGCGGACAGACGGGTCCGGCTGGTTTCTACGGGTTTCTATTTTCGTTGTTCTAGTCTGCAGGAATGCTGGCAGAGCAACACGAAGCCTTTGGCCTTCTCACAGACGGCATCACAAAGCTTCCGTTTACAATCGCTGCAGCACTGAAGCGGTCTGAAGATGAAAACTCACCAGAACGCCGAACATTCAACCCCACCAGCTTCCCATGAGACCGCCGTCTTTCCAGACGGATTCTGTCACGAAGATGACGTTTTTCTCAACAGCTTTTTTTTATGACAGCATTGAAAGAGTAAAAGTCAGGGAGTAATGATGACACTATTTATTCAATTGATATTAAATGTTGCTAATGAAAAAAAAAGTAAAAAGTAAACCAGCATCAGATGAATTCCCTCCAGACTCATGGAAGTTCAGGGAAGAGCATTCGATCCACAGAAGCTGCTGCCTTTCAGAGAATACTGTCCTTTGACTCCTCCTCCTCGCCCCCCAGGTGGGATACCTGGAAGCGGGCGGTTTTCGTGATCGAGGCTCCCCTTTAGCTCTGAAGGAGAATGTGTGATGTCATCGCCTGGTCTGAGGCATGCAGAGTCTGAGATGCAGTTCCAGCTTCCTGTCCGTCTTCTTCTGTTTCAGAGAAACTCTACAACTCTCACGGTCCGGACCTGCGAAGGGCTCTGTTCTCCCTCAAACAGCTCTTCCAGGTAACTCTGCTTGGGTCGGGGGTGGCGGGTGTCTTTCATGCCTTTAGTGGACAGAGACGATGGAGAAGCGAGATTAGGTCGGCTGGTTTGGTTGGTTGCCATGGTTACTCATCATCTGTTAAGGTGGATTTTTTTTTTAACTTTCTGCGAACGTTGAAAATCCAGAGTTTGAATAGAATAATCTGTATCTGTTTTTGTACAATGAAGTTAAAAAAACTCCAAACTGTGGAAGAAAAACCTGCAGAAAAACTCGAATAAACTCTGACTGTCATGACCTTCTGCTGGACAAACCAAGTCAATACAGATGACTGCAGACAAGAGGATCTGTGTCTCACCTCCTCAGCTGATCCAGAACACAAACATGAACATAAATCCAGTCAGAGCTTGCTCTGTGTTCTTCCTTCTTGTTGTGTTCGATCTGTGTTGTTGTTATTGTTGTGGTGGTGTTGGGTTGTTTGGTGTTGTCGTCTATCGTCTAAGACATTGAGGGTCCGGTTTCAGGACGTTCCTCATCCGTGTTCCTCTGGTCTCTGCAGGATGACAAAGACCTGGTTCCTGAGTTCGTGGCCTCTGAAGGCCTTACTTGCTTCATCAAAGTCGGAGCAGAAGCCGACCACAACTACCAGAACTACATCCTGAGAGGTGAACGCCCACCGAGATCTCCCCATGAAAACAAATCTAGGGTTACTGAACAAACAGCCAGCAGGTCAAAGGTCATCTGTACCTGCTGTGACGTCATGGTCGAAGGGAAGGTGAACTCCAGCCTGAGCAACGCTTGAACATGAAGACGGAACATCAGAAGCTTGGAAAGCGGCGGCGATTTGTGAAGGAAAATATTTATGAAACACAGAAAACTCCTTAATAACGAGGAGAGAACAAAAATATGTACTGCAATAGCAAAAGATGGAAATGCTAATAATTTACTCTTTCCATGTTCAGAATTACAAACGGAAGGTAATCGTTCAAAACGGCGAAACCACGAAGAGCTGAAAAGTACAAAAACACAAAAGTTGAATATTTGCATGTTTTAATGCTTTGATTATATACTTTTACTCATTCTTTGGCTACATTCACACCAAAGCCACTGCTAGACGCTTGTCCAAACGTGTTCATAACCTGCTGCTCTTGCTACGTGTGGGAGGAGCTACCGTCAAAAGCTTTTAGCCGCATCGCTGCATTGAAACCCTGGACGACGTGTGGAGATCCGGTTTATTTATTCTGAAGAGCCCTACAAAAGCGTCTGTGATCACGTCTCCGTGTCCGGGTCATGACATCATTCAGAGACTCTCCCGGTACGATGAGCCTCATCTTCTACTGTAGGAGCGGCGTCTGGATGGCGGCGCTTTCAGCGGTACTTCCATCTCTCTGTGACGCAGTTTGATGACCTGCTTAGTCTGAGGAGGGAAAATAAAAATACCATCAGAGGGATTTTTTACTATTGTTTACATGCAAATGAGAATAACATCACAAAGACCATGAGAATGGTCAGATTCGTCTCCATGTTGGAGTTGGACTCCACCCTCTGATACCGTCTTCAACACGTCCCATCAGATCTGAGTTCCTGATTGGTTGATGTGACGTGAATTCGCCAAAATTTAGCTATTTGAACTCAGACTTAGAATTTTCATTGCACCACGTCAGAATGCTACTGCTGCTAGAGAATGTGCCGCAGGCCCCCGTTGGCATCTGTATGTTGACCTAACATTGAAACTGGACGCCAGCGGCGTGCGAATCGGGTTCAGTTCAAACACAGCTGGAGACACACAGGCCTCCGGTTAGTCTCTGCTTCTTTAGAGTAGGTCTTCCATCGCTTCAGGCTGGTCCTCCAGTCGTTTTCCTTTGCTTCACAAACCTTTCTGTTAGTAATCATGTCTTTTAAGTGAAATACTCAGCAGTACTGTGTTACTTTAGACCATTTGGGTCGACTTCTGCAGACATTACAGTGAAAATAGCTTCAATGTAATGTAGGGATCAAGTAGCACAAAGTGTGACAGTAGGATAGAAAAAGTAAGGAATGACTTCCATCAATAATAACTAGGAACAACCATGTAACATAACAGTACTCTGTAATCTATTACAGTTTAGAAGTAACTTGCACCACATCATGAAAACCATCAGAAAGCTGAATTTAACGGCAGATTGAGTTTAAGTCATTGTGAGTTTGAATCCCTGATGAATGGATGCTTCAATTTGGAACTTAGGAGGTTTCTGTGACGTTCCACCATTTATGCCACTGAAACCGAAGAAACTGTTTCTTTCAGCCCTCAGCCAGATCATGCTGTTTGTGGACGGCATGAATGGAGTGATCAGCCACAACGAGACGGTGCAGTGGCTCTACACGCTGACAGGAAGTCTGGTGAGTACCTTAGCTGGATGAACTTTAGCTTGACTGTGTATGACTGCAGTAAAACGCTGAATCCATGAGATTTCAGTTCATACATTTGTCCTAATGGTACGGATTCAATACCAGCTTATTTGTCAAACTTCCATTCTAAAGTCAATTCTGTCCCTCCTCACAGTCTGAAAAAACATTTGTATATGCATGAGAGCACGTCACATGCTGCAGAGCAAACAACGCAATCATGTTTGTAACCAATCACTGGGCCTCCAGGCCAACAATACCAGCCAATCATAGACTTCCTTTGTTTACCATTCTGTGGTATTTTTCATTCTGTCTCCCCCGAACGTAAAGTTTTATCCAAATGAACCCTTTAACACCGGAGCTTTAACTTTAGCATCCTAAAACTCCCTCCATGCTTGGGCTAAAGCTGCGGTGTTGATGTTCTTTCAAGAAGATGAAGAAGTTATTCTGTGTTGTCGGCGACAGCTGAGGCTTTAAAGGGTTAACTGCTAGATACTCCGTATGCTGAAACTGAAAATATGAGCGTAATCAAATGGTAAAGTCTAAATATGGAAATGTTACATCCATATGTCCAGATCAAGGACTAAAAACATATAAGATGGTGAGTATGCCATGTTAATTGAGCTCAATAAGAGAAAAACATAAAAAAACAAGCTAAAATAGATCAAAGTCCAAATGCAGACCAGCATAGAAACGACATGTTCTGGACTATATTGAGCCGGAAAAACTGCAGGAAAAAGGAGTTGAGGTGCAAAGTTTGCATGAGAACAAATTGATTTATGTAAAAAGATCTGTAGATCCAAATGTCAGTTATGATGGGATTTATGACCAAAGGCAGGAATTTATCACAAAATTTGTATGAACAACTTTACATTTGTTCTTGTACAAAGTAGTATTATTACATAAATGTATCATTTTATAATTCACTTTTTTATTGAACTGGTTTATAGTTTTCTGAAGGAAACGTGTGCACAGTGGATTTGACTGAAGTCTTAGGCAGGGCTGTTCAGTGACCACCTTTGCTCTTGCAGTTCATTGTTGGTTAAACTCACCTGTTCCAGGTAATTAGCAGTAGGTGGAGTGTAAAACAAACACCCCTGGCTCTAGAGAACACCTGAAGAAGAAATCAAATATGGAGGTGGTGAAAGCATTCCTGTCTGATCCACTTATTCAACTGCATCTAAACAGCTTTACAGGTTAGATAAGCACTGCAGAAGCAGCATGACGGTGTGTGTCTCCTCAGTCACGCCTGGTAGTGAAGACGGCTTTAAAACTTCTCATCGTGTTTGTCGAGTATTCAGAGTTCAACAGCTCTCTGCTCATCCAGGCCATCAATAAAGTCGACAGACAGAGAGGTACGATCTGTAAAATACGACTTTTAGCATCACAGTGCATCAGCCTGGACTATCTGTGCGTGTTTGTGTTATAGAAGCAAAGCCTTGGAGTTTTCTCATGGATATCCTCCATGAGAAAACTGGAACCGACGCAGAGCTGCTCATGTTGACCATGACCCTCATTAACAAGGTAGGCTTTAATGAAGAAGTTCTTCTCAAGACAGTGACAGTAAAATCACTCGCACTCCTTGAACTGCTGTATCTCTTTTCGATCGTTTGCTCAACTCCAACAGATGGCGCCAAGCTGCTTCTCTCTTGGTCAGAATCATTAAGGGCTTGATCTTGTAGTCTGGATGTGGACCACGACCAAAACCACAGCAGTCACCTTCCTAAGCTGTCATTATACAAACACAATGATACAGTGTTTAAAATATCTTATGGTATTCCCCAGGGTTCTGTTCTTGGTCCTATATTAATTATCTTATATATGACTCCTCTTGGAGACTTATTAATCAGTTCAGCCACATTGCATATAAATTCTATGTGGATGATATCCAACAAATATGTTAGCAAAAACTATGTATGTTTACCTGATATTTGGTTCTTATGTGATACAGAATACATTATGAAAATATGTTGATATTTATTAATAGTTTGTGCTCTAAATGTCAATACTTATACTTCCAGAATGGTGGGTGTTAGACAGGAAGAGATGTAGCTCACATGCTAAGCCACAAACTTCATCTTTAAGATGTAATAAGGAACTTCAAGTCATAAACAATATTAACAAATGAGTTGTTTGCTTCAGGCCCTGGCCGTGCTCCCAGACCAGGACTCCTTCTATGATGTGACGGACTGCCTGGAGCAGCTGGGGATGGAGACCATCATCCAGAAACACCTGAACAGACTGGGAACGGAGCCGGAGCTGCGCGCACAGTTCACCACGTATGAGGTAACCATGGAAACATGGTGTTACAGTGTAAAGGTGTTGTGGGAATGTATAGAAATAAATGTTTGTGAGTCAGAAGGTGAAGGAGTTTTCATATTATCATAACTAAAAGTCACCAATATGTTAGGATATAAGCAGGATTAATAATTTCTATCACAAACACAACGTTAACAAAGGGACCAATAAAGATCTGTTGATGGTGCTAATATATTTAATTTTTACACTTTTTTTTAGACTTGTGATTTTATTTTGGTTCTTCAAAATGTTTTTCGCTCCTGACTAACTTAAGTTGGTTTGTTTATAAATAACTTGTTCATAACAAAGAAAAGGGTTCACATTAAAACTAAAACTGATCAGCACTATCAAAGTTTTAATCGTGATGCTACATGTAAATCAAAAGCAGCTTTTTACACTGACAGACCCTTAAATGCATCACGATGCTTCAATCAGGGGTAGTTACCATGGTAACCTGTCAAGTTTTGGTGCCTGGCATTATTGTCTGTTTGTGTGGGTGCAGACTGCTCTGCGACACGAAGACGGTGATGTCGAGGACACCTCGTCCCTTCTACGAAAAGAGAAAAGGAAGGCCGCCACCGGTGATCAGGAGGGCCGCAGGAGCCGCCGCTCCAGTCAGAACACGCCAGACCTGCTGTCCCCATCAGCTCCTTCTCTCTCGTGTCCCCATCCACCCCTTTATCAGTCATAGTCTCCTCACCCAGCTTCACGTCGGGGCCTGACAGCCAGGCCTTATCACCGCTGACCTCTGACCCTGGCAGCTCCTCCTCCAGTTCATGTGGATCCAGGACCAGCTCACCGCTGCCCCCCCAGACCAACGGCAGTGTCACCTCAGAGCAGGGGAGGAAGGCCTCGTAAGTTCTGTCTGTACACATACTGCTAAGCAAAAATAATGAGAACAAAACGGTGACAATTGGAGCAACCTCTGATAATTAGCTTTGATGTGTAAATACATGGCAAGAAAAAACAAATCTTCTGGTCCCAGATCAGCCTCTGATTATTCTGTCTCTGTATTTTGGTGGCGGCTAACTGTCTCTGAATGTAACCAGCGGTGTTCCCCTCCTTTTCTGTGTTTCTGCCCCTGCTGTGGTGCATGTTCACCACCAGGAGTCACTCTTTTCTTCGTCATCACATGTCTATTCTTGGGTTGAAGAGGAAGTCAAGACTGTTCTCCAAATCCAGCTCTGTCTCTGAGGAGCCTTCCACAAACCTCAGGTCTGTAGCGTTGAAACTGACCTGCTGACAGGCCTGTTACTGCCCCCTACTGGCTGCCCAGCTCAGCACAGCTACAGTCACCTCCTATCTGGATGTTAAGACAGCGAGGTCATCCTTTAAAAGGATAAATAGTAAATTTAACTACATAACTTCATATTTAAAGGCTTGTAGAAATGCATCTAAACTTTAAAGTTTTTTGTGTATTATAATAAAAAATATATAAAACTGTTACACAAATGTACATACACTTATCTAAAAGTATTAATGGGAACTTTCCTTGACCTCTTGGCTTCATAAGTTGTTTACTATTCAACTTTATGTCTAACATTCAAACTAATTTTCAGCCTATTAGTAAAATCCCCCTGACATTAGAATGTGATCACAAATGACTCTTTTTCAAAGTTATTGTCTGCATTTTCACAAGGTTCCCACACCATGGTGTCCTGCTAGGCTTTGGTCCCCATAATGTCATTCAAACGAGAACACTTGGTGCAGCTTCTGGTCATGAAGCAGCCAGACTGGACCCCACATTCTGTGTGATTTCATTCTTGACGCTTCACTCATTCCTCTGTCATGTGTGTATATGTGTGTACTTTAGCTCGGCCTCCCCTGACCTCACACTCCGGGAAAAGACTTCGTCTCAGCCGAATAGCGAACAAACCAGGACGGAGGCCAAAAGCTCTTCAAAGTAAGTGCAGTTGTTTGGTAGCATGATGATCGCAGTGACAGTTCCTCAGATCTCAGAAACATCTTGGACTCATCAAACTGGTGTCCTGTCAAAGCTCATTTCTCTGTCTTCTGCTGCAGCTACACATATGTCTGTGTTACCTTTTCTCCAGAACAGAGTTCCTCGTTTATTGCAGGAGTTACGTTCTAAAAATAACCGTGATCGGTGAAATCCACGGAGAATGATTACAGATGTTTTAAATTTATGGCAGTAAAACTCCTCACTGCATAAATACACTTTTCTCAGACAGACATGAACATTTTCACATTTTCTCTTGTTTAAATTCTTAAACCTTCATAGAAATTAGATCCAGGATCTTAGAATGAAAACAAATTTCTGTAGATTTGAAGAGCTCCACGTTTCTGTACAGGAGTCACGGCACGGACTTAGTAGATTGATTGACAGGGTCTCCAGCCAATCAGGACACAGAACAGGGTTTGCTGTTTAAAAAAGGCAGCATGATCGCTCAGAAATAATGAGATAAACCAGGAAAGATAAACTGTGACGTAGAAAGAGAAGACTGTCTTCTGTTTTGATTGACAGAGGATTTTAGAGGTTTTTAGGTAGAACACAGACTGCAGAAGGATGGAAGAAAATGTCACGTCATGACCATGTGGCCAGATTAAAAAAAAAACCTGGGTCTCTGATATTGTTCAGCGGGCCGGACCAAACATGGGGGCGGGCCGGATCCAGCCCGCGGGCCGTAGTTTGCCCACCCCTGCTGTAGACAGAACTGAGTAGAAATGTTTACAACCAAAGACTGAGCTGACCAAAAACACATCAGGAGGGATGCGTTACGATGTTGTTTGTGGACATTTAAGTATTAATAATCCATGTAGAAAAATGACCCGTTCAAATTCTGCTTCCCCTGTAATCTGGAAATTTGTTCCAGAATGTTTCATTATTTATTTGCTTTAATCTTAATTCTTCTGAATAGGACTCAGATTGACCCCTGATTGTTCCTCCTCTGGACTCTTTCTTTTGTCATCATCAGTAGAACTTCACTTTCATCGATTCAAACCTCATTTTGCTTCTTTCTTTTCATCACTTCTCCGGTAAAGTTTACTTTAAATCCTCTGTTTGTTTGTTGGAGCTTCAGGACTACTTTGATGTCATTTGGAAAATCTCAGTGATGATCTCCACGATAGAACCTCAAACTAGATCAGTTTCCATCTGAATATTTTATTTCATTTACATTGTCTGAACTCTTCATCTCTTCATCATACCTGTTTCTAGACTTGTTTGTTTTTCTTTTTGTTTTTTAGTCCAAAAACTCTAAATCTTTTGTTGATCTTAAAACAACATAAGTTAGATTTCTTGATCATTTGCGTTTTGACTTTTCTTCTTTCTATTTAAATCTTATTTGATTTCTGGAATTTTGGTTTAAATCTGTACGAGTAGAAAAATCTTAACATTAAATATTTTTTATGCCTTTACTCTCAGGTTTATTTCTCAGTGATATTCAGGATTTATCTCCTTTAATCTTCAGATTTTCTCAAAATTCTTTTCTGAACGGGTTCTGTTTTCTTTAACAGAATTATCTTGTTGCCACGACAACCAAGCATTAAACTTCTTAAATATCAACTCATTTCCAGATACTTTTCCTCTTCTCTCAAATGTGTTTTTTCATCGTCATTTTCATTTCTTGTGGAAAAAACTTTGATCTTTATCGTCTTGAGAAGTTAATTCATTTGTTTTTAAAAACATTTCCCTAAAATCAATCAAACGGTTTCAGTTTCATTTTGTTTCAGGAAAACCTGACTGATCTCCTGATCTTTATTTCTGGATCATTCCATGATTCGTGCCTGAATGTTTTCTGGATCTTTGGCGGATTTTCAGACTTCACAGAAAAATCTTCGTCTTAAAGTCGCTGCTGGCTCGCTCTCTGCAGTAAACCCTGAGGTCTCTTTCCCATCACTCCATAAATCTAACCCTTCTTCCTCTTCTCTCTCCTTCTTCCAAACTTCCTCCTCTTCTTCCTCCTTCAGCTCGGAGGACTGATGACGTCTTTTGGTGAGTACGCGCCTCTTTTTTCTCGTCTGCTCTTGGGTGGGGTGGGGGTTCTGGAGCAGCTGGGACTCTCTTTTCAAACACAACTGCTCTCTCTGGTGTGTAGTTTGTTGTGCGTCTTTGTGTAAATAGCGGTGCTCTATCGTGTCACCTGACTTGGCTTCGCCTCTGAGCTGCAGGTAAGATGTTTGGCGGCTGCGTGTGTCTAAGGGCGTCTGATGGGACACCTGCAGGTGGGGTCCTGTAAGGTGGGGGTCCTGTAAGGTGGGGGTCCTGTAAGGTGGAGATCCTCTAAGGTGGGGGTCCTGTAAGGTGGGGGTCCTGTAAGGTGGGGATCCTGCTGGTGTGATGTCCTGCTGCGTGTGCATGTCCCACCCAGTCAGACGTGTGTTGTGTGTTTGCAGCCCGGACAACAGTAATGTCATTTCGGACAAGCCGGTTCTAAAGAACTATCCGTAAGTACTGTCGCAGCCTCACTGCATGCTGGAAGCTGCAGAAAGAACTTTGGGCCCCGGGGGGGGGCCTCACAGTTGGTGTGTGTGTCTGTCTACGTTTCTTTAGGTTCTTGTGGGGACCAGCCTGTTGGGACCCACCAGAACTAACCATAACAACGATAAGCCCCACCCCACGTAAAGCCAAAAGGCTGCTTTGAAGGTTTAAATGTTTCCGGAATCCGGTTTTTTAGGAGTTTTTCCTTACAGAGAAGGGGGGTCTAAGGGCAGGGATGCCAGTATAGCTTAGTCAGTTTGTTAGTTTATTTTAGTATTTTCCTATTGACTCTTTGTATTCATGATCCTTCTGAGTTCATGTTTTACTTCAAAGCCCATCGAGATGACTGTTGTGGTGATTTTGGGCTATACAAATAAAATTGAATTGAATTAAATTGAATTAAAACAAGAAGATTGTCCAGAGACGTGTTTACATCAGAAAACAAAGACGTTTGAATTAAGTCAATGACCTCATCGGCTTTCTGTCACCACAGTCCAGGGTCGACTGTTTAGTCTAAAGTCAAAGTCAACTTTATTGTCGATTCTTCACGTGTTCGATATACAATTAATCGTAATTCAGTTTTTTAATCGTTCATGCGTACACAAAAAAAGACAATTTACAACACTAACCAATAACATATAAAGAACTAAATTATGAAAATAAAGAACAATAAAATATACGAAACATAATTTTCTTTTACATTAAATGGTAAAAACTCTCTTCATAAAGGTCATTTGAGTATTTTAACCACTTCTACTGCTTTAAGATTCAAACTCTCTGAAAGTTTTCACTTACTGGGTTAATAATGTTACTTTTTTTAATTCATAGATTACTTTTTTTTAAACAAATAAATAGTTCTTAACCTATTTGTTATCTTAGATGACCCCCCCCCCCTTCCATTGACGTGTTCTCCTACCATGACAAAGGTGGATAAAGGTGGAGAGGATTTCATGTAATCCATGGACACCAGTGAAGATCACAAATCATTGAAGAACAAAGGTTCAGAGGACTGTCTAGTGGGTCTAGATGACCCAACTCCCAATGTTAACGTGTCTAGGATAGAACAAGGGTTAACCCTTGTGCTATAAAGGAGCATCATTCTTACAGTTCCGTAAATAAAAAAA
Organism: Oryzias curvinotus; assembly: GCA_023969325.1. Taxonomy (NCBI): domain Eukaryota; kingdom Metazoa; phylum Chordata; class Actinopteri; order Beloniformes; family Adrianichthyidae; genus Oryzias; species Oryzias curvinotus. The sequence continues at coordinate 31,912,550 of CM043708.1, forward strand.
CCAGACTGAGCATCCTCGGCTTTTGGTCTTTGCTCTCAGAAAAGCTGGTCTGATGGCTGAAATCAAACGTAGGTAAAGACTGAATGAAAAAGCTCTGAAATCGTTAATTTGTCTGAGATAACAGTGTTTCAGGAAAAACTGCAGAGAAAAAGCTGCTGAGGAGTTTTGGAGAAAGTAACCTTCAAGAGGAATCAGACTTTTGGTTTTCTGTGGTCCAGAACATTAGAGCTTCCAGTTAACACAGACCTGCAGACCGAGTCCCACAGACAGGGTCCTGCAGACGGGGTCCCGCAGACCGAGTCCCACAGACCGGGTTCCGCAGACGGGGCCCGCAGACGGGGTCCCGCAGACGGGGTCCCGCAGACGGGGTCCCGCAGACGGGGTCCCGCAGACCGGGTCCCGCAGACAGGGTCCCGCAGACCTAGTCCAGCTGCTCAGACGAAGGACACTTCATCAGCACCTGAGCTCACCTGTCAGAAACTTTGCTAAACTTTTGTTAATGCTCCAGATATCAAACTAAATGATTTGTCTACTTGTTTCCCTCTTAAATAAATAAAGTTATCAGCAAAACATCCATCTTTGCTTTGGTGGATGACTTTATGAAGGTGAGACTCCAAAGCAAGCGTACTTTTTAAAAGCTTCTGGAACCGCAACTCATGTTTCTGGTCTCGGAGACCTCTGTTTAAGACATCCACGCTGCGACCTCGTGACCCCGATGCTGTCACACGGATCCAATTCATGATGAAGCTCAAACGGTCACAGAACCTACAGGAGTTCTTGTTTTTCTTTCAGAATCTTTCGTATTAAAGCCATAAATCGGGTTCTGCTGGTGTCGGATCTACGTGTGAAAATGGTTTATGTCTGGTTCTTTGGTGGTGGGGGTTGGTGGGGTTTCCCCCTCCTGAATTGTTTGTCTTGTCAGTGATTTTTGGGTGCTGTCTAACTGCTGGTGTTTAATCTGCCTGGAATAGATCTGGAGTGAAGAATAACAATAGATCCACAATCTGCTCTTTCTTTATTGATTCAGGTGATTTGAATTGGTTTGAATTTGGGTTTTCCTTCGTTTGTCTTTTGGAGTTGATGCTTTTTATGCTTTTGTTTGATGTGACAGAAAAATCAAACAGTCAAAAGGGTTTGGAAATGCTCTTTTATTAAAGTGTTTTTATATTTTGCAGCTGTCAAAAAAAGTTCCTTCCGATTAATATTAATCAAACCAAAAGCTAATACATGTCGACCTCTGGGTCTACTGCCCCTCCCCCACAGAAGCGGTTTCCTGATGGGCTTGGACTCGAACTTGAAAAACACAAACAAACAACTGAAAAAGGGAAAACCTATGCCTCCAAGCACATTCCAACAGCTGTTGTCTAACGAAGCCACACCTTCCATCGTTGAGCCGGAGGCGGAGTCAAGTGACGTCCAGGGGTCAGAGGAGCCACACGGTAAATATTCAGGTTGGACATGTTGGAATGACTATGGAGGTTTAATGACCGATCTCGTTTATATGCCCGTTTGTAGATCAAGCATCCAGCATTAAAGACACACATGGAGAAACCGAGTCCCACAACGACCCAGGCGAGATGGACCGAACCTCAGGTATGAGAACAGAAGGTCAGAAGCAACTCAAACCGTGTTAAAAACAGGGCAGTGATCATGTGATTCTATGGCCTCACTGCCATCATTTAAACAGGAAAGTATCATCTGCATAAAGTTTAAGTCTGTGGTGGTTCTGTTCAATGAATGTACCTCAAATGCAGCATCTGATTGGACAAAAAGAGGAAGTCTTTGTTTTCACTTCACAGCAGTTCTTCAACATAAAAGCACAAAACCTTTCCCAAAATGAATTCAACACAATAAAAGTAGAGTGTTTTCTTCATTCTTTAAGACAGAGTTTAAATCTCTTAGAACAAACTGTCTTTGATCAGAACAAACCTGCAAATGTCTGTTCTTGCTAACCTGTTTGCAGAGGCAGGTGTACAGCGACAGTGCAGCATGCTGTCTGACCAAGACAAGTTTGTCCTGGACATGCTTTTCTCCAAGACCCCTGCAGAAGTGCCTCTGAGCCAGGCAGCGTCGGAGCCCAGTAGCACAAAAGAGAAGAGCACCATGTCTGGTGAGTTCTGGTGGGTGTTGTCTAAACACTTAAGATAACTAATAAACCCACAAGTTTCACCTCCTTGCAGGAGGAAACATCTCCATCATGGAAACGGTACTCTCAATAATTCTAACATGTGGATTTTATGGAACAGTATCCATTTTAAACACTGACTACAGCTTAATTGTGACAATCTTAGCAAGAAGACTAGAACTACTTATCCCAGAATTAACAGACAAACAGGATTCATTCTAAATGGAATTAGGACGAGGTTGTCAGCAGGGACGTCTTCTCAGCCCGACTCCTCATCAAACCTTTAGCACTGGCCAATAGAGAACAGGAAGACATTACAGGCATTACTTACCACATATAGAGTAGGACTGTATGCTGACGATGACCTCATTACATTGTTCAACCTGTCAGTCTCTCCAATCTTTTCATCTTACTTAAAAAATTCTACACATTGTCAGGATATAAATTAAATATTTATTTTAATAATCATCCAACAAAAGACATTAAAAAATGTTCAAATTTACCTGGGAACACAACATTATCAAATATTTAGGTATACAAATGTCCACAGATCAAAAAATACCTTCGAATGAAATTCTACACACTGGAAAAAAAAAACAGCTGCAAGAAACAAACGACCTGGAAAACAAGGTTTTATTTTAGATTCCTTCAAGTGAGACAGAGTGAGATATCTGTTTTTTTCCCGTCTTCACAGAGGAAAATCTAGGCGGTAAAGTGTCTTCACGTCTGTCAGACTTGAGAGCGCGCTCAGTGGAGGCAGCTTCCCCAAATGAGGGCAGCAGCTCCATCAAAAAGGGGCTGGAAAGCTTAGGAGGCTCCGCCCAGGTGGCCCCGGTGCGACCGGAGGAACAGCAGGTGACGCAGGTTTGAGTCGTCCACAGACATGGCCGACGGCGTGCTAACGTGCTGCCCGTCTGCCTCATCAGAAGCGAATCCTGCGGCAGCAGAGCAGCATCGACATGGACGTGCACGCCAAACGACTGGAGAAGACCCGGATGACGCCGCTGGAGGCCAAAGCGTCCGTCGACGCCTGGGACCAGCTGCAGCCCAGCGACCTGCGCATCAAGGACCTGGACTTCTCCGACCTGCTGGACGAGGAGGACATCGACGTCCTGGACATGGACACCTTTGACTCCTCCCGCTCCGGCGTCCCGCCCCCTCCACCCCCTCTTCTAGGAAGCATGGCTGCACCCCCACCTCCTCCACCCCCACCTGGAGGTGGAATCGCTCCTCCTCCACCACCTCCACCCCCACCTGGAGTTGGGGTCCCACCTCCTCCACCCCCTCTGGGTGCAGCCCGCCCTCTGTCCTCCACCCCCCAGAAGAAGAAGACGGTGAAGCTGTTCTGGCGGGAGCTGAAGCAGGCGGACCGGCCGCAGAAGTGTCACTTCGGCCGGGGGACGGTGTGGGCCTCCCTGGAAAAGGTGGAGGTGGACACCACCCGCCTAGAACAGCTGTTTGAGTCCAAGGCCAAGGAACTGTGTGTTACCAAGGTAACCATGGGGGTGGGTCAGGAAGCGGTGAGTCTGAGGACGATGAGCCGCTGTCGCCCCTGTAGTCTGGGTTTCCTGTTCTGCTGAAAGTGATTAATGTTAGGAATCATTTCGGCTCCGCCTCCACTGACAGTTACAGGGTGGCTGTGTTTGACCCAGACATTAGTGCTTCACACCAAAGGTTCTGACGTTCTAGCTAAAGGTTGAAAAATGGAGAACCTGTGCTCCGCGGTCCAGAGGCGGCGCTCTTTCTCTGCACTGACGTTCTCCATGAGCTTGTCTGGAAGCTCAGTCATGGAATCCGGTCCATGAAGGTCTCTGGAGGTCTCCGGAGGTCTGAGGGGTTCCATCTGCATCCACATTTTCTCCCAAAGGTTGTGGGACTTGATATAAAGTACTAAGCCCCTCCCCCTCAAAATAATGACCAGTTTGGTCAGGTTAAGTGAAGGTACAGTTGTGTGCGGTCAGTGTTTGTTTCCTACGGCTGTAGGTGGTGTCATTCAGCTCTCGTTTCCACGGAAACGGTCAGTTTGTCCACCAGAGGTCAGTAACAGACTGCAGAAGCGCCCAGTCCCACTCCTTCATGATGAAGGCGCCTCCTCCAGGGAGGCCCAGCGACCGTCGTTTTGGTGTCCCGGTGGTGCCGCCACACAGGAAGTCCATGTTCCTCTGTGGGGGGTGGGGGGTCGCCGTCTGACCTTTAAACTTCTCCTGGGGTTTATGCTCCTAGGAGAGGTCTCCAGATATGTGGACCCCTCCCAGCTTATAGGGCGAGATCAGCTGATGTAAATCCCCCACCCCCACAAAAGCCTATATTTATAAAATGGGGGTTGATGGGAAATTGCTCTTTTGTAACCAGCCTCCAGTGGTCTTTTGAGGAACTGCGACGTTTTGGTTCTGTGGGTTAAAGTTCAGAAACGGAGGGGGGGGGTCACTGAGTTCTGGTTCTGATGTGCCGTCCGTCTGCAGAAAGGACCGGAGACTAAGAAGGCAGTGATTCTGGTTCTGGACTCAAAGAGGAGCAACGCCATCAACATCGGGATGACGGTCCTGCCCGCCATCCATGTCATCAAGAGCGCCATCCTGAGCTTTGACGAGTTCGCCATCAGCAAGGAGGGGATCGAGGTTAGGCGCCGTTCGACGGGTTCTGCTGAACGGGTTTCTGGTCCTTGTTCCTAAATCCTCTGTTGTGAGCAGAAGATCCTGACCATGGTCCCCACAGAGGAGGAGAAGCAGAAGATCCAGGAAGCTCAGCTGGCCGACCCAGAAGTCCCTCTGGGCTCGGCAGAGCAGTTCCTCTTGAGCTTGGCCTCCATCAGCGCTCTGACGGCCCGCCTGCAGCTCTGGTCCTTCAAACTCAACTACGAAGCTCTGGAAAAGGTAAAGACGGGGAGGTGAAGGAACCAGACCCAGGACCTGACTTAGAACCAGAACCTGACCCAAAACCTGACCTAGAATCAGAACCTGACTTAGAACCTGACTTAGAATCAGAACCTGACTCAGAACCAGACCTAAAACCAGAACCTGAGCTACACCCAGAACCTGACAGGAAACGCCTCACAGACCAGAGGCTCCTCGCTTTAACGCCGTTTTTCAGCGTCTTTGTTTCCAACCTTCCCGGTTTGGTCAGAAGCTTCAGGAGTTCATCAGAAACACGTCTCCTTCCAGAACAAAACAGAAACAAAGTTTGGATTTGAGGTTAGACGGAGCTGGAACTCAGGGAGGACCAGAACCTCTGGGGAGCATGGGTGGCTGCGTCTACATAAAAAATCAGAATAGAAATGCGCCACGTAAACACGGGATGCAGAAACCACGACCCGATCAGACTTCCCTCCGACTGAGATGGGTGTAAACGACGTATTCGGATTGTCCGTCATTATTGCGCCACTTTGACGTCATGTGAAGACGGTGTGATATTTTTTGGAGGAGACTTCAGAGTGCGAGCGGACCGTGTCTCTGAGAAAACTACCGTTTAACCCGAGATACATGAAAAGAGAGAAAAGAAAATTACCTCACCAGGCGCTAGCGGCAGCCATGTTTGTTTACCACTTCTTCTTCTACAGGTTTGTACTTCAGATGTATTTGCACTTTAGTATGGAATGTCACTATGATGGTCTGTATCTGCAATATTTGTCTGCAGTTTTCACGTTAAAAGGATTTATTGCGATGGAACGTGTGGCGAATGTAAACATTAGTTGTAATCCAATCTTGGATCAAATTTAAGACCTTTTGCACACATAAACGCAGCTGATGTGGTTCAGCGTCTGGATGGATAAAGACGGGAGACCAGAACTTAGTGGCAACAAAAACTCTCCAAAATAAAAGTCCAACCAGGTTGTTCCTGAAGTGAGTCTGCGTCTCCACTCTGTGGACGGATGCAGAAGACTCTGTTGTAGGATCTGCAGGACGGTTGCCATGGAGATCCACCTACAGGGAAGGCCTTTGGACGGAAAGGTCACTTCCCTGCAGGTCTTTCTCTGTGCAGGATTTAGATGACCCCAGCAGTGACCCCTGGCGCTAAATCCCGTCCAGCTCTGGCCTTCAGCGTGTTTTATGCAGCAGACGGACTGCAGGGGGCGGCACTAATGAAACGCTGCCGTCTGACGGCGTTTGGAGCCCAAAGAAAAGAGGAGAAGCAGCAGAACTGATGAAACTCTGACTGTAACCCCCCCCCTCCCCCGCAGGAGATCGCAGAGCCTCTGTTTGACCTGAAGCTGGGCATGGAGCAGCTGGCGTCCAATCAGACCTTCAGGAGGATCCTGGCAACGCTGCTCGCCATCGGAAACTTCCTCAACAGCACCAGCGTGAGTCCGGCCGCGGAAACCAGACTGAGGTCCGTTTCTGTTTGACACCAGCAGGAAGCTGAAAAGGCGCTTCCTGCTCTGATGGAGAACCAGACCTGGAGGAGAACCGGACCTGGAGGCTCCGGTTCTCCTCCAGTGTCTGCAGTCACAGACGTCACGGCCTTATCTCTCTCTTTAGTCTTCAAATCCAGATTTTACGCAGGCGTCTGGATTCAGTCCAGAGTTGGATGAGTAACAGCTAAATGAAGCCAAACTGAGGTTCTAAACTCAAACTTTATGTTTTTCTATAGAGCTTTTCATTAACATAAAAGCAGATGAAATAGTCAGAAAAAATGAAAATCATTAAAAACAGAAAACAAAGGTCAATCACACAAAGATGGGAACCCCTCCCCCTCCCCCACCCCACCCACCCAGTTCCCCCAGTAGAACCCTGAACAGAAACAAAGAACTGCAGCTTAAAGAAGTTCTGGCTCGGTTCTGCTGTGAGGAAACGATATCATGGGGATCCATTGATTCCAAGGCCCAGCCGGACCACAGGGGTCAGTACCGCAGCACCCGTCCAACACAGAGCAGCCCAGGGCCCCCTCCATGGGTAATGGACCACAGAGTGGGGACTCCAACGAGAACGGGCACCGCAGCAACAGCACCCCCTACAGGTCAAGCTGGTAGTGCCCCAGAACAAAAGAACCCCAAGAGGAAACACTGGAGTAAAAAACATCAGAATAAAAATATAAAAATATAAAAATAAAATAAGATATAACAATGTTAGCAATTAAAAAATAAAATGCGTAAACTGATTAAAACATAACCTGAGGATCATTGGTAAAATAACAATAAAAAGAATAGCATATTAGAAACAGAGATGATAATATTCCTTAAAAATAAAGAAATAAATAAGTAATTAAATTAATTATTAATTAAATTAATTAATTTGATTAATAATCAAATTCATGTAAAAGCCAGACTAAAAAGGTGGGTCTTGAGCTTCTTCTTAAAAACCTCTACAGTCTCTAGTCTCTGGTCTCTGGTCTCTAGTCTCTAGTCTCTAGTCTCTAGTCTCTAGTCTCTAGTCTCTAGTCTCTAGTCTCTAGTCTCTAGTCTCTAGTCTGTGCTCCTGACAGCTGCCTCCCCCACATAGTCCCGTGGTTTGGTCCACTTGCTTCCTCAGGAACCTCGGGGTGACTCTAGACCCGGTTTTATCTCTTGACTCTCGTGTCGGTCACTTCTCGTTCTCGTTTTTGTCATCTTAAAAACATTGCCAAACTGAATCCAGTTGTTTCTTGTTCTGAGAGGGAGATTCTCATCCGCACTTTTCTATCTTCTCTTCTTGAAATCTCATCCGTTTTTCTTCGTTTAACGTTTGTGTTCTCTGCTGGCAGGTGAAAGGATTTGAGCTGACTTACCTGGAGAAGGTAGCAGAGGTGAAAGACACCGTCCACCGTCAGTCTTTGCTCTACCACACCTGCAAACTGGTGGTGGATAAATACCCAGAATCCTCTGACGTTTACTCGGAGATCGCCGCCGTCAGCCGCTCTGCCAAAGTACGCCCCATCCGTCTCATTTCAGGCGTCGCGGGTTCTGGAAGCTGCTCCTGACTCTCTGATCCGTCCTTCCAGGTGGACTTTGAGCTGCTGTCAGAGAACCTGGTCCAGCTGGAAAGACGCTGCAAAGCATCATGGGACAACCTGAAGGTGGTGGCCAAGCATGAAACCAAGGTGGCTCTGAAGACCAAGATGACGGAGTTCCTGAAGGACTGCACCCAGAGGATCATCATCCTGAAGGTGGTGCACAGGAGGGTCATCAACAGGTACGCCGGCGCACTCCTGCCTCTGAGCGGAACCCGGACTCATCCCTCGTCCTGCCGCAGGTTCCACTCCTTCCTGCTGTTCCTGGGTCAGCCGTCCTCCTCTGTGAGGGACATCAAGGTGACCAGTTTCTGCCGCATCATCAGCGAGTTCGCTCTGGAGTACCGCACCAGCCGGGAGCGAGTGCTCACCCTCAAACGGAAACGAACCACGGTCCGGGAGCGGCGCAAGACCCGAGGGAAGATGATCACGGAGGTACCGCGTCCCCCCGGGGCCCCCGTGAGGCTGCGGAGCGGGAACTCCGCCCGCAGGCGGAGGGAGACTGCTGTGGACGCTCCTTTCTGAGGGACACTTCCTGTCTTTCAGATGGAGAAGTTTTCGGCGGCTGCGCCTGATGTGGACACCCCCTCCCCCGTTTCCATGGCAGCAGAGGCAGAAGCCGAGCAGGAGGAGGAGCACGAGAACATGAAGAACCTGCTGATCAGCAGCTCCCCCGGCCTGTTGGCGGATCACCGAGGCCTGAGGCGCTCCAGAGCCGTCAGAAGTAAGAAACAGGCGACGGGAGGGAGTCACGCTTTAACTCTGCCGACGAGTTCAGAAACACGCCGCAAACATGGCGTGGAACAATCCCAATGTGACATGCTAACAGTCATGCTAGCATGCTCACGTTAAAACCAACATTAGTGAGCTGAAGTTTCCCCCTGAAGGAGTATGCAGGTCTCTGACTGTTCAGTCTGCAAATACTTTTACAAATGTACTATTCAGTGGGAACAATTCCAATTCAATCTTACAAATGAGAAAATTACATTTGAACTAGAAGGAGCTGCACTTCCAGAAGAAAATACAGGATTGATGCTGCAAAAGGTCATAAAATTAAAAAGATAGAAATGATCACACATTTACACCTCAGCTTTATCTGAGTCAAAACTCAAACTGTCAGACACTCGTCGGGGGCGGGGCCCACCACCTTCCTAAATGAGCCCCACCCCGCCTCCACCCCTGTTCTTCCTCTCATGGAGGTTCTGGTTCTGGTCCTCAGGTTACGGCAGAACTAGCCCGTCTGCGATGTCTGTTGCCAGGGACGACGGGAGCCACTTTCAGGACGAGGATGACATCATGAACCGCTTGGTCAAGTCTGTGAGCCAGAATCCGTCGCAACGAACGTCCAACCCCAGAACCCGCAAGCGGTCCAACCTCAACAGAAAGTCCAGTGAGTGCAGACGGGACTCCGGAACGTGGTGTTCTGGAGGTTCTGGCAGAGCGTTTGAAGTGTCCCGTTAGACCTCAGTGCCTCATGGCTGCCACGCCCTATGGGGCAGATGATGTTTCCATGGCGACCGGGCAGCCTGCAGGTCAAAGGCAGGGAGCTGAGTGACTGCTCCTCTCGGTGACGGAGGAGGCAGCAGCCCAGCGTCTGCCTCCTGCTCCTCCTGGATTTGTGGGAGGAGTTTCGTGCTGAAGGTCGGCGCCGCTGTCGGCGTCTGTGTGGAGACACAACAGCAGGACGGTGTCCAAAACACGTCTTATCAGCGCGGCGTTCATCTCTGTGTTCACCTCAGAGGGAGTCTGCTGCTGGGTGGAGGTCACACTGAAGGCCCCACCCCAAACCCTCCCCTCTGACAGAACTTCGGGTCAGAACCGGGTCCAGAGGTGGACTGAGACTCAATGAAAACCATCACTGACAAGAATCTGCAGATTCATGATCGAATGTTTCTGAGTCTGTTCTGGCTGTTGCCCCCTCCTGTCTTAGAACCGGGTCGTGGAGGGTCTGAACCGGCAGAACTTGTGTGTGGCTGATCCGTTCCCTGTGTGTTTTACAGTAAGGAGGACTCTGAGGAGCGGCCTGGGCGTGGACGCCGCCCAGATTCAGGAGGTCTGCAGCAAGCCTGGACAAACCGTCTGACCCGGACTCAGCCCAACGGGTTCAGATGGACCTGAACCAGGACTGAGACGGAACCGCTCCACAGGACCCCACGCGGGTTCTGCCCACAGCTGGACGGGACTCTGAGGGTCAGAAGGACTTTTTTAGAGAAGCTTTGATTGATTCTGTGTTTGGAGCCATTTTTAAAGCTCAGAGGTTTGGTTACGTCACGCTCCGGGTTCTCGCCGCCTGTCACGCCTCTTCACATGATAACCGGCTCAGAGCTTCGTCATGGGATCCGTAGGTTCCTCTGAGTTGACCTTCACAAAGGTCACCGGCCTCCATCTTTAGAAGAAAAGGAAAAAGTGTTTTTTCTGCTAGGTTTTGGTTTCACTTTGGGTTTAAAGATGAAAATCTTGACAAATGAACTTTAGTCACAACAAATAGTGTCACGTAAATCCAGTTATGACCACAGAGGGCGCCGTGGAGCACAGAGTCACTAAAGGATGGACGTTCCTCGCTCACGCTTCATTTTCACGCATGAAATGGACATTTTTACAGAAAATAAGATTTGTTTAACAGGAAACTGTTACAGTTCAGCAAACGGACATGAGTCAGCACATTTACTGTGTGTGTGTGTGTGTGTGTGTACATGTGTGTCCGTGCATACATGTGTGTGCATGTGTGTGTGTGTGTACGTGTGTGCGTGTGTACGTGTGTGTGCACGTGCCTCACTGCTTCACACCCTCATCTGCGTTCAGGCGTGCCTCGTGCCGACTCTGTTTCTGGAGAATCTGCTTTGACTCGAAGAGCAACGCGAACAATTTACTGAACCCGGAAACCTTGAATGTCTCTGATTTTGTCAATAAAGCTTTGCCAAAAAAAAACAGCTTCAGATTCGTCTGTGACAGATTTCTCCGTCACTTTGGCTCCTCTCTTCAAACAGAAATGACCTCCTCTCTCTCCGTGCTTTTGCTGAAACGCTCGCTGTCTTCCTTACACTGCGCAAAAACCCCCAGAATCAGGAGATATATTTGTCTGGATATCCTCAGAAATACCCCATACCTGGTGATATCTACGGTGGATACTCTCCGGACATGACTGTTTCTAAGTTCATGTCTTGAGCATATCAACTCCGAGTATGGGACACTTTTATTCTGATAGAATCTGGAGATGAGATTCTCTCCAGATATGAGATGGGTCACCAGTGATATCCAAGGTCAGGATATTTCCAGATAGCCACACCCCTCCCCTGCTGCTCTTTTCTAATCAGCCAATCACAGCGCAGCAACATTTAGGTGTCTGCTGTGGGTTTGAATCCGGGGGGGCACAGTGGATTCTTGCTGTTTCTCTTTTGCTGACCGTGTTGTTTGGATGAGTGTCTATTCTGACAAATGTTAGTTTCGTTAATAAACATCAGAAGTTTTCGTCGTTGTAAACGATAAAATCATGGAGTTCCCAAACCAACAGAAAGTGGACTTTGATAGAAAACCTGAAACATTGACGGATGACGGTCCGATGGTTTTGGTGGTGATTTACCTGAAGTTCAGTTTTTCTCTTTGCTAAATGACTTGAATCTAAAATCAGATGTTGAACGCCACTAAAATCCACTGGAGTTTGTTACAAATCCGTCTGGTCGACTAAACGCTCCTTTTTATTTGGAAATAGAACCTGGATTTGGCTGAAAACACAGGTTTCAGAGACGCCGCCGAGAATCCGGTAAACCTTCAGAGAAACGTTGAGGACCTTTTTTCTGAGGACGAGCCAGAGGTGAGCGAGGACACGGGTGACCAAAGACCTGCTGGTTTCTGAAGACCAGGAAGGTCAGAGGGTCAGGAGTTTGGACAGACTGACCGTCAGAAGACCAGACGGTCTGCAGAGGTTCATCAGGAGAGCGCTCCCTCTGAAGTTCAAGTCCAGGAGGACGGACCGCTACTTTCTTCAGGAACAATGTTGTCATTATGGGGCGATCGATGGCTTCTCCGGAAAGGTGAGCGAGCGCTTGCGAGTCCCACTGCTTGTGGTTCATTATTCAAATATGTTGCATCATTTTTTGCAAGCAGATCAGGATCCTGGATCCACCCCCCCCCTGTCCTGAAGGCTGTGGAAAACCGTGGAAGGCCGTCCAGGTGTCTGGTTGAGGTCGTTGCGTTGGGACTGAGCGTGTACGGCGTGACGTTTGGACGTCCCCCACAGCCCGGAGGAAGACGGCCTTCTGGATCTGGGATCCTGCGTTTGTTCTCTGCACTTCATTCCCTCCTCGGCTGGCAGACGCCGTGACGGACGGACGGCCGGCCTCTCAGCCAATCAGCTCTGGCTTTTAGACCCACGGACGATCTCGCAGGTTCCACGTCCAATCCAACATCTAAGCAGCTTTGCCCTCTCTTAATATAGAGTTCTTCTGATTCTGCTGCCAACAGAACCTGAACCTGACTAGGAGGCACTCGGCGGCGCCAGAGAGGAACTTGTTGGGGTTCAAGTCCCACAGTGTCGTCTGCATCGGGTCGCAGCAGAGGTCCTCCAGTCCGGTAAGGACCCTCTGGCAGCCTCTCAGTCTCTAGGTAGGAACTGGTTTGTGACGGTGATGGGCGGCCGTGGAGCAGGGGTAGAGCGTCTGACCTCTGGGCGGATGATCGCAGGTTTGTGGATCCATTACCTGCCCCATCCAAAGAAAAGGCTTTGAACTATTTAATCATTTATTCTGATATATTCACAAATTAACAGTTTTCCTGTTTGGTTTAATCGAATCTTTTCAGAATAAAAGCTTTTCTCTCATAATTTATGTTTCACTAAAATAATAAGTACCGCCCCACCGCCACAATGATGTGTGACATCACAGACCCACACCTGGGGGGTATTCCAGGAAGCATGTTTAAACTAGCCTGACTTTAACCCTGAACCCTGAACTTGCTTACTCTGGGTATGTCGGTTCCAAAACACCGGATATGAGTTAGCGGAAATACGCTCCACTTGGTAACCCTGGGTTGATGCACGTGCACGGCGAGTACATAAAGACATTCTCAATGGATCACCGATTTACAGAGTCACCATGGAAACGTGTGGAGAAAAAAGAGACGCTACACTTCAGTGAGACGGAGTCTGAGATTTGAATGACGGCGTATGAAGATTATAAGACCATCAATAAAGTAACACGGCTGCATCATCAGCAAAAGAAAGAGTTTCTGCTTGGAGAAAAAGAACAAAGTAAACACATGAGTTTGATCTAAGTGATTTTATTTCCATTTTCATTGTGACACACATATATACATAACTTATAACATTTTGTCAACTTAAATGAATTCCTTCAATTGGTAACAAGTATTTGAGTTAAATTTATTTAACCTAATTTCTTACGTCTATAAAACTCAATAAGTGTTTATACAACTCAAATTTACATATTTATCTAACTAAATGTCATATTACTTCAATTCAATTAATTTTTTTCCATCTTAATTAAATTTAATGCTTGAACTCTCACATGACTAAGTTTGAGCCGCAGATATTCTCATTTTTATAACAATAAAAAGAACGTAACAATATTTACAGAGTGCATGAGTTCTTTAAGGAATTCTCCAACACTGTCACTAGAACAACTGACCGTAGTGATGCTATATAAACTCATCCTCCTCTTCCTCACTCAAGGTGCAGAGACTTAAACATAGTGGGATAAAATAACTCAGCAAAACAGCTAAACAACTAAACACATTTAGTCAAAAACCCACACTTAAACCCAAATCCGTCCAGACAGGCAAAGGGAATGGTATCCCACAATCCCTTGCGGTGCCGATCTAACAGCAGCACCAAAGTTACGCCTACTTAATGAATTAATGTGAATGAAAGTAAAATAACTGTCTGATAACTACGTGTTATTTTAAGCTGACTTAACAAAAAGTGATTTATCTTAACTGAATCAAATAACTAAGTTAGATCAAAGTAAAAAGTTTCTCTTTAAACATCCATATATGGTCTTATCAGCCTCTCACGGTGGAAAAAGTATTATCTGAGCTTCTTCATCCACTAAATCATCTTCAAATGGACACGCCATGCTGCTGCACCTCTCTGAAAACAAACTAACCTTCAACTAAACCTGCTGCAGACCAGGTTATGTTCAGAGCATGAGTTGCCATGGCAACTTGACTTACCCTGAAACATACCTCCATTTCTGGAACCTAAAGCTGAGGTTATCAACTTCCTTAGCCTCAAACTTACCGTGGGAGCTAGCAGAACCTGCTTTCTGGAATACCCCCCCAGAATGCTGTCTGGGATCCCACAGTGCAGGTATCTGGAGCCCCGCCCACACAGGAAGTTGGGAGGAGGTCCACTTTGTGCAACACCAGCAGCTAGAACTTCTCCAGCAGTCCTGAAGAGGAGAAAATTACAGTGATGAAGATTTACCAGAACTAGATCTTTAATCCATCCAACAGTGTGCAGCACAAATGTAAATCCAGATGAAAAGGTTCTGGTCCAAATAGTTGATGCAGTCGTGAGGATTTAAAAAAAAACTCTCAATGAACCAGGCCCAGAGGTGGACCATTAAAACTCTGAAAAATGCAAATATCTTCAAATTTATACCATGGTCCGGGTGAATACTGGATTCTGATTGGCTGCTGGGTGTGTGTTAAAACCTGATAACCGCACGGGGAAAAAAGTAGTTCCGGTCAGCTAGCTTAAATGTTTTGTATCACTGCGCCGGCTTCTTTAAAACAACCTTTAGCTTCATCATTTGGACAAAAACAAGCGGTAAGAGGAGAACTTTCTGTCTGAACTGATGCTTCATTCAACCCATCGGGACGATCAGCGTATCTTTATCGCTGAATCTGGACTGCAGCGGTGGTGCTGCGCGACGCACCATGTAACAAATAGTCCGTATTTTGTGAGAAAAGCGATCCAAATCGGGAAAAAAACAAGAATTAAGGACTAAAACCTGGTTAATATCTACCGCTTTTGTAAGTGACCATGGTATCAGCGGGTTAATGGCCAAGTGTGCGGTTATTACTTTTTAACGGACTTTGCGGAAGCAACCGTCAGATGTGAAGCGGAGGACGGTTCAGGCTTCCACGGCGTGCGTTAAAAAGTAATAACGCACACTTCATCGGCCATTAACCCTAACATGTTCAACACATGAGCAACTATTTGAAAAACAGCAACAATAACCTGTCAGGCGTTCTTTGGTCAGAGGCGGCGTTTCCCCAAAGAAAGACAGGAAGTTTGGTTTCTGGTCATTCGTCTGTCTAGAGAACGTCTCTGAGACAAAAGCTCACTAACGTATGAACGGACATTTAGGACGGTTATTCCGTGCATTAAAGGAGCTTCTGAGCTGAAAATGTTCTGCAAATGCTGCAGCTCTGCTCCTTCAGACAAAGACGGTGAGGTGAAGGAACCAGAACCTGACCCAGAACCTGACAGGAAACGCCTCACAGACCAGAGGCTCCTCGCTTTAACGCCGTTTTTCAGCGTCTTTGTTTCCAACCTTCCCGGTTTTGTCAGAAGCTTCAGGAGTTCATCAGAAACACGTCTCCGTCCAGAACAAAACAGAAACAAAGTTTGGATTTTAGGTTAGACGGAGCTGGAACTCAGGGAGGACCAGAACCTCTGGGGAGCATGGGTGTGGTTCTGGACGGATGCAGAAGACTCTGTTGTAGGACCTGCAGGACGGTTGCCATGGAGATCCACCTACAGGGAAGGCCTTTGGATGGAAAGGTCACTTCCCTGCAGGTCTTTCTCTGTGCAGGATTTAGATGACCCCAGCAGTGACCCCTGGCGCTAAATCCCGTCCAGCTCTGGCCTTCAGCATGTTTTATGCAGCAGACGGACTGCAGGGGGCGGCACTAATGAAACGCTGCCGTCTGACGGCGTTTGGAGCCCAAAGAAAAGAGGAGAAGCAGCAGAACTGATGAAACTCTGACTGTAACCCCCCCCCCTCCCCCGCAGGAGATCGCAGAGCCGCTGTTTGACCTGAAGCTGGGCATGGAGCAGCTGGCGTCCAATCAGACCTTCAGGAGGATCCTGGCAACGCTGCTCGCCATCGGAAACTTCCTCAACAGCACCAGCGTGAGTCCGGCCGCGGAAACCAGACTGAGGTCCGTTTCTGTTTGACACCAGCAGGAAGCTGAAAAGGCGCTTCCTTCTCTGATGGAGAACCGGACCTGGAGGAGAACCGGACCTGGAGGAGAACCAGACCTGGAGGAGAACCAGACCTGGAAGAGAACCGGACTTGGAGGCTCCGGCTGGATCCTGCAGCGTCTGCAGTCACAGACGTCATGGCCTTATCTCTCTCTTTAGTCTTCAGAGCGTCCGTCAGAGCAGATTTCAGCAGCAGACGGCGTCCTGCAGACGGCGTCCTGCAGACGGCGTCCTGCAGACGGTGTCCTGCAGACGGCGTCCTGCAGGCCGGGCTTCACACTCAGACACGCTGGAGATCAGATGTTTGAACACAGACGGATTTACAAAGATAAACCCAACGTCTGTTTCATTTCTAAACAGATTTGGAACTTGACCGTGACCTCTGACCTCTGTGCGTCTTCATGGCTTCGTGGCAGACAGGATGACCCGTAACATTAAGTCCTGATCCGATATTTTTGTAACACATTTAGGAAATGAACAAACATGCAGGTTTTCTACTGTGTTGATTGTATTTATTGTATGAAGTTAACTATGAGAATTAGTCCTGTGAGGTTTGGTGGCTGCACAGTAAGTATTTGTTCATCTACAGACAAACAGGATCTCTGTCTCTCAGACCTGTAGCTTCTTCTGTAGAGGATCCTCTGTCCTCCACTGGTTACCTGTATTAATGGCTCCCGTTTGAACTGGTTCTCTATAGAAAGACACCTGTCCACAACCTCAGACAGTCCCACTCCAAACTCCACTATGGCCAAGACCACAAGAAACCAAACTGTTGACCCGCACCAGGCTGGAAGACTGAATCTGCAACAGGTAAGCAGCTTGGAGTGAAGAAATCAATTATTAGGAAATGGAAGACATACAAGACCACTGATGATCTCCCTCCATCTGCCCCCCCCAAAGATCTCCCCCCGTGGGGTCAGAATGATCACAAGAACGGTGAACAAAGATCCCAGAATCCCACGGGGGACCTAGTGAAGGACCTGCAGAGAGCTGGGACCAAAGTAACAAAGGCTACCATCAGTGACTCACTACACCACCAGGGACTCAAACCCTGCAGGGTCAGACGTGTCCCCCTGCTAAAGCCAGTGCAGGCCTGTCTGTAGTCTGCTAGAGAGCATTTGGAGGATCAAGAAGAGGATTGGGAGAATGTCCTATGGTCAGATGAAACCACAATAGAACTTTTGGGTAGAACTCTACTCGAATGCTGAAAAAGAAACACCAGACCTACTGTAAAGCATGGGGGTGGAAGGAATGAAGAATGGGGCCGTGTATGGTCAGATTCTGAGTAAAAACATTCTTCCATCAGCATTGAAGATGAACCATGGCTGGGTCTGTCAGCATGACAACCATCCCAAACACACGTTGCCCAGGTAACGAAGGAGTGGCTTCAGAAGAAGCATTTCAAGGTCCTGGAGTGGACTAGCTAAATCTTTGGAGGGAGTTAAAGGTCTGTTTCCCAGCAACAGCCCTAAAACATCCCTGCTCTAGAGGAGATCTGCATGGAGGAATGGACCAAACCACTTCTGCTGTAGAGGAGATCTGCATGGAGGAATGGACCAAAACATCACTGCTGTAGAGGAGATCTGCATGGAGGAATGGACCAAACCACTTCTGCTGTAGAGATCTGCATGGAAGAATGGACCAAAACATCCCTGCTGTAGAGGAGATCTACATGGAGGAATGGACCAAACCACTTCTGCTGTAGAGGAGATCTACATGGAGGAATGGACCAAACCACTTCTGCTGTAGAGGAGATCTACATGGAGGAATGGACCAAACCACTTCTGCTGTAGAGGAGATCTGCATGGAGGAAAGGACCAAAACATCCCTGCTGTAGAGGAGATCTGCATGGAGGAATGGACCAAAACATCACTGCTGTAGAGGAGATCTGCATGGAGGAAAGGACCAAAACATCACTGCTGTAGAGGAGATCTACATGGAGGAATGGACCAAACCACTTCTGCTGTAGAGGAGATCTGCATGGAGGAATGGACCAAAACATCACTGCTGTAGAGGAGATCTGCATGGAGGAATGGACCAAATCATCCCTGCTGTAGAGGAGATCTGCATGGAGGAATGGACCAAAACATCACTGCTGTAGAGGAGATCTGCATGGAGGAATGGACCAAATCATCACTGCTGTAGAGGAGATCTGCATGGAGGAATGGACCAAAACATCACTGCTGTAGAGGAGATCTGCATGGAGGAATGGACCAAAACATCACTGCTGTAGAGGAGATCTGCATGGAGGAATGGACCAAACCGCTTCTGCTGTAGAGGAGATCTGCATGGAGGAAAGGACCAAAACATCACTGCTGTAGAGGAGATCTACATGGAGGAATGGACCAAACCACTTCTGCTGTAGAGGAGATCTGCATGGAGGAAAGGACCAAAACATCCCTGCTGTAGAGGAGATCTGCATGGAGGAATGGACCAAAACATCACTGCTGTAGAGGAGATCTACATGGAGGAATGGACCAAACCACTTCTGCTGTAGAGGAGATCTGCATGGAGGAAAGGACCAAACCATCACTGCTGTAGAGGAGATCTGCATGGAGGAATGGACCAAAACATCACTGCTGTAGAGGAGATCTACATGGAGGAATGGACCAAAACATCACTGCTCTAGAGGAGATCTGCATGGAGGAAAAATCAGACTGTGTGATTTTCTGGTTTATTGTTTTCATTTAGTCTCTTAGTTCAGGTTTACCTATGATGGAAGTTACAGGCCTCTCATCTTTTTCATTGGTAGAACTTGAACAACTAGTGGCTGACTGAATACTTCTTTGCCCCCTCTGTGTATCTGACATATACATCTGCGTCCTGCTCCTCCTGGATTTGTTGGAGGAGTTTCGTGCTGAAGATCGGCGCCGCGTCGGCGTCTGTGTGGAGACACAACAGCAGGACGGTGTCCAAAACACGTCTTATCAGCGTGGCGTTCATCTCTGTGTTCACCTCAGAGGGAGTCTGCTGCTGTGTGGAGGTCACACTGAAGGCCCCACCCCAAACCCTCCCCTCTGACAGAACTTCGGGTCAGAACCGGATCCAGAGGTGGACTGAGACTCAATGGAAACCATCACTGACAAGAATCTGCAGATTCATGATTGAAGGTTGAATGTTCCTGAGTCTGTTCTGCCCCCCCCCCCCCTCCCGCCTCCCCAGATATTCACAACTAACATAGTCTCATAAATGCAGGAACGACCACAGGAGGCGCTGCTGAGCACAGAACAGTTTCTGCAGGAAATAAAATGAGTTAAGATTCAGCAAACTGAAACATGAGTCAGCACTTTAAAACATTTGTCAGGAAATTTAACAAGTGTTCCGCTGCAGAGACTAGGGCGTGTGTGCGTGCGCATGCATAAAGGTGCGTGTGCGCGCGTTGCTCTGCTTGTGCACCTTCAGCTGGGTGGGAATTTACTGCATCATTTGGTTTAAAATAGGAGAATGAGGACGACAGAAGTCTTCACATGTCTCGTTCAGGTGAACTCTGACGTCACTGGCTGGGATTCATCTCGACGTCACATCAGCCTCACCTGCAGCCTCCGTCTCTTTAAAGCGGAATCGGAGGGTCACGTGACCCCCCCCCCCCACAACTCTCGGCGGATCCCGGGCGCGTGCGGGGGCGTGCGCGCGCATCACCTGCCTCCGCGAGTCGGTGTGTATATAAAGGTCTGCGGGATGTGAGCGCGCGCAGCTCCGCGGTCGTCATGCTGCCGCTCGGCCTCGCGCTGCTGCTGCTCACCGCCGCCGCCGCCGCCGCGGACCCGTGCGGCCCCGCGGCTCCCGCCGCCCTGGCCCGGCTCGCGGCAGAGGATCCGGCCGGTGGCGCGGCGCACGAGGAGCGGGGAGGGGAGCATCACGGCGGCGGGTACCGGGTGGTCCAGTGGGAGTGGAGCTACGTGCAGACGCCCTACATCATCGCCGTGTGGCTGCTGCTCGCCAGCGCCGCCAAGATCCGTAAGTGATGCGCGCGTGCGCACGAGACGGGGTCAGAGGGGGTCAGACGGGACCGGCTGTGATCTGACAGACAGACGGGGTTCAGCCTGAACGGAGCCTTCAGGTTCGTCTGAACCGGATCACTGTGAAGTTCCTGAACTTTACCGGGAGTCTGTTTGATCCACTAGAGACCAGAACCCAGCAGGTTCCGACCCCCGGGGTTCCTTACAGCACTGTTGGATGTGATACTGACGGAACATCCATCTGGGTCAGAACTTTCTGGTTTCAGTCAAATTTTTAAAGTCGCGCTCAGATCATCTGATCCGTCTCTAAAGCGGTCCCGGTGGCCCCGGTGGTCCCGGTTCTCTTAATGATGACGATGCCGTTTTTAGCCCAAATCCCCAAACCTGTGTGGATTTCTACACTTCAGTAAAAACAGAAGCGTTAATGCAACACTTAAAGAGTTGATTCTAACTCTGAGTCAGATAACATGCGGTCCTTATCTGGCTCAGAGTTAAAGTGACACTGAAGATAGTGTAGAATGTTCAGAGTTAACATAACTCTTTTGAGTGTTAATAATTGACACTATCTGTTCAAATGTAACAATAAAAAGTGTTGAATCATTTTTACACTTTGACAAAAATTAACACCCACAGTGTTGGTTACAAATTACAATTACAGTTTTGTTATTTACAATGAACTCCTTTAAACGCATCAAACACCAGTGTTAGAATTGACACTGCTCATTGAGTTCATTCACTGTCAATGTTTGCCCAATATCTGCAGTGTTAAATGTTTTTAAACTAAAAGGCAATTCTCTGCAAAATTGTACTAATGCTTAAAGTTGAACACTAAGAATATTGGCAGAAAAAAAGAACACATAGTCACAAAAGGTCTTTATTAGAATTTGAGAATAAAAACATTAAATTTAAAACAATTCACTTTAAATGTCACCCAGTTGGACACAAATTAACACTGAAAGAGTAGAAAGAGACTTTTGACTATGAAGTCCAAATATAGTGGAGGAAATAAAGAAAAACGTCCAAGGTAAAGTCCAAATGCCTTAACACCACTCACACTTGCATTAGATGGCAATACGGAACCACATACACTGAGGTATCTGAGGGTCCATATGTCATTTGAACATCCATTGGTTTATAGTAGAACAAGTCCTGAATATTTAACACTGTCACAATCTGGAAAGGCTTTAACAATATTCTGAATGCATGGTAATGTTCATCAAAACAAACAGTTTCGCCACCAGAAAGAGCTAGAACAACTTGCTCATCCTTGACAAAAGTTGTGTGGATTTTATAAAATACTGGCATCTCATTAGCTACCTCAACACAATCTGTTAGGCCAGGTTTATATTCAGTTCCATTGTGTTTCACCCACTTCACTGACAGAACATTAGTGGATATTGCTGTGTTTAATTTGTCAGCAATTTCAGGACCCTCTTTCAAATCTTCAAGCCAAAACATTTTTCCTGGACCAACCATTAATCTAAAAAATGACTAAAAGCGTCCCAATGCAAGGCCATGTATCTTTGGTGCTTTTTAGCCAAAGTCTTGGTGATATTTTTGAAACTTTTCAGTTGGGTTTTAAAAAAGTTGTGTTTTGCCTCATAACGCATTGACCACATGTGTACAATCGGTCCAATATTTCTTATACATCGTGGATAGTGTATCATGAAGTGATGTTTAGGCAAGAGGTTTCTGGAAGGAAACAGATGTTTAAAAAGCTGATGATGCTCCACGATGAGGTGTTTCAAAAAGATAGTCATACCATCTGTTATAACCGGAGCAAATACAATACCAACTATCTGGAGAAGCAATAATAAAAGATGCCAGTACTCATTGCCTTTCTGCACTAAATCACCAAATATCAATGGCATATTGCGCAGCAAACACCATGACTATTGCATTCAAGCCCAACTCATTACTACCATCAAACAACTTGACAGCAGGAGGACGATTTCGTCGCTCCGTGTGGCCATAGTTAAAAGACTCGGTTCTACCATACAGTTTTTTTGCTGTTAGGAAGTTTTGCTGTACATATTCCAATATAAGTTTTACCTCAAACCGTGCAACTCCCTCCAAAATGTCATGCATCACATCAACAGAAAAATTATCTGCCGTGTCAAAAAACTGCAAAGTATTCAACAGACTCGAGCGCTTCACACCGTAAAAATGAGGTAGTTGTGGATTTGTCTGTACAGTACAGCAATGCTCTGCGTGCATGTCTTTTGTACGGAATATGATGCTTTCATTTTCACAGAACACAGACTGAAATTCACTTTTCTCAGTGACACAAAAACGACAGCAGTAATGAGCACTAAATGACTCAACAAACCCAAATATTCCATGAAGACCAAGGTTGTCCCCTGTGACTTGGACAACGCTACCACGAACAGGACTTTGAAACATGGGAGATGTAATCCCACAAGTTTCAAGCACCTTCAGATCACTGATGATTGGCTCAAGGATGGTGTTAAAACCATATGCTTTGATATCTTGAGCATGAAAAAGTGCACACAAATGTATGTTGACTAAAGATGAATTTAATTTCGGTGGAAAATTTCTCAATGTAAAATATATACCCCCCAATTTATGTATACCCTTTTTGGACCCAAGTGGATTAGCAGTCTCAAATTCATCGTAAAATAACTGAATGAGAAAGGCAAAGTCTTTTTTTGAAAAAAGCGGATGGCTCTTCACATAGAGCCCATCCTGTGTGTCAAAGTATAGCCCATCCTTGGAAAGATGGCTAGATGTCAGCATATGTGAAAAATCTGGATTTTTGATAATAGACTGCAGTGTCTCTAGAATTGGAACATATGCAAATGTATCAGTCACAACAACCTGTTTGTAAGTCCCACTAGATCTGTTTCTTCGGTTCTCCAATCTGACACCAAGAACTTTTTCAACTGGTTCAACAGTTTTCCATTTCTGTTGAAAATAGTTGCTTCGTTTTGTTTCCGAATTGAAAGACGTCAAAGGGATTTCAAGTTTTTCAAAACTTTTTTCAACTTTAATTTTCAAACTTGTGTCTTGTGGTGCCAAACATTTCAAAGCTGTGGCTTTTCCTTGACTCTGTATCCATAACAACCTCTTCCATTGATGACACAAAGCCATTTAAAGTCGACTGGGCTACACCAGCAACCTGAAGTTGCGCAATAGCAGATGCACATAAGTCAAGAGTACTTTTGTCAGCTACAGGCCCAACTTGAGGAATACTGGCCGTATTTTCATGTATTGGTAACTGAGAGTCATTTCTAACATCACTGTCTACAGTGTCACCTGATTCTTCTTCAGGCTCAGTTTGCTCACAATGTTTAGTAAGCAAATGCTTTCTAAAACCAGAGAAAGTTCCAAAAACATGACAACATCCTAGCTGAGCACATTTCAAACGAAGTGCTTTGCCACTATAATACCCAGGAATTAAACGCATATGCCTAACCAGATTGTTGACATTTACAAAATGAACACGGCAAACAAAACATATCAATCTCATAACAAAGAAAAGAGGTCAAATAACAATGTCAAATGCTAATGATATCTGAAAACAATGCAGTTCAATTTTTAACCTGTTCTGTTTGTGTGACTGTTTCTTAACTAGTCTGTAGACTGTAGTATTCTGGCCCTGATCTCTGCCACACGTGGGCTCTCTTGAACTTGGGCAACATCAATATTGTAGACAGTTGTCTGTATGAAGGTGTACATGTGGTGGAGCATCTGACTGTACAGGGTTCCAAAAACAAAGTGTGCTTTAAAGAATTCATCAACAGCTCCAAGTGAACTGGTCGACTTGGACGGAATGACTTGCTTGTCAAGAACAATGACGAAATCCTGGACTGTGCTCTTCTTTGAACCAATGGCAAGTAGATAGGGTTGAGTGGTGTTGGCAACGGCATCAACGTGTTCTTGGATGCTTGTTCCACTCTGAAGATGAAGAAGATTAAACAGTTACAACATGAAGGAGCTGCATTTCCAGGAGAAAAAAGGAAACTTTAAGGGTAATTTTTGGCAACAAAAAACAAAACAACATTTTTTTAATCAAAGTTGACCATACTTATAGTGAAAATGGCACGAGGACAAAGACATATATTTTTGTGAAAAATGCAAGCGCTGGGTATTGGACCAGCGAGCTTCTGCACCATTCCCCATGTAGGCAGAAATCCTGGAATGTCTTGGAAAGTTCAAGGATTTGAAGGACCAAAAGCCAATAGCTGAAAAATTGTAGGAGTTAAAGAAATAAAGAGAAAAAGGAAAACAATGGTTGAATGCTTTATAGCACAGGTGTCAAACTCCAGGCCTCAAGGGCCAGTGTCCTGCATGTTTTCTAACCAACCTGCCATTGAAGCTCCTCATTGGCTAAACACACCTGATCCAGGTATTCAAGAGCAGATAAGACAGGATTTCTGAAAAACCAGCAGGAGGCCGGCCCTCGAGGCCTGAAGTTTGACACTCCTGCTTTATAGCATTCAAACAATTCACTTTATTTAATTATGCTTACATAATGATCAGGGAAAACAAATGCATTTACCTCGAACTACCCAAGCAAATTTCTAATCACCCCACCTGTCTTAAAAGGGAGTGAGGAAAGAAAGCACACAACAATATACTAATACTAACCTTCTTGAAGACAACAAGGTGTTTCTCAGCTTGAGATGCAGAAACCTTGCCTGGCCTTTTGGCCCCTGGGCTGTTGGAGGAATCAGGTGAAGCAGGAGAACGACTGAAGATAAATCACTGTCCCATCCTGCACAATATAAAAAGTTGATTATATAATGGCTGACTAATACATTTTAACGACAGTCTTTAGGCTGACAGAAGAAAGAAAAAAGCGTGAAAAACAGCTAAGTGCTGTACAGAAATGTTAGCTAAAAAAATAATATAACTACCGGAAGCAATAACGTCATCCTCTTCTTGAAGTGATGTAGCTTCTGCACAGTAGATCAGATCTTCAAGGTTGCTTGAGGAGGGGAGAGCCTCACTCTGCTGGATGACCTTCTGCTTGAAAACAGTAGGCCACCTTTATAGGAGGAAAATAGACCCCTATACATTAGAAATCCAAGCATATAAACCTGGTCAAAAATCAAGGTTTTGTTGCCTTGTTGTTCACACAAGAGAGAATAGGCTGATGAGTGTTTTTACAAGATGATGAAGAGATCTTTTTGTATTTTTTTCATCTTATGAACTGGTTGCATAATTTTCAAACAGGGTTTAATACTGACTTTCTAAAAACTTGGCAGCCACCTCATCTCCAAACTGCAAAATGAAGTCTTGCTCAATCTTTAATAAGACATGCCAACAGTTACTAGTGCATTTTTACATGAAGATCAGTTATTTGTTTAAATATTTATTTACCAGCCCTTTGATGTCTTTGAGGCGTGGAAATTCAGTCAAGACATCTGAGGATTTCTCTTTACTGTGACGATACTCAAATGTCATCTTCATCTTCTGCTTTATGATGTCTTCATCAGATGAACACTTCATAAACGATATGGCCTCCTTGCATTGCTCTTCAGTCAGGGTGATCTCTGACTGAAACCATGCATTTCTTCTAGCCAACGGCCCTCCACCAGCCAGCTGATGTGGTGCTCTTCTGCTTTGTGATGAACTATTCCTTTGTATGGTTTTGAGCCTCCATGCCAAGTACCCCGTGCCACTTTCAGGATCGTAAAAATGCTCCTTTCAAATTGAAAACAAGAAGTAAGCATTTTACTTTTTATAGTCTGCATTGCATCAAGTTATTCCAATCTCTAATCATATTTTAGTCTTTATTTGGGTTGGCCTTATTGGTCTTATTTTGAGTGAGTAAACTTAGTATTTGTGGCTAAGAGACCTTACTCCCGAAAAGGGCCTACTGTAAAAATGTTAGTTATAGAATTGGAACTTACATATCCATTTCTGGAAAATGGATCCATTAGGTAAGGGAACATCTGAACTATGTCTCGAGCATACATCCCTCTTACATGCCGTTGTGGTGCCATCCTGAGAAGGAGTAAAAACAAATTAATTTAGATTTTCCAGTACTAAAATAATGTATATGTGGTGCCAATATTTCCCCAAATACTTGGCAGAAAGGTGCTTGGAACAAACATCCACATTACCCATGAATCTCCGTCATATCCGCAGCAAGAATGTTAATCATCTGTCGGCGTGAGGAATCGGTCAGACTTTTTGTACAGCTATTAGTAGTATTATTATCATTTAAATTATGTTGCCAGTGGACCACATTTAACAATGTATGCACTTTACGATGACCATGCCCAAAATGACTGTTTTAACTTATAATGTTTAAGGATTTCTGACAGCCTAACTACCTCTGTACTACATGACTGGACAAACAAATGGAAAGACGACAAACAAGAATTAGTCATTTAAAATGACTACGAAACACTTTGGTAAAACCAATTCAGTGTTAAAAATACTTACCAAATAATAGCCAGAATTGAGGAAGCAATGTGAATGGATGACAAAATCTGTAAAAAAAAATCAAATAAAATAAAAATAATAATAATTATTAAAAAGAGAGTTCAGCCAAAGGATTACTCACTCACCAAAATACATTTTAGGTTTGCTGGGTTTTTTTGGGTTAATTTTGAGTTGGTAAATTTGTGTTTCATTTCCAACATACACGCATAAATTTGGGTGCTAAACCCTGGGGGGGGGGGGGGGGTCTTTTTGCCACCCTCTTCTGATGCTGTGGGTCCTTCAATCTATCTTAGCACTTAAATTTGCTACTCTGTCCTCAAATTTTACTCTTAATGGCAAATATGATACTGGTAATTAAGTATTTAAACAAACAACATTTAAACAAATAAATGATTTTGATGTAAAAATGCACTAATTTTATAACACCCCCCCCCCCCCCCCCGCATAGCTGTATCTTTGGGGTTTTTTCTTCCTCTTTCCTTGTCTTCCTAAACTGATGCTTCGTTTGATCTTTTATCCATTTCCCACAATCTTACACAGTTGAGTAACACTCAGTCATCAAATTGAGATGATGAAAACATTCATTTTAATGGAGATTTGTTCCCGTTTTTCCTCTTTTGTACTTCAAATAATCAAAAAACCTGACAAAATGTTATCATGAATAAAAACCATTTATGTATTAACATGGAAGCAGCAGTGGGTATTGTGCGGTCTGGAATCATAAGGGGTGACTCCACCCCCCCACCCCCACCCCCCTGTTCACGGTCCCTGAAGCTGCAAGTTGGTTAACCCCACCCCCACACGCTTTCTACACGGGGCGTATTATATAGTCAATATAGTTATAGGCACCATTGTGAAAGTTTCATCAACTTTACATGGAAGTACGACTTTTAGTCTTTAAAAAAAAAAAAAAAAAAAAAGACGAACAAAAAAAAATGGCGAGGAGTTCGAGATTGCGACCTAGATCTGGGCGACCGCCAATCATTTTTAAGAAGAATTGCCGACGTATAACCGTCACCGATATAGTTCAAGCTTGGTGATCACCCATGGTATAGTTGTGGCAATTATTAGAACACCTGCCGCTACTTTTGGTGTATTAAAGTATCACTAATCATTTTAAAAAACGCAACCTAAGCTTCTTTGTGTGGCATTATGGTTTCCCCGGTGAATGCAGCCAGCAGAAAAAACCAAAAGCACAGGACTCTCCGACACAGGAAACCGAGACTGTTTTTAAAGAAATAGACAAACTTTATTAGAAATTGTTAAATTCCTATTCTAAAAGATACTCAGAGTCAACTAAACCATGAGGGCGATCATGCCCAGCCCACAAAGTCTGCTGCACCCAGCTGTGCGCTCTCTGTTGCGGTGCACCTGGCTCAATGCCACGCCCCTTGCGTCCAGTGGCCGTAACAGACGCCAGTCCTAGGTGGTGGGACACTGGGCCTGGTTGTGCCTGGGGCGATAGAAGGCCAGAAGGGGGAACTCCTCCAATAGCTGTTAATCCTGCTCTGTCACGCCGGTCGCCAGTGCGTGGATGGACAGCAGTCACTGACTCTGTATGGAGCACACACGATCCCCAGAAAGGCCGGCCGTGACACCGCCCTTGGACCACGGTGCACCGGGTTGGGCAGAGCAGGGATGAAACAAACAATGGAAACCAAAACAGCGGCACCTACAAAATAAGTGTCAATTAACACACATAACCAAGTATAACATAACACACACACACACACACACACACACATACCTGCTCCCGCAGCTTAAGAGGAGTCTGCACAGGAGTTGCATGAGCGGCCAAACACTGCCTGAGATCTACAGTGATAACGATAAGAATGGAGCGGCAGCAACTTGGAGGTGAACGAAGCACAAACCTACCCGGCTATGGTTAGGGCCCTACACACAGCCAAAGGCTGCACCGCTGCCGCACCGCTGCCGCACCGCTGCCGCGCCGCTGCTGCACCATCCCCCTGGAAGCAGCAGGTCTCTGCCTGAAGCTCTACTGACAGGCTTTTATCAGCCCTCTGCTAATGAAGCAGCTGGTGTGCCAGCTGATCTCAATCAAGTGGCCCTCTGCCTGCCACATTTGCAGTGAATCTGCAAAAACAAGCTAGTTTAAAGTTTAGCTCAACAGAGCAAGGCGCAAATGAATTTGCTGGCTAAAACAAAACCACGAGGCCTTGTTGTAACTTTGTTGTCGAATGTCAAAGCATATTTAGAAGATTATATCGAAGCAAAACCAAAATTTCACTTACCGTAGTCAGACAATGTTATTCCACCGCTCCCACGTCCATCTGCTGTGAAACTGACGAACGCGCTGCTGCTCCTAAAATGGCGGATGCATGCGCATGCGCAAATCAGGTGACATCATCGAATGTTGGATGAACTTTCTCTTTTGTCATATTCACCAATTTAATGACGTTGTTTTTAAAAGAAAACTATAAACGTTTTAATTACTTGAATTAATTAGGAAGAACGAGAAAATGTTATAAAATAATTTAAATGAACTAAAAACATGTTTGAAGCATTAGGCCAGAATCTGCTTTTTCAACGAATGCAGGTTAACATAGTGAAACAAAATCTTCAAACAAACCAAAGCAGCTATAGAAAAATGCAATCTCACATTAGTCCAAATACTTTTTAAACTTCAATGCTAAGTAACAGAGTTGTGAACAACTAGCTTAGCAGTGTGTTTCAATGATTCAATATGTATGAGGA
Organism: Oryzias curvinotus; assembly: GCA_023969325.1. NCBI lineage: Eukaryota > Metazoa > Chordata > Actinopteri > Beloniformes > Adrianichthyidae > Oryzias > Oryzias curvinotus. The sequence continues at coordinate 31,941,852 of CM043708.1, forward strand.
CGGCTGAACTCCAGGACGGTTCCACCTGCAATGGCCGTTCTCTGTCTTTACCCAGTCAACGTCACAAGCACCGGCGGGAATTTAACTTTATGCTGGTGTTGAATGAGCTCCGTGGGAAATGTCAAGATTTTACACTGCATGTTTTTCACCCCAGAGAGTAATTTTTACTCTGCGCATTTTAACTCCGAGTATTAACACCAACACTTGGAAAATGGGGGTGGGGCCTCACACTCGCTGTTGTTGTAATAACTCTGAGAGAGTCTGGTCAGTTTGACTATGAGAATATGACACTGGAGAATTTGCTGTGTGCATTGTTTTCAGATATCATTAGCATTTGACATTGTTATTTGACCTCTTTTCTTTGTTATGAGATTGATATGTTTTGTTTGCCGTGTTCATTTTGTAAATGTCAACAATCTGGTTAGGCATATGCCTTTAATTCCTGGTTATTATAGTGGCAAAGCACTTCGTTTGAAATGTGCTCAGCTAGGATGTTGTCATGTTTTTGGAACTTTCTCTGGTTTTAGAAAGCATTTGCTTACTAAACATTGTGAGCAAACTGAGCCTGAAGAAGAATCAGGTGACACTGTAGACAGTGATGTTAGAAATGACTCTCAGTTACCAATACATGAAAATACGGCCAGTATTTCTCAAGTTGGGCCTGTATCTGACAAAAGTACTCTTGACTTATGTGCATCTGCTATTGCGCAACTTCAGGTTGCTGGTGTAGCCCAGTCGACTTTAAATGGCTTTGTGTCATCAATGGAAGAGGTTGTTATGGAGATACAGAGTCAAGGAAAAGCCACAGCTTTGAAATGTTTGGCACCACAAGACACAAGTTTGAAAATCAAAGTTGAAAAAAGTTTTGAAAAACTTGAAAACCCTTTGACGTCTTTCAATTCGGAAACTCTCCCGCTAGCTTACAGCCCCTCACACCCCCAACCTAGCGTAGGGGTATCAGATCCAGTCCTGATCCAGATCCCAGCTCAGACCAGGAAAACAGAGACGGTCATGGATCTGAAAGGGGCGGAGCAGGAAGCTTGTGGCCCCGCCCCATGCAGTTTCTACATCACAACTACAAGCTCTTTCAAACTCAACAATCAGAAAAAAGAAATCCTCAGAAACGCCGCTTTGTCTTAGTCCATCATCAGAGAAAAGCTGCAGGAACCTCAGAAAAACACTAAATCCCATTTTATCCGTCGGGCTTTAAAGGTTTTTTCCTCTTCATTTCAAATCACCAAACTCAAGAATAAAAGCAGCAGGAAGATGTTCAAGAGAATAAAAATCATTCAAAAATGCAGAAAATGCCAATTCCTCCAAAAATGTGTGAGAAAGCTGAAAACCAGCTGGTGAAAAGTACAAATACTTTGGTGGTAAAATCTCTGAGAAATGATGCAGGAAATGTCAACTCCAGTTTACAGTGAAAACGCTGAGAAAAGCAGAATGATTCTCCAAACGTCTGATGGTTTCAATAATGAACAGCAGCTGAACCTGTGAGTGATTCAGCTTCAGCCGTGTGAGAGCTGAGAAACGGCTGAGTCATGGTAAGTGAATCATTCAAATACCAGGAAAAACTACTTTGATTGAAGGGAAAGTAAGAAATGTGAGGTTGGAGGCCAAACGCTCCCAAAAGAAGCTGAGCGCGTTTCCTGTTTGGAGTCTTCCTCAGCTGAGCGCGTTTCCTGTTTGGAGTCTTCCTCAGCTGAGCTGCGTTTCCTGTTTGGAGTCTTCCTCAGCTGAGCTGCGTTTCCTGTTTGGAGTCTTCCTCAGCTGAGCACGTTTCCTGTTTGGAGTCTTCCTCAGCTGAGCGCGTTTCCTGTTTGGAGTCTTCCTCAGCTGAGCTGCGTTTCCTGTTTGGAGTCTTCCTCAGCTGAGCTGCGTTTCCTGTTTGGAGTCTTCCTCAGCTGAGCTGCGTTTCCTGTTTGGAGTCTTCCTCAGCTGAGCTGCGTTTCCTGTTTGGAGTCTTCCTCAGCTGAGCTGCGTTTCCTGTTTGGAGTCTTCCTCAGCTGAGCTGCGTTTCCTGTTCGGAGTCTTCCTCAGCTGAGCTGCATTTCCTATTCGGAGTCTTCCTCAGCTGAGCGCGTTTCCTGTTTGGAGTCTTCCTCAGCTGAGCGCGTTTCCTGTTTGGAGTCTTCCTCAGCTGAGCTGCGTTTCCTGTTTGGAGTCTTCCTCAGCTGAGCTGCGTTTCCTGTTTGGAGTCTTCCTCAGCTGAGCACGTTTCCTGTTTGGAGTCTTCCTCAGCTGAGCGCGTTTCCTGTTTGGAGTCTTCCTCAGCTGAGCTGCGTTTCCTGTTTGGAGTCTTCCTCAGCTGAGCTGCGTTTCCTGTTCGGAGTCTTCCTCAGCTGAGCTGCATTTCCTATTCGGAGTCTTCCTCAGCTGAGCGCGTTTCCTGTTTGGAGTCTTCCTCAGCTGAGCTGCGTTTCCTGTTTGGAGTCTTCCTCAGCTGAGCTGCGTTTCCTGTTTGGAGTCTTCCTCAGCTGAGCTGCGTTTCCTGTTTGGAGTCTTCCTCAGCTGAGCTGCGTTTCCTGTTTGGAGTCTTCCTCAGCTGAGCTGCGTTTCCTGTTTGGAGTCTTCCTCAGCTGAGCTGCGTTTCCTGTTTGGAGTCTTCCTCAGCTGAGCTGCGTTTCCTGTTCGGAGTCTTCCTCAGCTGAGCTGCATTTCCTATTCGGAGTCTTCCTCAGCTGAGCGCGTTTCCTGTTTGGAGTCTTCCTCAGCTGAGCGCGTTTCCTGTTTGGAGTCTTCCTCAGCTGAGCTGCGTTTCCTGTTTGGAGTCTTCCTCAGCTGAGCTGCGTTTCCTGTTTGGAGTCTTCCTCAGCTGAGCTGCGTTTCCTGTTCGGAGTCTTCCTCAGCTGAGCTGCGTTTCCTGTTCGGAGTCTTCCTCAGCTGAGCTGCGTTTCCTATTCGGAGTCTTCCTCAGCTGAGCTGCGTTTCCTGTTTGGAGTCTTCCTCAGCTGAGCTGCGTTTCCTGTTTGGAGTCTTCCTCAGCTGAGCTGCGTTTCCTGTTCGGAGTCTTCCTCAGCTGAGCTGCGTTTCCTGTTTGGAGTCTTCCTCAGCTGAGCTGCGTTTCCTATTCGGAGTCTTCCTCAGCTGAGCACGTTTCCTGTTAATTCCGTTTTTTTAAGCACAGAGAAATCAAAGATTCTGATTCAGACAAATGGAAAAGACGAGACTGAAGCAGCTGTTCTGTGTTCTCCTGCTGAGGTTCATGTGTTTGTAGATGTTTGTGGTTCCGTCAGCGGTTCTGCTCATCAAGGTTCTGTCTTTTCGTCAAAGGTTCCTCAGTGAGAAAAGAACTTTGAACTGAAGTTTCTTAGATCAAAGAAGAAAACCTCCTTCTTCATGAGTGGAAACACGTCCTGACAGAGTCTTCCTGCACTGATCTGATGTCCAAACAGAAACCCAAAGCCCATTAACGTCCACCGCCCTCAGCAGAGGTCTTCCTCATAAATCATGAGGAAGATCAAAGGAGGAAACTGCATCAGCTTCGTGACAGAGGAACTCCAGACCCAGGCTGACGTCTCTGACGTCTCTCTGTCCTTTAAAGTTGATTTAGAAACGACGGTTTGGCTGAGGAACGTTTACTGAAGGAGTGAGAGGGGAGACGCTCTCCCTCCCACGAGTCCGCCCACCAGCAGATGATGGCGTTCAACAGTCGCCCTCAGAGCTTCAGCTGCAGATCAGAGTCTGTTTAGGTTTTCCTCACAGTGATGGTTGAAAGACCCGGCTCTACCCCCTAAGGCCCGCTATCGCACCACACTATGGTTCCACGCTATGGCTCCACGCTATGGTTCCACGCTAAGGTTCCACGCTATCGCACCACGCTAAGGCTCCACGCTATGGTTCCACGCTATGGTTCCACGCTAAGGCTCCACGCTAAGGTTCCACGCTATCGCACCATGCTAAGGCTCCACACTATCGTACCACGCTATGGTTCCACGCTATCGCACCACGCTAAGGCTCCACGCTAAGGTTCCACGCTAAGGTTCCACGCTATGGTTCCACGCTATGGCTGCACGCTATGGTTCCACGCTAAGGCTCCACACTATCGCACCACGCTATGGTTCCACGCTATGGTTCCACGCTGAGGTTCCACGCTAAGGTTCCACGCTATGGTTCCACGCTATGGTTCCACGCTAAGGCTCCACGCTAAGGCTCCACGCTAAGGCTCCACGCTATGGTTCCACGCTATGGTTCCACGCTGAGGTTCCACGCTAAGGTTCCACGCTATGGTTCCACGCTATGGTTCCACGCTATGGTTCCACACTAAGGCTCCACACTGCTTTCCACAAACCCTTCATTCCATGTTTTAACTTTAATGGAGCTTGTCAATGTGCCTCTTTCTGGGGCAGCCGTGGTGCAGCGGTAGGGCAGCGTAAGATTGCAGGTTCGATTCCCGCCTTGCACGCCCATGAGTCGATGTGTCCTTGGGCAAGACACAGAACCCCACCTGGCCTCTGGTGGCAGGCGGTGTGGCAGTGGAACCGCCAACAGTGTGTGAATGTGTGTGTGTGTGAATGTGTGTTTGACTGTGTGTGTGACTAAAGCACTTTGTCCTTGTAGGTAGAAAAGCGCTTCATAAGTATTTGCCATGTGCCATGAACATTTATCTCAGGTTAAGGCTAAACTTACCGTCATGCTACGTTAGCTACCTGCTTTGTTTGACCTTTTGAATCCGGTCCACCTTAACAAAATGGTAGAAATATAAGCGAATGTATTTTTTCAAAGACAAAGGAGATTTGTAGTTGAAAAATATCAAATAAATTTTACATCTTTCTTTAGGAGGTTTACCCAGTTATTATTTAATTACTTTTATTTCACCAAATCGTATTAACCGTATTAACAAATTAACACGTTCTTTGAATCACTCTTCAAGCGTTTACGTGGTTATCGTGGTTCCAACGGCGCTGTTCTCTGCATGTGGTCTTTTGGAGAAATGACTTCTGTTCTTTTGAACTAAAGTAGCCACAGACTTCTTCACCTAGTTTTGCTGACTTCATTGACGCTACTATTGTGACGTTTGAGCTTTGTACCTGGACCATGCTAACTTCCTGTTCCTGCTTGTTTGAGCTTTTAGGCTAGTTTGTGCTAACACTTTCTTTTAGCTTGCTGTATTTTCTGTGCGTACCTTGTAGGAGTTTCACTGTTTTATTTGAAAATGTCCTGTTTTCTTCACATTTCTTTGTGTTGGAAGCGAGCTCAGAGTCTCATCTGAGCTGAGGACCTCAGAGTTCTTTCATGAGAGCGTCCTCCTGCATTGCTGGTTTGGATGGAATCCGTCCAGAACCTCCCACACAGCAGACGGGGAGAAACTCTGAGGACGTTCTGCTGGAGAATCATTTCCAGAGCAAAATCTACAGACTTTATCTTTTGCACCGATCCTCTTCTGTGTGGAACCACAGTAGAGGATCGGTGATGGTTTGGACTCAAACAGCCTGAAGTTGGTGTGTGAATTCACTGCTAAACCCTGATCATCAAAGTGAACAGCAGGCGGCGCACAGAAGCAAGAATGACCAGGTCATGACTTTCTAAGACCACCTTTGTCCACGTCCTGTGCATCTGGATGGACTTTGCATCTCCCTCTACTGGACACCGGTGGTAATGCAAACAGCCCACCAGTGTTTTGACCCTGCACGGGTTTGTGGATGCGGCTCCGCTGCAGGTTTGGGTGGAGGACGGGGATGTGATGTTGCAGCTGTGTGTGGACTTTGGCAGAGTCATCGCAGTCTGTGCATGCAGCAACTGCAGCAGACATCTGCAGAGAATTCGTGTCTGCGCAGTCTCCACGTAATGCAGACGCATGTTTGGCATGTTACAGCTTCTCTTAATTGTTTATTCACATTTTGTGAAAGCATGCCTCATATTCTCAGAACTTTACACACAAATCCATAACAACACACACAATTGGAAAAACTCCTCAATCCTCCTGCAAAATGAAACTTCCCATTCCAAATAAAGTTGTTTCCTCTAAAAATGGGATTGTGTTTTGTAATGACGCAAACCATCATATGAATAGACATAGCTGCAGTTACACGGACAGAAGTAATCGGTATAAACGTCTGATCAGAATAAAAGTGTGTCATGTGAACACGCCGTTCAGAATACTCTGACCTCATCAGACTCATTCAGATCCAACAGTCTTCCTGATGGAGACGGGTGGTTCTGTCAATGTTCTCCTGGTAGAACCGCGTCTCCCAGCAGAGGAGCGGCTCTGGGACGGTCTGTGAGCTGTTGGATGCAGAAATGCTGCTCAGTCCAGAGAAACCGTGGAAACCATCAGTGGATTCATGTTTCCAGTGGAGTCCAGACAGAAGAAAGGCTGAAGTTATTCCCACATGTTTCCATGCAGCAAAGATGCAGACTGCAGCACTGATCCATGGATTGGAACTGCAGCCACAGCTAAATGTTGCTGTTAGCACCTGTTAGCCTAACGCTAAACCTTCTTCTGGCAAGAAAAAGAGCACAGATTAAAAAAATAATAATGAGCTAACAAGCACTTCATGATGATCAATAATAAAATCACTTTCAGGAGATCATCTCTCTCTGCTGCAGCTCATTTGAACTCAGTGAACTCGGTGGGTTGGTTATCAGTGGGTTGGTTATCAGTGAGTCGGTTATCAGTGGGTCGGTTATCAGTGGGTTGGTTATCAGTGGGTTGGTTATCAGTGAGTCGGTTATCAGTGGGTCGGTTATCAGTTGGTCGGTTATCAGTGGGTTGGTTATCAGTGGGTCGGTTATCAGTGGGTTGGTTATCAGTGGGTCGGTTATCAGTGGGTCGGTTATCAGTGGGTCGGTTATCAGTGGGTCGGTTATCAGTTGGTCGGTTATCAGTGGGTCGGTTATCAGTTGGTCGGTTATCAGTGGGTTGGTTATCAGTGGGTCGGTTATCAGTGGGTTGGTTATCAGTGGGTTGGTTATCAGTTGGTCGGTTATCAGTGGGTTGGTTATCAGTGGGTCGGTTATCAGTTGGTTGGTTATCAGTGGGTTGGTTATCAGTGGGTCGGTTATCAGTGGGTTGGTTATCAGTGGGTTGGTTATCAGTGGGTTGGTTATCAGTGGGTCGGTTATCAGTGGGTTGGTTATCAGTGGGTTGGTTATCAGTGGGTCGGTTATCAGTGGGTCGGTTATCAGTTGGTCGGTTATCAGTGGGTTGGTTATCAGTGGGTCGGTTATCAGTGGGTTGGTTATCAGTGGGTCGGTTATCAGTGAGTCGGTTATCAGTGGGTCGGTTATCAGTTGGTCGGTTATCAGTGGGTTGGTTATCAGTGGGTCGGTTATCAGTGGGTTGGTTATCAGTGGGTTGGTTATCAGTGGGTCGGTTATCAGTGGGTCGGTTATCAGTGGGTCGGTTATCAGTTGGTCGGTTATCAGTGGGTCGGTTATCAGTGGGTCGGTTATCAGTGGGTCGGTTATCAGTGGTCGGTATCAGTGGGTTGGTTATCAGTGGGTCGGTTATCAGTGGGTTGGTTATCAGTGGGTTGGTTATCAGTTGGTCGGTTATCAGTGGGTTGGTTATCAGTGGGTCGGTTATCAGTTGGTCGGTTATCAGTGGGTTGGTTATCAGTGGGTCGGTTATCAGTGGGTTGGTTATCAGTGGGTCGGTTATCAGTTGGTCGGTTATCAGTGGGTTGGTTATCAGTGGGTCGGTTATCAGTGGGTTGGTTATCAGTGGGTCGGTTATCAGTGGGTCGGTTATCAGTGGGTCGGTTATCAGTTGGTCGGTTATCAGTGGGTTGGTTATCAGTGGGTCGGTTATCAGTGGGTTGGTTATCAGTGGGTCGGTTATCAGTGGGTCGGTTATCAGTGGGTTGGTTATCAGTGGGTTGGTTATCAGTGAGTCGGTTATCAGGGTGGTATCAGTTGGGTCGGTTATCAGTGGTCGGTTATCAGTGGGTTGGTTATCAGTGGGTCGGTTATCAGTGGGTTGGTTATCAGTGGGTGGTTATCAGTGGGTCGGTTATCAGTGGGTCGGTTATCAGTGGGTCGGTTATCAGTTGGTCGGTTATCAGTGGGTTGGTTATCAGTGGGTCGGTTATCAGTTGGTCGGTTATCAGTGGGTTGGTGGGTCGGTTATCAGTGGGTTGGTTATCAGTGGGTTGGTTATCAGTGGGTTGGTTATCAGTGGGTCGGTTATCAGTGGGTCGGTTATCAGTGGGTCGGTTATCAGTGGGTCGGTTATCAGTGGGTCGGTTATGAGTGGGTTGGTTATCAGTGGGTTGGTTATCAGTGGGTTGGTTATCAGTGGGTCGGTTATCATTGGGTTGGTTATCAGTGGGTTGGTTATCAGTGGGTTGGTTATCAGTGGGTCGGTTATCAGTGGGTTGGTTATCAGTGGGTCGGTTATCAGTGGGTCGGTTATGAGTGGGTTGGTTATCAGTGGGTTGGTTATCAGTGGGTCGGTTATCAGTGGGTCGGTTATCAGTGGGTCGGTTATCAGTGGGTTGGTTATCAGTGGGTCGGTTATCAGTGGGTCGGTTATCAGTGGGTTGGTTATCAGTGGGTTGGTTATCAGTGGGTTGGTTATCAGTGGGTCGGTTATCAGTGGGTCGGTTATCAGTGGGTCGGTTATCAGTGGGTCGGTTATCAGTGGGTTGGTTATCAGTGGGTCGGTTATCAGTGGGTCGGTTATCAGTGGGTTGGTTATCAGTGGGTTGGTTATCAGTGGGTTGGTTATCAGTGGGTCGGTTATCAGTGGGTTGGTTATCAGTGGGTTGGTTATCAGTGGGTCGGTTATCAGTGGGTCGGTTATCAGTGGGTCGGTTATCAGTTGGTCGGTTATCAGTGGGTCGGTTATCAGTGGGTCGGTTATCAGTGGGTCGGTTATCAGTTGGTCGGTTATCAGTGGGTTGGTTATCAGTGGGTCGGTTATCAGTGGGTTGGTTATCAGTGGGTTGGTTATCAGTTGGTCGGTTATCAGTGGGTTGGTTATCAGTGGGTCGGTTATCAGTTGGTCGGTTATCAGTGGGTTGGTTATCAGTGGGTCGGTTATCAGTGGGTTGGTTATCAGTGGGTCGGTTATCAGTTGGTCGGTTATCAGTGGGTTGGTTATCAGTGGGTCGGTTATCAGTGGGTTGGTTATCAGTGGGTCGGTTATCAGTGGGTCGGTTATCAGTGGGTCGGTTATCAGTTGGTCGGTTATCAGTGGGTTGGTTATCAGTGGGTCGGTTATCAGTGGGTTGGTTATCAGTGGGTCGGTTATCAGTGGGTCGGTTATCAGTGGGTTGGTTATCAGTGGGTTGGTTATCAGTGAGTCGGTTATCAGTGGGTCGGTTATCAGTTGGTCGGTTATCAGTGGGTTGGTTATCAGTGGGTCGGTTATCAGTGGGTTGGTTATCAGTGGGTTGGTTATCAGTGGGTCGGTTATCAGTGGGTCGGTTATCAGTGGGTCGGTTATCAGTTGGTCGGTTATCAGTGGGTTGGTTATCAGTGGGTCGGTTATCAGTTGGTCGGTTATCAGTGGGTTGGTGGGTCGGTTATCAGTGGGTTGGTTATCAGTGGGTTGGTTATCAGTGGGTTGGTTATCAGTGGGTCGGTTATCAGTGGGTCGGTTATCAGTGGGTCGGTTATCAGTGGGTCGGTTATCAGTGGGTCGGTTATCAGTGGGTCGGTTATGAGTGGGTTGGTTATCAGTGGGTTGGTTATCAGTGGGTTGGTTATCAGTGGGTCGGTTATCATTGGGTTGGTTATCAGTGGGTTGGTTATCAGTGGGTTGGTTATCAGTGGGTCGGTTATCAGTGGGTTGGTTATCAGTGGGTCGGTTATCAGTGGGTCGGTTATGAGTGGGTTGGTTATCAGTGGGTTGGTTATCAGTGGGTCGGTTATCAGTGGGTCGGTTATCAGTGGGTCGGTTATCAGTGGGTTGGTTATCAGTGGGTCGGTTATCAGTGGGTCGGTTATCAGTGGGTTGGTTATCAGTGGGTTGGTTATCAGTGGGTTGGTTATCAGTGGGTCGGTTATCAGTGGGTCGGTTATCAGTGGGTCGGTTATCAGTGGGTCGGTTATCAGTGGGTTGGTTATCAGTGGGTCGGTTATCAGTGGGTCGGTTATCAGTGGGTTGGTTATCAGTGGGTTGGTTATCAGTGGGTTGGTTATCAGTGGGTTGGTTATCGATGAGTTGGTTTTTGACGGGTTGGTTATCGGTGTGGTAGGATGATGAAGCTTCAAGGTTCAGGTCTGTGCATAAACTGTGACAGTAGAAGCCAGTTGGTGTGTGTCTGTATCTCTGTGTGTTTCTGAGTTTGGGAGTCTGTGTGTGTGTGTGTGTTTTTGAGTCTGTGTTTGTGTTTCTGTGTGTTTGTGAGTCTGTTTGAGATATATGTGTGTGTCCGTCCGTGGATCCGTCTGTGACGTGAATTCAAACCTTCGTCTCTTGTGGGTTGTTTTCCTGAAAATCTGTTTCACCGTCTGCAGAGACAAAAACATTTTAACCAATCAGACGAGACGTGAGGATTCATCACCTCCTCTGAGTCATGAACTTTTTGAAATTCATTTCTTTTTTTTTTTTTTGGCAAATTATCAGATCTGCTTTCATAAAGCTAATAGAATCCATGCGTTATTCGTCATCATTAGCATTATTGATTAGCCAACAGCTGATGATGCAACCATCCAGAACTAAATCTAAAACCAGAGGGGGGGTTATGTTGTGTACTAATTGTATTTGGTGAAGTGGACGCCGTTTTTCCGGCATTGTGGCTGTTTGATCCATACTTTCCCCAAAATGAAATAGACTCAGGAACTCAACAGGAAACAAATCTCGCTTCCTCGTTGAAGCTGATCTAAAAACTAAAGTAACCAGAGCCACGTCACGCTACCACAGAACCACGGAACCACGGAACCACTCAAACAAATCAGTCTTTATCTAGGCAAGGCAAGTTTATTTGTATAGCACAATTCGTACACAAAGTAATTCAAGGTGCTTCCAAAACAGCAAAATGCATTCAAATCACAATACATCATAGAAATAATCAACGTAAAATTTACTTTAAAAGAAAATACAAACATTGAAAATTGATTTAAAAAGAAAGGAAGGACAGAAAAGTGCAGATAGGACCTTTCAGTCATATACACGGCTAAACAGAAATGTTTTCAGTCTAGATTTGAACATGAACACAGTAGAGGCCTGTCTTACGGCTTCAGGGAGGCTGTTCCAGATTTTAGCTGCAGAATATTGAAACGCTGATTCCCCTTGTTTAGTTCTGACTCTGGGAATCAACAGGAGGCCGGACCCTGAGGTCCTCAGAGTACCAGATGGTTCATATGGCACTAACATGTCAGAGATGTACTTTGGTGCGTGGCCATGGAGAGACTTGTACACAAGCAGAGCTGCTTTGAAGTCTATTCTTTGAGGTACAGGGAGCCAGTGCAGAGACCTGAGCACAGGACTAATGTGATCATACTTCCTGGTTTTGGTCAGGACTCGAGCAGCAGCATTCTGGATGTACTGAAGCTGTTTTACAGCTCGTTTGGAGAGGCCGGTGAGCAGGCCATTACAGTAGTCTAACCTACTGGAGACAAATGCATGAAGAAGTATCTCCAGGTCTGGCTTTGACATTATGTTTTTTGATGTTTTTCAGATGGTAAAATGCAGCTGATGTTACTGACTTTAAAGTTCAGGTCAGAGTCCATGATTACTCCTAGATTTCTGACTTGATTGGAGGGTTTCAGAGACAGAGAATGAAGGTAGCTGCTGACACTTTCTCTTTGTTTCTGTGGGCCAAAAACAATAACTTCAGACTTGTCTGAGTTTATCTACTTTAATGTGACGGCAGAATGAACATTCCTGGTCTTAGGTTCAAAGCCGTCTCAGCAGAGGAGCTGAATGTTAATAACTTTGTTGTCTTTTTAAAAATGTTTTTGGATGGAAGTTCTTAATAAATGTTCATCCTATTTACTATGAAGTTTTAAACTACCCCCAGAAAGCTTTTGGGTCCTTTTACTTTGGGCTGAGCGAAGGCCAAGGGGGTCCAAGACAAGAGATGGTTGATGACTTTAGGAGCTGATCCAGAACCAGACCGACAGACTCAGTCTTGTTGTTCCACAGTGTTCCACTTCTCCCAGCGGTTCACCACTGTGGTTCCGGAGAGCTGCATGCTGATCCTACTGGGTCTGGTTCTGGGGGGGGTGGTCCTCATAGCCAGCAAGAAGCCGCTGTACCAGCTAGAACCCGCCCTCTTCTTCCTGTTCCTACTGCCGACCATCGTGGGCGATGCTGGATACTTCATGCCGGCGCGTCTGTTCTTCGACAACCTGGGGGCCATCCTGATGTACGCCGTGGTGGGGACGCTGTGGAACGCCTTCTGCACCGGCTTCTGTCTGTACGCTGCCAAACTGCTCGGGGTCATAGGTCAGTGAATGGGGTCATTTGTCATTGGACGCTGCTCTGGCGCCCCCTGTTGGAGGTGGGTTTCCAGCGTGTCCTTTTGTTGCAGGATCTTGATGCCTGAACATGTTGATGGTCTGCAGGGATGTTGTGGTTGCCTTCGCAGACGAGCGCGTGCAGGCGGACCTGATGGACTTCCTGCTGTTTGGCGCCCTGATTTCCGCCGTGGACCCGGTGGCGGTGCTGGCCGTGTTCGAGGAGGTTCACATCAATGAAATGCTCTTCATCATCGTGTTCGGAGAGTCGCTGCTCAACGATGCCGTCACTGTGGTAAGACACGCCCGCTGTTGGATCTCTGGAGGTTTTTGGCTGTTGTTGAGGAAACCTGTGAGGTCAAACTGATGAACGCTGAGACCATTTATGCACAGAAGACCTTCTGTGTCTGCAAAAAGTTTCTGTAAAATATCTGATCTGTGCAGAAGACGGGAAACGGTCAAGTTTGGCGTTTTTGGACCTGGAAGCCACATGTTCTTTGTATGTGTGTCAGGAACACAGGGAACATTCTAGGGTTATTGAGACCTTTTGTCTGAAGCTGCATTGTATATTATCAGTTCAGGGGAACAGAAGGTCAGGTGACTTTCTCAAAGACACCAAAACCAAGATTTGACCCCAACCAACTGACTGACAGAGAAGCGTCTCAACCCAGTGACCACAGGACCTACTCTGAAAAGACTCTGCTTCTGGTCTGATCCACGTCTGGTTCTGGTCTGATGAGGGTTTTGGTTTCCTCTGATAGTCCTTTTGGTTCTGCAGGTGTGAAAGCTCACCTGAACTCTGGTCTGGATCAAACAGGAGGCCTCTGGTCCTCCTGAGAACAAGCGTCTCTGTCCTCCTGCAGATGAACTCTGGTACGGTTCACTTCAGTGTGAACGCAAAGAGACTTTCTACAAACCAAGGGGAGGAGGGGAACTAAAGTGGGATGAGAAGGTGATGGTGATGGTGATGAGAAGACGAGCTGCTCTTCTTCGTCCTGCTTCTCTACGTTTTGGACCGCAGCACCTCTGAAGGAGCGGCTGTTGGAACTCTGAGAAAGAGACTTCAGTCCACTTCACTCTTTGGTTCTAAGACAACTGTATGTGAGTCCAAGTCAGAAGCATGTTGGAGCCAGATGACATCAGTCAGCAGCGATTGGTCCGAGTCAGTCTGAGTCGATGTTTCTATGGCAACCAATCAAGAGAGAGCTTGCTAGGAAGCCACTCCCCTACCACTTGAAAGCGGGCTACACGAAATCTGTCAATCAAATGTTTTGAACATTGAACGTAGGGGCCAGCAGGCTCCGCCTACTTTTAATTGAGGCATCGGATTGGTCAGTTTAGAACATAAATAACTTGAAGTACATAAAAGAAAAAAAAAGTACATCTAGAAAATGAAAGGTTTCAGAGTCAGAAAGATTCTGTCTGAAAGACAGCTGTTTATTTCTCTATAGAACTCTGTGGGTACTTCCTGTTTGGAACCCCAGGGGGGCGGGGCCACTCAGTCCAGTTCTCAGATACAGTCAATAGTTCAATAAGCATGTTACCCCCCCACCCCCATCAGTTTCCTTTAAGGCTTTTCCTAAAGACAAAACCTCCTTCAGTGTTGTAGTCTGATCCAGAGACGTGGTCTCTGCAAACCCGGGCCGTGGGATGTAGGTCTGGAGCTGCACGTCTGGTCTGGAGTCAGAACCCAGATCCAGATGGGAATATCAACACGTGCACACACATGCACGCACACAGTGAAATAAGAAGGCAGGGGCAAAGAGACCTGCTGTCATGGTGGGTAATAGTTACTGTGGCGACTGAGAGAAGGGCAATAATGAGCCCATAATGAGTAATCGGCGTGCACGCTGTGTGACCCTTGTATCCGTGGCGGTGTTATTATGTGACGTCAGCAGCGAGGGCTGTGATAACAGGCGAGAAGCCACTTTCTGTTGGAGACGTCTGCGTTTCTCCATCAGAACAAAACTTCCACCTTCCCTCAGCGGCCGAAACTAATCATCTGTGAGCAGATTACCTGCTGCTCTGTAATCCTCAGCAGCACTCAGAATATGAGCTAATCCCCGCAAGAAGTGGAGCAAAGCAGGGAGGGAATTCTGCAGCCGTGACCCCCACGCCTGAAGGAGACCTCGGGGATGGACCTCGTTTTTTTTCTGGTGGTGGGGGCACACAGAAGGTCTCATGAACGTGTCTGCATGGGGCTGGACAGCTTTGACACACGACGACATCGGCCCCCACAAAGGTCAAAGGTCATGTGACCAATCTTTTTTAAGTGATAAACGCAAAAATGGGAATGTCTACACCCAAAACCTCCACTGACCTGCTTTGGAGGTTACCATGGCAACACTCGAGCAAACGGGTGTGGCCATCCTAAACTCGAGTGGCAGTTCTCTGAAGACACTGCATTCAGCCCGTTACCACGGCAACAGTTTGATAAGTGTAGAGAGTTTGGGTAACTTGATGGTGTGGCGTAAACTTCAAAGGCTGCTGTCTGCACCGGTGAATGGTGTTTGGTGGACTGGTGGAAGAACCGAGGATTCTGGCATAAAAGCGGCATCTTCCTCTAGATTCTTGACCTTTAGGGTTATGAGTTTTTTTTCATGAAAGCTCTTTGTGTCTGGAGGAAAGTTCAGTGGCTTCATGGTTGCCATGACAACGTCATAGGATGTGCTGGTTGGTGATCTATGAATGCTTTGTTGATATTTTGGGCTGGGGGGGTCCTGTCATAAAGGCTGATGATGGGGGGGGGGCAGTTTCAGAAGATGAAAGCTCCTGGATGTCTCCTGCAGGTTTTGTACAAAGTCTACATTTCGTTTGTGGAGGTGGGACCGGAGAACGTCCAGACAGCAGACTACTTCAAAGGAGTTGGTGGGTCCAAAGACGCAATCGTTTCAGCGTTAACCTGATCGCCGTGACTCACCCCCTTCTCTCCCCCAGCTTCCTTCCTCATCGTCAGCATCGGCGGGACTCTGGTGGGTCTGGTCTTTGCCGTCCTCCTCGGCTTCATCACGCGCTTCACCAAGAAGGTCCGCATCATCGAGCCGCTCTTCGTCTTTCTGCTGGTCTACCTGGCGTACCTGACCGCCGAGCTCTTCTCACTGTCCGCCATTCTGTCGTGAGTTCACCAACCAGGAAGACCGCCATCTTGTTGTAGACAATGTGAAGAAACGTCTCTATTGACAGAATGACCTTCTGTGGCATTGGAGCCAACAAGTACGTGGAGGCCAACATCTCGCAGAAGTCTCGGACAACAGTCAAGTACACCATGAAGACTCTGGCCAGCATCGCTGAGACCATCATCTTCATCTTCCTGGGGATCTCAGCTGTGGACAAGTCCAAGTGGGCGTGGGACACAGGCCTGGTGTCCTGCACGCTGGTGTTCATCTTCGTCTTCAGAGCTGTGGGTCAGTCCCTCCTCTTCCAGCGGAAATCACCCAACCTCTTCAGCTCTTTTACGGTTGACCTCTTTTCTCAGGAGTGGTTGGTCAGACCTGGGTTCTCAACCGCTTCCGCCTCGTACCGTTGGAAAAGATCGACCAAGTGGTGATGTCCTACGGCGGCCTGCGGGGAGCAGTGGCATTCGCCTTGGTGGTGCTCCTGGATGGAGAAAAAGTCAAAGCAAAGGACTACTTCGTGGCCACAACCATCGTGGCGGTATTTTTCACAGTCATGTTCCAGGTGAGAGCGCCACTTCCTGGCAGGAAAGTTAGATTTAGTTGTTTAGCAGATGCTTTGTTTCCTAACATACGAGTAACGAAGCTACAAAGCCCAGGTCCAGGTCCAGGTGTAGTGAAGTGGCGCAAGAAAAAATTCTGGGAGGAAATAGAAGAAGCCTCAGGAGTGTCCACAGGAAGGGGGGATCCTCCCCCAGGACAGACCGGCGATGCACAAAAAGTGCTAAAGATCGTTTACTTTCTGTAAAGGGACTTGTGAAACGGCCAAACTGTTCCTCTGAGGCTCATCTGCTCAGGCTTGATCCAGATGATCTGAAACCGTCCCACAGGAACCGTCTAATCCTGTTTCTGGTTTTAGGGTCTGACCATCAAACCGCTGGTGAAGTGGCTCAAAGTTCCTCGCTCCACCAACCGGAAACCCACCATCAACGAGGAGATCCACGAGAGGGTGAGTGTTCTTCCTCTGCTTCCCGCTCTCAAGACGGTTCCAGCCAAACTAAAGTCCTTCTGTTTCTGCGGTTCCAGGCCTTCGACCACATCCTGACAGCGGTGGAGGACATTGCAGGACTGCAGGGGTACCACCACTGGAGAGACAAGTGAGTTCCACCTCCACCTGATGGCGTTCCGTCACCGTGACCCCCGGAGCCCATGACCCCGTTTGTGTGCAGGTGGGAGCAGTTCGATAAGAACTACCTGAGCAAACTGCTGCTGAGGAAGTCTGTGTACCGAAAGAGCGAACTGTGGGAGGCGTACCAGAAGATGAACATCCGGGACGCCATCAGCGTCATTGACCAGGTACCAGAACCCGCCAACGCAGACCCGGTCCTCCGCCGATGAAGCCTGCACTAAGGTGTGAAGGTGGAGCTCCGCCGTGGCCACGGTCTCATGTCCTTTACAGTTCCGTAGACCTGGAGAGGCTTCGGTCTGTGGCTGTCATCCTCAGCTGGGAGGCTCACCACGACCCACCTACTGCATTCACATGTCAATTCAATCAATGTCTGAAGAAAGGATGAGCTGGCTTTTAAATGTTGCATCAGAGCTCAGCTTCATCCGGTTGCCATGGAAACATTGTGAGAGACGGAACTTTATTGACAAATGAATGTAAAACAGAAGGGGGGGGGGTCTCCAGGTTCTGTCAGCTCCTCTGACAGCCAGCAGGTGGAGATGTTTCACAACAAATACAGCCATCAGTCTATGAACCAGGACTGCAGCCGGTTCCCATCAAGACTGATCCATGACTGAGATGAAACCAAAAGTATTTGCCCCCCGTTCACTTTCTTAACATGTTGTATTTATTTGTCTTTTTACATCAAACAAACAACAGACATGGCAGAAAGAAAGAAGGATTTTATCTGTTCAAGGGGAAAGGGATTCTCATTGTTTATGAAGTATTTGTGGTCAAGTGAGGTTCCTTCAGCGCCCCTCATCATCATAACCCCACCTCCGTGTCTGGCTTTCCCTTTTGGCGTCACCACAGAAAATCTTCATTTCATAACAGAAATGGCATGATTGCAGACCGACTTTAAGGCGTGTCCGGAGCGTCATCTTCATTGAACCTGTGTGTCTCCTGGCAGGGGGGGAACGTCCTGACCTCACCCAGACTGTCTCTGCCTTCCATGGCCAGCAGAGCCTCCTTCCCAGAGGTCACCAACGTCACCAACTACCTGTAAGTTACTTCCCTCCACAACACAGATGCTGAAGCATCCCTCCGCCCCCCCCCCATCTTTACTTTCATTGTTATCCACCAGGCAGCAGTGGCACAGGCGGTTGGCGGTTGGCTTCCCCCAGTCACCTGTTGTTGTGTCATTGGGCTAGAGCAGTGCTTCTCAATTGTTTTCTGCCAGGCCCCCCCCTAGGAAAAAGAAAATGTTTCCCGCCCCCCCACACACACACTCGCGCGGTGACAATGTATTAGGTTAGTATCTATAAAAATTGAGTAAGTATACATGAAATAGTATCGTTTAACATTAACAAAAGAAAAAATCAATATGATTCCACTTACAACTAATATTAACTTTATTTAGCCACAAAAACCCTGTTCTAGTCTAAAACAGAAAAGAAGCTTAAAGTGCCTGAAATAAAAAAATCTATCAGTCCTTATTTAAACTAGAAACATTTTGACCAACTGAACCATTTGATGCTGAGAAAAATAATTCAATCAATAAATAATATTAAATATAAATTGATCTGAAAAATGAACACAGCAGCACCAATGTATTTAACGTTTTTAGTCTGAAGAAATAGATAAAAACATGGTGCTGATTGTTTTTCTAAATGATCTACAGTTTATTCATGATGTCATAAAGTGCAGCTGTTTTCCTGCATTACTGCTGTCTGTCTGTCTGACACCAACTAAACCACAGACAGACAAGGAAAACATTGATGGAAAATAAAGACACGTCATCAGAATGTCTACAATAGTTCATGAAGAATGACATCATTAGCATGAGCTGAGGAACCTAAAGGCAGCGCTCCTCCAGGTGCGCGTTCCACCTGCAGCCTGAGTGACAGGAGTCTCTGCAGGGACGGCCGTTCACTTTCAGGCTGGAACAACCTGTCATAGAACACATCATAGGAAACCAATAGAGGACCAGATTTTATTCCAAGCACTGAGCCGCTGTCACCACCGCCCCCTGGTAAATTTGCACCCCGGTCAATTGCCCGTATTACCTTTGCCTAAAACAGAGCCACTACTGCGCACCCCCCCTGGCATCGCGGGGCGCGCCCCACTAATTGAGAAACACTGGGCTAGACACTCCCCCTCCCTGCCTCCGGTGCGGCTCCACTGGTGTGTGAATGTGAATGAATGTCCCGGTGACTGTCAGAGGGACCGTAGGCGCCATCTGGCAGCCCCGCCTCTGTCCGTCTGCCCCGGGGCAGCTGTGGTCCATCAGTCCTTATGGTTATGAATGATGGACACACTGGAAGAACTTTGAGCGTCTGGAAAAGCAGATCAGTCTAATTTATCATCATTATTATCCTGGCTCCCTGAACTCTTTGGTGTTTCTGGAGCAGATGTGGTAACTTCATGACCTCAGCCTTAGTGATGCTGGTTTTCCCCATCGGAGGCTGAAGGGAAACCCACTCATTTTCTGTAAAGGAGTGAAGTCCACCACTAAGGCGACTTCCTGCTGTTCCACATTAGAAATGACTTCTAACTTCTATCTGCAAACCATGAGACGCTGTTCTGAGCTTTTTACGTCATCCTTCGCCTCTTTCCTCAGCTCAGACGTCTAAAGCGTTGTTTGGACTGAGACTGACCTTGGCCCGCGTTTAGCTTCTGGTACGTCTTCTTTCAGGCGTGAGAACGGCAGTGGCGTGTGCCTGGACCTCCAGGTGATTGACAACGTCCCTGGAGCCAAAGTGGAGGAGGACACCGAGACCCATCATGTCCTCGCCGGAAACCTGTACAAACCCAGGAGGCGGGTAAGCAAAGACCCACAAGCCCAGAGGTTAGAGCGCTCCGAGGAGATTCAGGACTCCAGAGACCTCAGACGGAGAGAGGCTTACGATGTGCCGCCATGCTGGTCCCCGGCTTTCTGCTGCTCCTCCATGAACCTGTGTCTCCTCTGCTGTTCAGTACCAGTCCCACTACAGCCGTCACTTCATGCCCCTGGGGGAGCAGGAGCGTCAGGACCGCGAGGTGTTCCAGAGGAACATGAGGAGACGCATGGAGACGTTCAAATCCACTCGATACAAACGACACAAGAAGGAGCGCAGCCTGAAAAAGGTGACAAGGGTTCAACGCCACACTGTCGCAGAAAATGAAACCCTCATTTTGTTTCAGGAATTAGTCGGTGTCCTTGGCTCCTTGTTTCAGTCTGAAGATGTTCTGTGACGGCAGCTGGTGGACCTGTTTGTGGAGGGTTCTCTGTGGACGGGTTCTCCTGGCTTGTGACACAGACCTTGAGCTGTTGGGTTGTTGGTTCAAACTCTGAGACTGCCTGATGGCCAGCAGTGTTTTATCCCCTCACTGTTGCCTTCGCTGCCCCGAACCCAGTTTGTGGTCACTGGGCAGCTCCCAGTTTGGATGTGAGACGCCCCTCCCCATGAACAAAGGGGACTCTGGATCACGAGGCTGAACTTGGGTCTACAGTTGGACTTTGTTGGAACTCTGGTTTGAGATGTTATCTAGGGAAAATTCTGGAACTGGCTTAATTTCAGATGAGTTGATTTGAATCCAGATTCTTGGTTTGTCAGGATTTGGTGCCGAATGAATTTGGTTTTGTTTCAGTCGGTCTGATCTACAGCAGGTCTGGTTTCTGACGGTACTCCTGGATCTGAACTCCTGGTCCTGGAGTTCAGATCCAGGCTGTCATACCAAAGACTTTAAAATGGGACCCAGTGCCTCCCTGCTGGACCCTCAGCATTAAGGGGTTGGATAGGGGGGTCAATCCACCACATGGTTCCCGAGCGCGGCTGTGTCTGCAGCCCACCACTCCCCCGGGGAGGGGTCAAATGTGGAGGACAAATGTCACACACCTAGGTGTGTGACAGATAGTGGGACCGTAACCTGACTTTGACTTTAACTTTAGTTGAACCAAAAAGTAAAAGACAGACGGCGTGCAGGAAGGCGGTCCAGAGCTCATCAAACTGTGATTAGCCTGATGACCAGCATCATTCAGCGGTTTCTGCTGGATGTTGGAACCCACAACCAGCAGCTGATGGAACAAACCAAAGAAAGGTTTCTACACTCCTCCCCCAAACGACTTTTCTTTGGGAAAGTTTGAAATTCTTTTTGAATTTCTGCCTTGACGTAGTTGAATCTTATCTTGTGTTAGTGTTCCCTCCATATTTCTCCTCAGTCAGTCGGGTTCAGTCATGACCTGATCTGCTGTTTTTGTCTCTTTGAAAGCGTCGAGGATCCGACGTCAAAGAAGAGGGCGGAGACAAACCTAGACGCAACGTCAGCTGGCACGACAAAGGTATGACCGGGTGGAAGAGGCGTCGACCAAAGTCTGACACCTGACATGGATTTTTTAACATGTAGCATCAAAACATGAATGAATGAAGGAGGATGTACCAAAAGAGCTGGAGATGGCAGCATCCCTCCTCCTCACAGACCTCCTTAGAGACTTGTTGGGCCCCCCCAGACCCTCTCAGTCTTTCACAGCATTGCTCTTTGCTTCTAAAGCAAACAAGATGAGACCAGATCAGATAGAACTTTATTGATCCCCAGAGGGAAATTCAGTTATCACAGCAGCCAAAACAAGAAATATAGCAGCTAGAACAAAACATATCAGAGAAGACTCGTTCATCCAGAAGGGTAGAGACGGTTTTAGAAAAAGTTGCAGACGTTTTGCTGAAAAAGCTGAATCCAGGTGACCGGTAGAAACCGGTTTCCGCTAAAGCAGACATCCAGTCATGTTCTCCTGTTCTGTGTCAGATCCAGTGGTTGTTCCTGTGGAGCCGGAGGTGGACAAAGACCAACATTCCGATCCGGAAAAGGAGGAAGACGTCGGGATTACCTTTGTCGCTCGCAAAGCAGAGACACCAAAGCAGCGGCCCAAATCAGGTGAAGCTGCAGCTCCGAAGCCCGTCTGGACTCTGGAGACCAGCTCTGATGCTTCTGTCCTAACAGACATCACGCCACGGCGAGGAGCCGTGTGCTGGTTCCATTCCTTAGTCTAAATGAAGACGAAGTCCAAAGATAGTCTGATTCTGGTCCACACCAGAATCCTGAGCAAAGAACGTGACCACAAATGTTTTTGCATTTTCCACATTTTTAACACATCTCTGATTTATAAAAACAAAAAAAAATTTGAGTTGACCTCCTCCTAGATGTCCTGATGGACGTCCTTGTGTTCAGTGAGCGTTCCTGACCACAGCAGTTTTCACTCACATTCCAACAGTTGCAGTTCGTAGCATTAGTGTGACTCACGGTAACCATGGTAACCTTTGCATTCTTGTCGTCTGGTTTAGTCCCAGCAGCTCTGGAGGTCTGTCCAAGTCCCCCAGCTGAACCAGCACCCCCCTCTGGTGGAGACAACCATCTGCCGTGGAAGGGCAGCGTGGGCTCGCCCCCTCCCTGCCTGTCCCTGGAGGCCACCAAAGTCATCCCTGTGGACCTTCAGCAGGCTTGGAACCAGAGCATTTCCTCCTTGGAGAGCGTCTCCTCCCCACCCGCACCCCCTGAGGCAGTCCACCCTCGCGTCAGCGCCCTCTTCAGGCTGGAAGGACCCCGACCTGCCTCCTACACACCGCCGGGCAGTGTGGCGGGAAGCACTACCTCCATCGCCGCTCAGGGGTTACAGACCTCCTTCTGCTTCCCAGAAAAGAAGACGAATTTGGAGGAAGAGGACGAAGAAGAGGAGATGGGGGGAGGAGCATCACAGGAAATGAGGCCACTCATGTCCCCCTCCAAAACCCCCGGGGCCTTGCCTCCGCCCCCTCCCCCACCTCCACCAAGCTCTGGGAGAAGAAGAAACCCCTGTGTCTACCTGAGGAGCCTGGTGGCAGCGCCCCCTCCTGGCAGTGCTGAGCCTCCAAGTCGAGGCCCCACCCAGCTGTAGATGTGGAGGACAACACACTTGGAGGAGGAGCTTGTCTTCTTGACCCCAACCGAACAGCCACGCCTCCCTACAGTCTAATCCACACAAAAACGTGGTTCTGTTTCCTGGCGCTCCAGAGGACTTCAGCAGATTCCACAGTAAATTCATCTGCGACTCTGATCTGCAGCCACATATTTTACTTCACTGCCACCCTACGCCACATTCAGAAAGAACTACAACCACTGTGATATTATGGTCTGTTTGAGAAGAAAATATCCCAAAAAGTATCCAGCATAGCCTCAAAGCTACAATCCAGTTCATAGGTCAGCTGTAGGCCGCGTGGAAAACGCTCACCGGCTTTGATCTCACGCCGCTGCTTACCGGATCAGAACATTGATTGTAAAACCTTTGAACCTTTCAAACATACGTTTAGGATGAAAGTAGATTTTATTTAAGCCTCAAAGGTGATCATTTTTATTGAATGTAATCCCAGCATCTTTACGAGGTCATCTTAAGACCCGCTTTGGCCGAAGGCTTTAAATTCCTGTAAAGATGCCGGCGAGTTCACACACCAAGGCTGACATCTGCTCTGTGTGAGTCAGTCAGTGGTCTTCAGGATGTCGAAAACACTTTCACAGAGAAGTAAACTCTACTCCACCAGCAGAAATTCATGAATGTACCTGACACAGCTGTGTGTGGGAGGGGCAGAGTCACTGGCTGCAACATCAGCTGATACTTAAAAAGAGTAAAAATAACTTGTGCTTCACATCAATCATAACTCTCTAAAAGATCCAGAGTTATGTCTTGGAGTCAGGTCAGGAATGAAACCTACGTCCTAACGTTGCTTTGTCACGAGGAGCTGTCAGAACAAAAGCACAAAATGCAAACTGCTATCCCGGCTCTGCCTGGTTTCCACGGCGACCCGAGCGAGGCAGGAAGTCACTGAGCTTAAAGGTCGTTTTCATACCATTTAGTAAACCGAATTGACAGTTTTTAGTGTTTTTTTTTTTCAGGGCCTTATGTTCAGCCTTAACCTTCTGTGGTTATGCTGTCTTGACTTTGTTTCATCTAAAGTCGCTCAAACGTCAGGAAAACGTCCCACAAACATGCAAACTGACGTCAGCCGCTGGATTCTGCATCACGAAAAGGAAGTGGGAGGTGACCGGAGTTTGCTCCGCCCAACTCAGCAACGTCCTGATAATGGAGAGTAGACAAACAAGGGAAAATGAGCCTAAAAACCAGTGACTCCTGGTTTTCAGTGGTGGTTGAGGTCAATAACTGACGAAAAGACGGTGTCTTGGTCTGCCGTCCTAGAGGAGAAACTAGAGGACGTCTGCAGCAGCAGTCGGTCTGTTCAACTCTTCAAGTTCCTTAAAGAACAGCCTCTATGTGCCAACAGTAGAAAAAGCATCCGGC
The DNA here is from genome assembly GCA_023969325.1 of Oryzias curvinotus. Lineage (NCBI taxonomy): Eukaryota > Metazoa > Chordata > Actinopteri > Beloniformes > Adrianichthyidae > Oryzias > Oryzias curvinotus. The sequence goes on from CM043708.1 coordinate 31,965,784, forward strand.
TTTGGTTCTCACAGGGACGTCCTTGTTTGGAATTGAGGGTCATTTAAAACAGCCTGATTCAAAATAAATGTCCAAACTTAACGTCAGACGTATCGGTGAATGTCTTTTGGTGCTCAGCTGTGATGAAACAGAAGATTAAAAGAAATATTAATGTCAAATTTGGGATAAATGCAGAATGGTCTTGGCGGTGGCGCCCCCTGCTGGGTGGAGGTCTGCACAGCTTCTCTGTTTTCCCCTCAGCTGGCAGGAGCTTTGTTCTTAAAGCTCCTCGTATCACATTTTAATGACCATTCCATTCATATCATAATTTGTGGTTGACAATTGGATTCATAGTTGATATTTGTTCATTCAGAAGGATCCGATCCTCTGATCTAAAGTGGATCCAGATCCTCTGGATCCAAACTTCCAGCAGTGAGACTCAGACAGAAATTCCTGCTACTGAACAGTGAAGTTTTCCAGATTCTTGGATTTCTTCCAGATCATCAAGTTAAATGAAATCTGTGTCCAAACAAACAAGTCAACTAGAATGAATGTCAGATCCATTCACATGGTAGTTTCCTAAAGTTCACCACTGTTGTTTTTCCACATCCAGAGAATCCAAAGGGAACATTCTAGAACATTCTAGACACTGGATGGTCACATGACTTTATTCACAGTCTGTCCACACATTGGACTGGGATGATGGACTGATCCGTGTTCATGACATCACATGTGTGTTGTCTGCTGTGATTGGTCGGTTTACCTTACAGTAAAATAAACCCACCACGTCTCAATCTAAATGGTATGTATCTCATTTTGAAACGGTTTTTCATCGTGCCTCAGACAGGTGGATCTGGTTGGATGGTAGGAATAGAGATGGATTCATCAGCCGGCCCTCGTGTAAAACCTGAACGTGTAGCTTGTGTGCTTGAAGAGCAGATCTTCCTTCCTGCTGTGGCTGTGTGTCCTTTCTGTGGTGAAGTAGTGCCTTTGCTGCTGTCTTGCTTTGCCAAAGACTGTTTTTGCCTTACGGTGGAGCATCAGGCGTCCGTCCACCGCAGCCGTGGAGGCCAGCGCCGCTCTGTCACCGGTTCTACTGGAGGCAAGCTCATCGCTGTGCGTCTGCAGAACCTTCTGACACAAACGTGTTGATGTCAAACAGCTCTGCTCATTAAAGACAGTCATGCTCAACCTTTGCTTGGTTTCATTCATGATGTTCAAACGGTTTTAGGAAGGACTTTTTGCTAAACATTCAATTCAGTTCAGCTTCTGTCTGGTAGCTGAGTGTGGCGGGAAGCTCTGCTGCCGTTTTCTCCTTTGGTAGCACATTAGGCAGGAAGGCCTCAGGTCCCCTGTTTTAAACATTTTTCATTTGACTCGACAAATGAAACCTCCATCTGGACACTATTATTTTTGGCCAAACATTGTAGCGTTAGCACCTGGCTAGAGTCTCCAGCTTATGCACTGATGGTTTCTCTTCTTTGGAGGCATTTGATGTTTTATGCTGTTTGTCTGTAATTCAGCTTAATGCTAAAGCTTGTTTTAGCCTGTTTCTACCAGTTCTTGCTGTTTTAAGAACACAATCATCATTTTCTGAATCAAATTTTATAAATTGTGTTCTGTCTCAGAAAAATCTTAATATGGTGTACATTAATGAACTTTCTGGAGGACTCACTGGGTCAAAACTGGCTTCTGTTTTCTGTTATTATGACATTGATCTTCTTCATTGTTATTATTAGTGTTATTAATATTATTAGTGTTAGTAATACTGTCTGTTGTCAATTTGCTGCTACCTAAAACAAACAAACAAAATAAAAAAATGTAAATGACTTTAACAGACATCATTCAGACATTGTTCTCACTTCAAGGTTAATTATAAAATAATTAATACAAGTGTGATGGATTTGTTTTCACACCGAAACAGTAGAAATAGAACCACTAGAGCCTGAAAGCTGCTCCCAGTTAAACTGGATGATTTGCAGCTTTTCTCCTAGATTTGGGGTCACACCGCCCCCCCACAGCTGTCCTTCTGAACACCCCCCTCATGAGCATATCTGCTGCGTTTCTGTGGTCAGATGACCTCCTCTCTGCTGTCTGATTTGTTGAAGGAAACTGAGATTGAGACTTTGTGTTTGGATGCTTCGGGGACAGAGATGAGGGCCATGATGGTCACCGGAGATCCTCAGATCCATCCTGGCCGTTTCAGGATGGATCCCATTCCTGCCGCAGACATGAACATCCACAGACAAACCATGCTGCCGTTTCCATGGAGACCATTCCTGGGCCATTCTGGGATGGAAACAGGACATCTGAGGCTCTGGTTACATGATGGAACAAATATTTGCCATGTTTTGTAAAAACACGCGTCTCCTTTCTGGCCTCCAGGGGGCGCTTCAATCAGAATGAGCGGATCACAGCTTCAGGGCGGAATAAAGTTAGTCGGCAGGTTTTTAAAACATATTTTTAAGGGAATTTAGTGCAGTTAAATCACTTATAAAATCCGTTTCAGTTTAAACTTTAGCTTCGTGTTTTTACAAGCATGGATGTTTTCCTTCAGTTGGGCGGGAAAGCGCGATCAACCGTCGCCCTGACCGTTAGAGCGCCATCCGCGTGACCAACAAGCCCGAAAACGACCCCGAAAGCGAGGACGTCGGGACACGCAAGCCGGGAAAGAACCAGGTGGAAGTGAGTGAAAAGGCTCCTGACGGCGGGAAGACAGAGGCTCGCGCGCGCGGGCCCCGGTTAATTTTCTTTTGCCGTTAGCGTAACCCTGAAGGCGGTGGAGGAGGGAGGGCTCGAGGCTTCCCAACAGCGTTTGGCCAGGTGAGTTCACACCTGCACGTTAGCATGACTAACACGCGGCTTCAACTGTTTGGTGGCGGTGCTGTTAGCATTAGCTGCGAGCTGTAGACGAAGGCTCGCGCTCAGCTCCTTTAGCTAGGAGAGTTAGCTTTAGCCGGCTAAACTGGTTAGCTTAGCTTGAAGCGCCAAAGCTGACTACAGCAGAACGAAACCGTGAAAAGAGCGCTAACGGACACAAACTTCCCGATTGATGCTGATTTGAAAACCAATGGACTGGACTTAGGTCAGTTCACCATGTAACCACTGGGGGGCGTATTCTGTTAGCCATTAGCACACCTTTGGCATAAAACGGGTCTGATTATGAAAGATCGATTCCATTGATTTACAAACAGCATTAATTCTACAAATACATTCTAGTGTTTTTTTTAAGTTTTACAGAGTGAACATATTCAAGGTATTCAAACTTTTATTTCAGACTCAGGAGGTCCATAGGAAGAAAAGAGAAAGAAAAACATAAGATACAAATACAGTATATATAATAAAAAAGTAAAAAGATATAAATTAAAAAGAGTATAATCGCTGTAACCAGTGTTTCCTCAGGGCAGAAGTGTAGCGGCATGAGCTTCTTTTGGGATTGGTCAGAGACATGATCATTGAGTTCTTAGATTTTTCCAGGCGTTCCATGAGGCTGTATGTTAGCTTACGCAGTAGAGCTTCACAGGTGGGGATGTGAGCGTCCACAAACAGCTGACTGGCTCTGTACCACCTGGGCACCTGTAGCAGAAGTCTAAAAGCATCATTATAGGCCACTGAGAATTTGTGGAATGTCCCACGTCCATAGTTCCACCAAAGAGGGGCCGTATACAGGAGTGCAGTAAGCTCTAAACAGCGAACACTTCACTTGAAGAGAACATGCACTGAATTTTCTCATCAGCATGTTTGCCTGAGCAAAGAGTTTACAGTACTGTCTCTGAATGTCTCTATCATCCCTCCAATCGTCAGTAAGGAAATGTCCAAGGTATTTGATAGCTGAAGTTTGTTCCAGAGTCGTTCCACAGAGCTTAAAAACAGGAAAGTTTACATTCCTGTCGTCTTTGGTCCTTACGATCATTACTTTGCTTTTGGGGGGATTGTATTTTATATCAAAGTCTCTGCCATAGTCAGAACAAGCTTTTAAAAGTGTTTGTAACCCAGCACTGTATTGGCTAAAAATGACAAGGTCATCAGCATACATGAGATGATTAAAGGTTTGACATCCAACAACACACCCAGTTTTGCACAGATTCAGATTAGTGGATAGGTCATGAATATACACATTGAATAGAAATGGAGAGAGGATCCCCCCCTGTTGAACTCCATTGCTTACATAAAAAGGTTCTGATAAGACATTGCCCCATTTGACTACCATTGTTTGATTAGCATACCAGAAAGCCAGGAATCGTACAAGATATTTGGGCACTCCTCAATTAATTAGCTTCTGAAAAAGCTTGAGGTGGTTGACCCTGTCAAAGGCCTTAGTGGCATCAATAAAACACAAAAACACAGTTGTATTCAGATGCAGGTATTTCCCAACTATTTCCTGTAACGCGTAGATACACATATCAGTGCCAAGGCTTTTTTTTAAAACCAAATTGGTTCTCACTTGTTAAAAGATGCACTTCAAGTCTAGTCAATAAAACATATTCTAAAATTTTTGAAATGTTGCTGGAAAGGGCAATCGGTCGGTAGTTCAACAGACTATTTAAACTGGCGGTCTTGTCTTTGATGACGGGAGTCAATACAACTGAGAGGATTGAATCAGGCAGGACTCCATGAGTTAAGAAGCCAGTGAAACACATGGCCAGCAGGGGCAGTAATTTAAAACTTGAATATTTTAGATGCTCGACTGTGATGTCATCAAGACCACATGCTTTGCCTTCTTTTATCTTTGAAATTGCATCTTGAATCTCACTTGCACGAATAACCATTGTGTCAGTAAAATCCACATTGTCAATAGAAACTGCGTGACTTTTTACCGAATTAAGCAGGTCAGAATAATGCTTGCACCATAAATCAGCAATGTTATCAGCACCACATACACCTTCAATGTTGGATGGCAATGAAGTTTTACGATTATTCATAGCATTAACCTCCTTCCAGAATTTACGGTAATCATTATTTTGTAGACCTCTGGCCAGAGAGTCTGCTCTCATCATGTTTTCTTGCCTTTTGATAATGCAAAGTGAATATTTGAATCTAGCAGTAGTCATTTTCTTGCTCTCAAACAAGGCACCTTGTCGAGGCTTCCCAGCTTCATGTCAGAGTCTGAAAGCATCCCTGGCTGCAGCATGATGTTCAGCTACAAAGTCATTCCAGCCTGGCTTGACAGTCCAGCTTTTATGACTCCTGCTTCGTAGGCAAAGACTACTATCTTTTACAGCTTTTACTATATTTTCATAGAGTTTACACAATTCATTGCAATGAGTAGTATTTTTGCAGTTTGGATCACAGCATGCCAGTGCATCCCTGGGCAATTTTACAGCCTGCAGCTGTGCATCAGTGGTTGCTGTGTACTTATCGATGTCCTCATTTGTAACTTTGGACCAATCAAGTTTATCTGTAAGATCGTTATTTTCTTTCGTCACAAGAGATGGTACATTTGCCACATTTAAGGAGAAGATTATTGGTATGTGATCTGAGGTAGCCAAGTCATACAGGATTTCTATGTTGCTCAGAGAAGCATGAGCATCCGCAGTACAAATACAGTGGTCCAGCCAAGAGGTGGAATGCCAGGCATCACTAATATAAGTGAAGCTTGTATCTGGGAGAAGTATTTTACTTGATAAGGTGAGATTATTTTCTTCACAGTAAGAAGTTAAATAATTACCAAATATTGATGAGTCATCTGAGAGATCAGCATTAAAATCTCCCACAACAAACACACAAGTGGAGCTGCTATCCTCAATATATGCTTTTAAGAATGCTAATTTGTGTAAGAATTCGTCCTCCAATAGGTTAGACTCATAGGGCATGTAAACATTTAGAATTGTAAATTTCTTTTCATCAATGTCGATTTCCAAACCAACAGCCCAGTCAACATTAAGTCTCACAACATTAACAGCAGCATCATACTTAACATTCCAGAGGATAGCCACGCCCCCAGGAATTCTACCTCGAACGATTCTGGTACTCAGATCAGTGGTGGATTCACCAGCACCATGAAAATCCACATGTAATGAGTTCAGATTGTCCAAGTCCTGCTTGGCAAGCCAAGTTTCTTGCAAACATAATACATCACACTCATTCAAAAGCGGCTGTGGTGCAGCGGTAGGGTGGTCGACCCACAATCATAAGATTGCAGGTTCGATTCCCGGCTTGCACGCCCACGTGTGTAAGTGTCCTTGGGCAAGACACTGAACCCCGACTTGCCTCTGGTGGGAGGTTGGCGCCAGTGTTGGGCAGCGGAGCCGCCATCAGTGTGTGAATGTGTGTGTGACTGGGTGAATGGGACTGTGACTGTAAAGCGCTTTGGGCCTTGGTAAGAAGGTAGAAAGCGCTATATAAGTATACGCCATTTACCATTTACCATCCAGTACGCAAGCCACGCGTATTATATGATACAATCCGCATGATGTTTTGTTGTCAAGTAAGATGACACAAGAGGTTTAGGCGTTGGATTCACTGCCATCCCCCACAGGAACTGGGGCCTTATTCACACTCCGAGTGATTTCTGGGGCCAGAGAACGAGAACCTCTGGCTGCAGAACTTTGTTCGTTCCGGCGGGGTTCATAGTAGCGCCTCACATAAACACCTTCAGGCCAGAGCTCAGGCATACATGTCTGCCACAGAATTACATTCAGCAGTTATGTGAAAGGAGCTGAATCTTCCGTGAGCAGTCTCAATTTTCCTGCATTTGACTTCCCGTCCCATCTTGCCTTCCAGGTACTTGTTAAGTGTAACAGCATCCAAACTTGGGTCAAATTTGGTTGCAAAAACACTCACCATCTTCGTCTTCACTGCGTGAATATTAGAAACAGAGGCAGTTCCAATAATACCGGGAGTTTTGCGCGCACGACCAGCTGCGCGATTCAATTGCGGCTTTGAAACTGAAGCAGGTTTTACATCCATTCCTTTCTGCCGGCGTCCTTCTCGCACAACAACACTCCACAGTGGCGTCGAAGCTTGTCCTGCAGGCTGTTTGGCCTTACTGCATGTTGGTTCCTCAGCGTTTGTTGACTCAGCACCGCTGAGTGGTTCAGCGTCGGCGCGCTGCTGCTCCATCACAGTGATCCGGTTGTCCATCGATGCCGTTACAGCATGGAGATTTTCACAGGCAGTAGTTTGAGACTCCAGAGTGAGTTTCATGCAGCGCATGTCATTGTTTATTTGCTCCATCCGTGCCAGTAGCGCTGAGACGTCAACATGGTTGAATGACACAGGAGGCAGTTCATCCAAATAGTGCGAGACAAATCTTGGAATATTGTCCCCACACTCGTTTAGCACTTTCAAACAAATCTTTACGTTGTTGATATCCTTTTGCGTGCCTTTGTGAGTGATGCAGCGTTGAGACGTATTAGGGCAGACCTCCAACAAAACTTTCTTTGACGATTCAATTCGCTCAGAGCTGAAATTGTTTGTAACAAGTAAAACAATTTCATCATGACTCAGAGTTCTCATTTTCACGGCAACAAAGTTTAGGAGTTCGTCTTCCACAAATATCCTACCATCGCTGGTTTTAATGATCTCCGGTTTAATGCGGGAGAGACCTGAAAGACGTCGTTCCTCTTCTGCTGCCATCCTCCCATCAAAAATCATAAAAGTGATAAAAGTGAATCATAAAACATAAAAGTGACAAACATTTTAGTAAATATCTTGTGAACAATCTAGGAACTAAAAGCGTTTCTTCTGGTAGTTCAGCCTGATGCTGTTGTTCAGGTCTGACCTTTATAGTTTTTGCTGGAGATTCATGTTTTTTCAGTCTGACATTGAACATGTTTGGTGCTTCAGCTGATAAAACGGTTGGTTTCCAGTGGTAGAAGGAACAAGCCTTCTGCACAATCAGTGCATCTTACTCTGTTTTTTTGTCAGATTCTTTTTTTACTTTTAAATTTGTATTTTATTTATTTACTTATTTTTTCAGATTTTAAATAACTAATACTTCCACACAGGCTGAAATGAGTCACCGGCCAAGCAGATACAAAAATCTAGCAGCCAAACATTTTAACTGGCCAAATTATCACACTATCCTGGTGTTATGATAATAAAACTGCATAAAAATAGTTTATAAATGGTATGAACACATCTTTATTGTCGTCTAACTGGAAGCTCAAATTCAAAGAAGGAAAGATTTATGATAGATTTCCTAATTTTGCCTCCAGGTTCCCAGATTTTATATGAACTCATAACAAATGACAGCATGAAAACACTATAATGTTTTTGATTATTGTTATTTTACATCATTAGCATTAAAGCTGCAGCTCTCATGAAGGGGGGGGGGGTTCAACATCTGACTGTTTTTGGTGTAACACCGGCTAAAACTCAGTCGATTCAATTCTGTTATTAAGTAGAAAATACGTTTTTTATTCCCGCCCTACGACTTCATTTTGTTGTATTATTTATCTGCCACGTCTTAAAGTTCGGTCTGTGAAAATACTGTCAGACTTTAAACCGCTCAGTTTTTTACATTTAGGTGACACACGGAACAGCTTAGCATCATAACATTAGCGTCCAACATCAGCGCTGTCTCCACATCAACACTTTTTATTCATCTGTCTGTTGTTGCTGTAAGTGAAGCAGCTTCATCCTCCACTGCTGACTGGACCTGAACGCCACACACAGGTGAAGTGACCGCGGCGTGAACCAAGTCTCACAGACTGTGGAGGACAGGACAAAAGAAATTCACCAAAACGAGGCTAATAAACACAACTAGTTTACGCAAACGTTTCCTCGCCATGTGGCGACTGGCCCTCTAACTTTTACTCGCCAACACCAAGAAAATGCTCACAACTCAGACCCTTCAAAATAAAAGTCTATATATGTGGTTTTATCGCCCAGCCCTACCCTGAGGCACGATTAGAGGAAAGTGCATTTTCTGTTAATCTCCTGCCTTTAGTAAATCTGTCCCGGTTTTCTCAGCAGGTTTTAAGTTGAGTTTACAGCTAGATGAGACTAAAGATGCGTTTATACCATTTATAAATGACTTGTTAAATTTTTTGAATAAAATAATTTTCTTTCAGTTGGTTCAGACTACAGGTGACTGACTGGCTTTTAGCTGTGCTAAAGAGAAGGAACAGCTCTAAAACACTTTATTGACTGCAAGAAAATCCCCAAACAGCCAATAAAGGCAGATTAGAAACCACTTGAAACTTGTTTTCAGCGGATGTTTTCGTTATGTTGTGACGTCCTCTCTCTTTGCATTCAGCAGAATATCACTAAAATAAAATAGAACCTCTAGTAAAGTAATGAAATGGTTTGTCCGGTAAAAATGTGGCTGTAGAGATGAAACAAATCTACGGGGCGTGTCAGCTGATGAGTAAAATGTTGACCTCTGGGGTCGTGACTTCACACCTGGAGAGGCATAGCAGACGTAGCCACATCTGTTTGTAGCTGCTAAAGTGGGAGTACGGCAAATTAGTTTTAACACCTGAAACCAGAGCGAGAAGCGTTTTTCTCTCTGAGAAGCTCTACAAACATTAATGCCACCTGTGTTTAGCTGAACTTAGTGTTTGAGCACATTTCAAGATGCTAAGATCAAATAGTTTTTGTTAAATACATTCGGACCTTTGTAATTATTGTTTAAGAAAGTTAAAGGAAGGGGAAAATTGGAATTTGGTGTGAAAAAGTCGGAGATCCTCTTTTTGGCCTTATCGCCCAGCTCTTCTTTGAATCTTTTGTTTTTGTGAGAAAATATTTTTCATTCCTCAGTGAGATCGTCATCAGATGAAGAGAAGGCCTTTGTCGTGCTCCTGTGTGTTGTTTGTTCATCTGGATTGTGCGGCGTTTTCTGCTGCCACACACAGAACTGTAACCTGCAGCCTGTAGCTGTCTGCTGTGGGTGTGACGGCCGTGTTGGCCCTGCAGCTACATGGGTTGTGTAACTGGGAGTTGTGTAGCAGCTTGTTCCGAGCTGAAAGGATTGACTGTCATGAATGTTGTGTGGAGGGAAGTGAGTCAGAGCTAAACTCTGAAAACGGACAGTTTTTAGTTCTATGACCATCCAGATTTAAGGTTGTTTGTTCCCCTCCTGCTTTCAGAACGCTCATCTCCTTCAGAAACTTCCTGTTTGTCCGTCAGGTTTGCTCACTTTATGCTTTCTCAAACATGAATCCATCTCATGCTCTCTGAAAAAGCTTCAGCTAAAAGGATTTTTTTAGTTTTTCACTTAAACTGTGCTTTATTTACACTTAAACTAAATCATTTAGAATAGAGTCCATCTTGAACTGTGTCATTCATTACCTTATTAGCCATTTCTTACACCAAGTGTTGGTGAAGATCGTGTGTCTAAGCAGCTGCAGCATTCAGTAACTTTTATTTATCATCAGAGAACAACGTTGGTTTTAGCAGAAATCTGGTCTCCAAAGGAGAATTGGTCCATAGATTATGGGAATCCATTTAGTATTTTCTGTTGACATTGTTTTTCTAAACTCTGCTCTCCTGCAGAGACTCATGGGAAATTGAGGATTTCGTGTGTGATTTTAAACAGTTTTTCTGCAAACATGTTTAGAATCTCTTTGCTGCGTCTGGTTGCTCCGCATTTCCAACTTCTCCACCTGCATTTGATCCAAAAACTTCATCACCTAAAACCTGAATCAGGCCTGACACCCCCTTTTTTTAGAAGAACTTCGGGTCACTCCTCTGTGTTTGCAGGGATTATGTCAAAGCTCTTCCTCAAACTGTGAGAATGAAGTTCAGCTTTTCTACCGTTTACCCGTGAAAACATCTCCGGCCACCGCCACATTCCGTAGATGTTTGGTGGAAGCAGGAATGCTGTGGAGATTCCTCCATCCCCTTGTTCTCCTTCCAAACCAGCAGATGTGAGAGCAGCAGACGTGTCTGAGCGGTGAAGAGTCTGAGCGTCATCGTCGCCCTCAGCTGCTGCTCCCAGTTGATCCTGTGAATGGCGGCCCCACCCTCAGCAGCTGCAGAGTCCTGCTGAAGCTCCAGCATCCTGTCCAGTAACCGTCTGGAGCCGATTCTGAGGGATGGAATGTAGGGTTGTGCCGATGGACGATACCTTCGTCCATCGTGATGGGTGACTGACATCACCATGGAGAGACGTTATGCAATAACGAAAAATTAACCCCCCCCCAACGATATCATAGTCCATCCCAATGGTTTACTGCAAACATCGTCAATTGCCAATTTAAGGGACATCGCCCAGTCCTAATGGAATGGTCTGAAGACAGCAATGCACATCTTTGGATGGAAGAAACTAACTAGTTCAAAGTCCTTTCAGAAGGGGGGGTCATAAAGATAATTGTTGTAATTGTCAGGAGAAGATCAGAACATTGGTTATTTCTTCTATACATCTAATATCAACTGCCTGTTATGATGGACATTTAGAAAACTCTTTAAATATTTTGTATATTATATATTATGCTTTCTTTTAGTTGTGTCATGTGATTCTTGGCTCCATGATCTCTTCAAGGATTTGCTGGGAGACTCCTTTGTGGGTTGCTTTCCAAAGCTTTGAAAAATTGACAACTGCTTTGCCATTTCTGTGTCAAAAGAATCATGACATCATGTATATAATAAATATGAATAAATTCGGGTCCTCCGACAAGCTCACTAGAGAAAAGCTGTAATAGATTAAATGCACTAATGTCAGGTGGATTCCGTCAGGCCTATTATTAATAATAACACTTCATGTAAAAAAAATGTAATGTACTTTAGTTCTAAATAACTCTGAACACACAAATTTGGCTTGATTTTTTTCTACAGTACAAAGATGAAATTTATATATATTTGATAAAATAAGTAAATGCAAGCCTGATGTCATGGTGCCTCTGTCAGCTGTCAGTTGTTGTGATTTTGGGCTATACAAATAAAATAAAATTAAATAGTTTCTGAATTCCTGTTTGTACTTTTCTACTTTCTTATCACTGTTGAGTCATTTCTGATTAATTCTAATGATCTTATGATCAATATGAGCAATGAAATAGTATTTTACCTCTTCTCGAGTTGCAGCGCGCACCAAAACAGCCTTGACTTTACTTTCGGTTACGATTCTGCGATGTCTTCGGGCGTACTCGGTTTGTTCGGAAGTCACGTGATATCGTTCATGTACACGGTCAGCGATGGTTAGTCCTGTTCTGGGATGGTCAGCGATGGTTAGTCCTGTTCTGGGATGGTCAGCGATGGTTAGTCTTGTTCTGGGATGGTCAGCGATGGTTAGTTCTGTTCTGGGATGGTCAGTGATGGTTAGTCCTGTTCTGGGATGGTCAGTGATGGTTAGTCCTGTTCTGGGATGGTCAGTGATGGTTAGTCCTGTTCTGGGATGGTCAGTGATGGTTAGTCCTGTTCTGGGATGGTCAGTGGTGGTTAGTCCTGTTCTGGGATGGTCAGCGATGGTTAGTCCTGTTCTGGGATGGTCAGCGATGGTTAGTCCTGTTCTGGGATGGTCAGCGATGGTTAGTCCTGTTCTGGGATGGTCAGTGATGGTTAGTCCTGTTCTGGGATGGTCAGCGTTGGTTAGTCCTGTTCTGGGATGGTCAGTGATGGTTAGTCCTGTTCTGGGATGGTCAGTGATGGTTAGTCCTGTTCTGGGATGGTCAGTGATGGTTAGTCCTGTGGGATGTCAGCGATGGTTAGTCTGTTCTGGGGATGGTCAGTGATGGTTAGTCCTGTTTCTGGGATGGTCAGCGATGGTTAGTCCTGTTCTGGGATGGTCAGTGATGGTTAGTCCTGTTCTGGGATGGTCAGTGATGGTTAGTCCTGTTCTGGGATGGTCAGCGATGGTTAGTCCTGTTCTGGGATGGTCAGCGATGGTTAGTCCTGTTCTGGGATGGTCAGCGATGGTTAGTCCTGTTCTGGGATGGTCAGTGATGGTTAGTTCTGTTCTGAGATGGTCAGTGATGGTTAGTTCTGTTCTGGGATGGTCAGTGATGGTTAGTCCTGTTCTGGGATGGTCAGCGATGGTTAGTCCTGTTCTGGGATGGTCAGCGATGGTTAGTCCTGTTCTGGGATGGTCAGCGATGGTTAGTTCTGTTCTGGGATGGTCAGCGATGGTTAGTCCTGTTCTGGGATGGTCAGTGATGGTTAGTCCTGTTCTGGGATGGTCAGTGATGGTTAGTCCTGTTCTGGGATGGTCAGTGGTGGTTAGTCCTGTTCTGGGATGGTCAGCGATGGTTAGTCCTGTTCTGGGATGGTCAGCGATGGTTAGTCCTGTTCTGGGATGGTCAGCGATGGTTAGTTCTGTTCTGGGATGGTCAGCGATGGTTAGTCCTGTTCTGGCATGGTCAGCGTTGGTTAGTCCTGTTCTGGGATGGTCAGCGATGGTTAGTCCTGTTCTGGGATGGTCAGTGATGGTTAGTCCTGTTCTGGGATGGTCAGCGATGGTTAGTCCTGTTCTGGGATGGTCAGCGATGGTTAGTCCTGTTCTGGGATGGTCAGCGATGGTTAGTTCTGTTCTGGGATGGTCAGCGATGGTTAGTCCTGTTCTGGGATGGTCAGCGATGGTTAGTCCTGTTCTGGGATGGTCAGTGATGGTTAGTCCTGTTCTGGGATGGTCAGTGATGGTTAGTCCTGTTCTGGGATGGTCAGCGATGGTTAGTACTGTTCTGGGATGGTCAGCGATGGTTAGTACTGTTCTGGGATGGTCAGCGATGGTTAGTCCTGTTCTGGGATGGTCAGTGATGGTTAGTCCTGTTCTGGGATGGTCAGTGATGGTTAGTCCTGTTCTGGGATGGTCAGCGATGGTTAGTTCTCAGCTCAGCTTCACTGTTCTTAGAACAGAATCCTTTGGTCCTTATAAGTGCAAACATCCAAGCGCTTCAGCTTCACAAAGATCAACTTTGCTTTGATCTTCTTCAAAACTGAAGTCCACACAACCTACTGGATCCTCCCTGATTCATGATCGTATTTATCTGTTGTGACTCCGAATTAGCCATAAAATCTTAACAAAAACACAAAACCTTGGAGTTGTTGCTGGCTTTGATACCCGGCTCAACTTTGCAGCTGTCCCCGTGATGAACTTGGATTTGCTTTTCAACACTTTCCAACGGCCTGAGATCAGAATTGGTGCTTATTTCTCAATCTGTTTTTTTGGGAAATGACAGATTCTTCCTCACTTTCCTCCTCATGTTCCACCTCATCTCCATCAGAAGCACAAATGGTTTACATTTTAAACAAGTGCAGTTTTGTAGTTCCTACAGAAAGGTTCTGAGGTGTTAATGGAGACTTTTATCATCAGTGATTCCACTGGGTTAACCCCCCACCCCCAAGTCATGAGGAATGTGGTCGGATGTTCCTGTGGATCTAGAACAGCAGACCGGGGGTCAGCCGTCCAATAACGGGGTTTTCTGCGCAGCTTAGCTGCGTGCCGGGGTCCGCTCTGATTGGCTGCAGGCCGGGCGAGCTGCTAGCATTCCTGGAGCGGTACTTTTCCAGGGAGCAGAGGGACGACTCGCTCTCACAGTTATCCTCCTTTCAGTCGCATCAGTGATTACACAAAGACGGACGCGGGTGCGGCGTCTCATGCAGCGGACAGCTCTCATCATCACTCACAAAAGATTTGATGAACTCGAGCAACCGTTCCCACGTTTATGAAAATACAGAGGTGTTATGTAAGAACACAAGCCATAGAGGGGTGTGAAAAAAATCCAACACACTGAAGAGACAATGAGCTGTTTGAACAGAAGCTTTCACAGCCGAGAAGGAACCTGTTCTGTCTGCAGCTCTAGCTGCAGCTTCATTTACGGCTGATGAACGCGCTGTCTGCACGCGTTGTCTGCACGCGTTGTCTGCACGCCTTGTCTGCGTCTTCTGTCTGCGTTCTCTGTCTGCATCCTCCGTCTGCGTCCTCTGTCTGCGTCCTCCGTCTGCGTCCTCTGTCTGCGTCCTCTGTCTGTATCCTCTGTCTGTGTCCTCCGTCTGTGTTCTCTGTCTGCATGCACTGTCTGCATGGGCTGTCTGCATGCCTTGTCTGCGTCTTCTGTCTGCGTCCTCCATCTGCGTCCTCTGTCTGCATGCACTGTCTGCGTTCTCTGTCTGCATGCACTGTATGCATCCTCTGTCTACGTCCTCTGTCTGTGTCCTCTGTCTACGTTCTCTGTCTGTGTCCTCTGTCTGCGTCCACTGTCTGCGTCCTCTGTCTACGTCCTCTGTCTGTGTCCTCTGTCTGTGTCTTCTGTCTGCGTCCTCTGTCTGCATGCACTGTCTGCGTCCTCTGTCTCCGTCCTCTGTCTACGTATTCTGTCTGCGTCCTCTGTCTGCGTCTTCTGTCTGCGTACTCTGTCTGCGTCCTCCGTCTGCATCCTCTGTCTGCGTCCTCTATCTTTGTCCTCTGTCTATATCCTCTGTCTGCGTCCTCTGTCTGTATCCTCTGTCTGCGTCCTCTGTCTGTATCCTCTGTCTTTGTCCCCTGTCTGCATGCACTGTCTGCATGCGCTGTCTGCATGCCTTGTCTGCGTCTTCTGTCTGCGTCCTCCATCTGCGTCCTCTCTGCATGCACTGTCTGCGTCCTCTGTCTGCATGCACTGTCTGCGTCCTCTGTCTATATCCTCTGTCTGCGTCCTCCATCTGCGTCCTCTCTGCATGCACTGTCTGCGTCCTCTGTCTGCATGCACTGTCTGCGTCCTCTGTCTGTGTCCTCTGTCTGTGTCCTCTGTCTGCATGCACTGTCTGCGTCCTCTGTCTGTGTCCTCTGTCTGTGTCCTCTGTCTGTGTTCTCTGTCTGCATGCACTGTCTGCATGCGCTGTCTGCACGCCTTGTCTGCATCTTCTGTCTGTGTCCTCTGTCTGCGTCCTCTGTCTGTGTCCTCTGTCTGCGTCCTCTGTCTGTGTCCTCTGTCTGCGTCCTCTGTCTGTGTCCTCTGTCTGTGTCCTCTGTCTGCGTCCTCTGTCTGTGTCCTCTGTCTGTGTCCTCTGTCTGCGTCCTCTGTCTGTGTCCTCTGTCTGTGTCCTCTGTCTGCGTCCTCTGTCTGCGTCCTCTGTCTGTGTCCTCTGTCTGTGTTCTCTGTCTGCATGCACTGTCTGCATGCGCTGTCTGCTCGCCTTGTCTGCATCTTCTGTCTGCGTCCTCTGTCTGCGTCCTCTGTCTGCGTCCTCTGTCTGCATGCACTGTCTGCAACATAAACACTTCCTGAATGCTGAGTTTCTTCTTCTTCTTCTGAGTTTTTTCTTTCTTTGCTTCGCTCCTGAAGACGATCAGGATCATTTATCTGTGCTTCATACTTTATATAAACGGAATTAATCCAAAATATTTATGAAACTTTCAGATGAAGGTTTTTGTTTTCACCGCTTCAAATACATTTTTCTATAGCCAGGTTTGTTTCTTCTTAACCCTTTCAGTTTAAAAGCCCGGTGTGGGCGTTGAGCCTCGGGGGGGGGGGTTCTTTTTATGAAATCGATCAGTGGAGATGGGCTGCACGGTGGCGCAGTGGTTAGCGCTCTTGCCTCACAGCAAGAAGGCCTCCGGTTCAAGTCCTGGCTGGGGGACGTGAAAATCAACATCAACAGGGGACCTTTCTGTGTGGAGTTTGCATGTTCTCCCCGTGTATGCGTGGGTTTTCTCCGGGGTCTCCGGCTTCCTCCCACTGTCCAAAAACATGCTTCATAGGTTAATTGGCAATTCTAAATTGTCCCTAGGTGTGACTGTGAGAGTGAACGGATGTGTGATTGTTGAAATTCTTCCCTGCAACAGACTAGCGACCTGTTCAGGTTGTCCCCTGCCTTCGCTCATGAGTGGCCGGGATAGGCTCCGGCAGCCCCGTGACCCCGAAAGGGAAAAAACGGATAAGAAAAAAAATGAATGAAAAAAGGATCAGTGGAGAGGCGAGCTTGGTCCCAGTCGGCGCTCTTCGTCTTCATGCAGTCAGACAGCTGCGTCTTCAAACGCTTTCCCGCTCTTACTGAGGTCCCCGTGTGACACTCTTTATTATTCATGTGCTCTTATCTGATTTGATTAAGGCCCCCAGGGCCCCCTCTGCTAAACGGAGGTCCTCTGAGGTCATGGCGCTCCTGCTAAAGGGCCAGCTGCCTCGTGGCTTTGACCTGCAGCGACGGCCGCAGAACCGCAGTCTGATTCATGGACGGAGCTAAAAGTCCTAGAATCAGGAGCTCCGTCTGCTCCTCGGCCCCACGGAGGCGTTTGTTCTAACCAGATGTTTCTGGCTTCTTCTGCAGGAAGGAGGTTTGAGGAGGAACCACAGACCCTTCTCTGTCCCGTGTTCCCGTGTTCTCAGGCTAATGGATCTTCAGCGGGGTTGGATTCCCTGTCGCTCCAGCAGGAGGCGTTTGTTTCAAGTGAGCTCAGGAACCAACAGGATGGGGGGTCCAGGGTTAAGGTTTTTTTCAGGGATGGGGTACATTTAGACACTTTTCTCATGGTGTCACTCTGAATGAAGATGGAGCCTCCACAAGGTCAGAGGTCACGTCCGTTGATGAGACTAACATGAAGACTTTTGTAACTGCAGACAAAGGAAAATCTCTGACAGATTAAAACAATCTGGACTGAATGAAAGCTCTGTTTCTGCCCGTGCACGCCTTCCCTCCGTGCACGTGCGACGAGGCCAGGCTGTGGTTTGTCTGCAGGAAGCTCCCTGGAACCCATGGAGCTGGGAGTCTGCTGGAATGTCTGAGCTGTTGATTTGTTGGGGCCGCACACGGCCGACGGGATTTACGCGTACATCCCTGCCAGCTGCCGCCTGATGAAACAAAAACACGGCGAGCAGCGGCGTCTTTGTGCTCTCCTCAGACCTGCTGAGCCGTTCTGCTCCATGAGGGGCTGTAAGCTCCTGAAAACAGCTGAGCACCTCCTCAGAACTTCCCCTTCTGCTCTCAGAAATGTGGTGAGGCGTCGGTTCTCTGCTGTGGTTTGGTTGATTGGGAGGCCGATGGGTTAGAAAGGGGGTGTCGGTTAGGCTGCACACGTCCTGTCTGTGCTCAGCGGCACTTCAGCAGCTGCAGATCACCAACAACAGATAAAACGAAAGGATGAACGGTATTCATGTGGGGGGGGCTGCCGCTGAAGTTAAACCCCGCCCCTAACAGGCATGTCCTACAGAAACCTAAACTAAAACTAGCCTAAAAGTGCTCTTACCTCTGGAAGTCACTTCAGTCTGTGCATTCAAACCTTTACTCTGAAAGTGCTAGGAATCTGCATTCATGAGAAAACGCTTAAAGGTTTCATGAACGAGACACAGAGACTCCTTCTGTTCAGAAAAGACAGAAAACAAAGCCAGTAGAAGTTATGGAAGAGCAACAGGTGGAGTCCAGGTGATGTCTGGATTTAAACCCGCTCTGAGGTGGGACGAAGTTCTGAAAAAAAAAAACCAAATACGCTGAATAGGTTGCATGAAGTAGTTAATTGAGCTCAGGGCGCTAAATTTAATATAAAAACGTAATAATAAAGTGAGAAAGGATCAGTTTTAAAGGAAAAACATTTAGAAAATGACCTGAAGATTTGTGAAATCACTTCTGAGCATGGTATCTTTGTTTTTTCTTTCAATGTCGAGTTCTATTGGAGTCAGAGTTGAAGTCTGTTTCTGCTCGTTGAGTTTAGATGATTGTTTAAATGTGAAGCAGATGCTGCAGTTCTTCAAAAGCCCACTGGAGGCAGGCTTCACACCGGGGCAATTTCTTTGATTCCCATTAGGCTACACAATAAACGGAAAATTTATCGTCATCACAATATCAAGCTGTGCAATACGCAGATCGCAAAAGATTGTGCAACTTGCGATAAATGGTTACCTTAAATGTTCTAGAACAATCTTATTTTTTAATGAATCAAATAAATTCATTGGACCAATCGGGTGGACTCCTTTGATGTTAGATGCCCCTCCTATCTAGACACGGGTCCTTTGAGTGTAATTTGTTATGTTGACTCTTATTTAAATTCAACTGTTGCAGTGAAATGGAAATAACGTATTTAGATGTTTTTCCATGTGTTCATTAACAGCTAGTAATATAGTCATCACACTAATATCTCAAATCATGAGTTTTCCTCAAGTTGTGCAGCCCTAATTCCCATGTAACCATAAAATGTAATTTAACAGCATTATTTACAAGTGATTTGAAAGTAGGTTTTTGTTTTGATTGACAGGTGGATGGGCTCTCATCCTCCACCCTTGGAGGTGTTGTTGAGGTGTGTGTGTGTGGGGGGGTAAACGGCGGTGGCACTTTGTTCTGGTGGCCCATAATCCTCTGGGTGCCGTCAGAGATTATCCGTCCAGTTAGTTTGTGTGAGCAGAGCTGAGGTGGGACCTCCCTCAGAGGCGCAGGTTTGATTCCCAGCAACAGTTGCTAAAGCGTGTCACTTCCTGGAAAGTGGGTGTGGAGAGTGCAGCTGTCACAAATGCAGAGATGCTCTATTTACAGACCCACTGCTCTGCCCAGGAATCTGTCTGATGACCCTCCAACACCTGCCTGCGTTTGTGTGTGTGTGTGTGTGTGAGTCTGCATGTGTTTCTTTTTGTGTTATTGTGATTTTATGTGTGTGCGTGTTGGCGTCTGTATGTCTGGGTGTGATATGGTTTGTGTGTGTGTTCTTGTCTGCTTGAATGTGACTGTGTGAGTGTGTGTGATATGGTTTGTATGTGTGTGTGTTCTTGTCTGCTTGAGTGTGTGTCCGTGAATCTCTGCGGCGTCCTCCTCTCAGATTGGGGGCGGAGCTTCCTGTGCTCCACAGCTTCTGTCAGTCTGCTCACACGCTGCTGCTGCTGCTGCTGCTGCTGCTGCTGCTGTGTGAAGCTGCTTTTGTGTCACGGCTTAACAACTTGGCAGTGTGGACGTGTGCTGCTGTGGTTACTCGGACGTCGCGGTGTGGATTTATTTCCGAGTGGTGGGGCTGGATCAGCGGCGTGTTCTGAAGTTCTGCTGACGGATCCAAACCAGAAAGGAGCTTTTCCTGCGTTTGCAGCTGGAAACAAAACAGTAGGTTTCCCCGGAGGAGAACGCGTCCAGATTTGAAGGCTTCTGTCCGACACTTGGAGGGTTTTCTGATCCTCCGCGGTCTGCAGACCCGGATCAGTTGGACTCTCTTGGGACTTTGTTCCTGCAGGTAGAAGTTCTGACACAGGCGGGGCTCATTGGTCCAGATGGAGCTTTGATTTCTGCTGAACCTCCTCCAGTTTGAGGAGGACTTGAGCTCCTCCAGCGTCTCCTGGAGCTGCTGTCAGGTCTGCAGGTTCCTCCCTGATGGGGTTAGTGTTGGTCAGCTGGTAGGAGGCGTCTGGTTCTGCTTTGAACACATGAATAATAATGACGTCTGTCGGCCTGTCAGCTGTTTCTGCAGGAGATGCCCGCTCTTACTTTGACTCCCTTTTTAAATGTTTTTATTTATAATAAACTGTTTACTGCTGTTTAAAAATGAATTTCAAAGCTTGTAGTTCTGCTCTGAGAGCTAACTTTTCAGCAGACATCAGACTTTCATTTTATTAAAAAGTCAGCATGTTTTTTTAAAACTCAGATTTACTTCAGGTAAATTATTCTCAGTTAAGTATTTACCTTAAACCTTAGCATGCGTTTACGTCATCATCTATATTCATTTTAAAGTTTCTGTGGCTTTTTTTTTCTATTTTCATCCTGGCTGATTATTCTTTTTAAACATTACAGCAAAATAAAGATGAATACCTTTCAGATTTCATGAGTTATTTTTAGAACATAACTCCTGCGATAAACGAGGGACCACTGCTAAAGATAAAGATTGGTATTTAGCATTTATCTGGAGCTTTGATAGCAGCTCAAATTAAACTTGGCTGTTTTTCTCATTTCACATTTGGACTTCTGTGAATTATTTTTACTATGGGGGTTTTGCATGGTAGTCCTTTGCTGATGTCTCCCTTTGTGGTTCTGGACAAAAAAGCAGAATTTGACTTTCAGCTGTCAGTTCAACCCAGACTGATCTTTCACAGTGATCTTTCACAGTGATCTTTCTAGAAGAAAGATCCTTTGCTCCTTTCAGAGACTTTTGAGGATGTTTTAAACAGAACCAAACATGAAAGCGACTGTTGGATGTTTGTTCCTGCGTTCTTGCATTTGTCTGCTGGCATTCCTGCTGGAGTGTTTGGAGTGGGTAGAATGTGCTGGGGGGGGGGTCACGCTGCAGCAGGTGAGTACTTGCCTCAGTGTGTGTGTGTGGTTGTGCACACACACACACACACACACACTGATGGGAGATCTCAGCCTGCAGGTCTGTCTGTGATTTCCTGCTGTTTGGGTTGTTGTTGAGGACGTTCCATTTTTGAAAAGTCGTGTCTTTTGGTTTAAGATTAGGAACTAGGACTTTTGATAAACTGAACAAAGATAAAAGGAGGAAACTCTAAAGTCACATTTAGCAATTTCACTGTTCAGTTTGATGTTTGTTTGTTTTTTTAGCATTTTTCCTTATTTATTGATGAGAGTGATGATGATGATGATGATGATGATGATGATGGTGGAAGGTGATGTCACAAGCATATGCTGCTGCACAGAGATCTCTGGACCAGTCAGTCTATATGATTGGTTGCGTCTGTAAAGGTTTCCAAACCTGTAAGAACCAGCTAAGAGCTGCCAAAAATGGGATCAAACGAGACTTCCTGCAGTCCTGTCAGATACCGCCGGACATTAGAGGCCACCAAGACCTGCAGCCACAGGAGATGGAGATGATGCAGAGACAGGAAGGAGGTTTCAGGCCTGATGGCCGAGCTAAGGAAGCAGCCGTTCAGACCAACGCCTACGAGCCTCTTTCTGACCAAATACACACCTCTGGCAAACTAAGTCTGGTGTTACGGATGGCGTGAAACTGCAGAGACGTAAGCATGAGCCTTGACAGTACCGGCTTTGGTGATCCAGAGGACTCTGGACTGGTGTTCATGAAGGCTGGTGTTCAAACAGCAGACAGGGACTTGGGTATCTGCTGAGAGCTGACGGTGCTGATGCTAACGCTAGCTTTGCATATGCTAAGCAAACTGCAGAAAGCTCATCCAGAGGGAGCACTTTTTGAAGCGACAGACTTCCAGTTTGAGCAGAACCCCACCAGAAGTCAAACTATTAGAGGAGGTTCAATCCTACCTAAAGGAGACGTATGAAGGTGACCCGCACCTGGACATGTTGGACCACGGCCCGCTGCTCTGCTCAGTGTCCCAGCTTCCCTTCAGGGAAACAACCGGACCGCAAAAACTGTTCAAGTCTGACCTGAAGGAGGACTGCTAGCTCCAAGGCTTTTTCCATAACATTAACGGGACCATGTGGAGCTGAATGAAAACAGACCGTCACTGTGGACAAACAAATCAGGCATGTCAACAATCCAGACCTTGACTGACAGCTGAGGCGTGGTTACTGCTAAAAGCCTGAGACTCTGGGAACCGGGGTGGCTCAGCGCGGTGAGGGCAAACCTCATGAGGGGAATCTGTGGAGCCGTGATGGAGAACCATCTGACTAACAACAACATCCTGTGGATTACAAAGACAACAGGACACAGGAGCAAACACTGACTCAGCGTTGGTGAACGAGTTAATCCACTTCTTCACTCGCTTCCAGACATGCCGCCGCCAACTAGGACTGCACGATATGAGGACGAAATGCGATATTAGTGATCAGTATTGCCATGACAATATAACTTGTGATACAAAAAAAAGCTAAACAACCAAATACATCATTTCCATTTTACAGCAACAGTTTAGGGCTGCACGGTGGTGCAGTGGTTAGCACTCTTGCCTCACAGCAAGAAGGCCCCTGGTTCAAGTTCCGGCTGGGGGACCTGAACCAGAACATCCATGGGGGGCCTTTCTGTGTGGAGTTTGCATGTTCTCCCCGTGTATGCGTGGGTTTTCTCAGGGGACTCCGGCTTCCTCCCACCGTCCAAAAACATGCTTCATTAGCGACTCTAAATTGTCCCTGGGTGTGAGAGTGAATGGGTGTGTGATTGCTGCCCTGCGTCAGACTGGCGGCCTGTCCAGGGTGTCCCCTGCCTTCGCAAACAGGAGAGAGCCCCGGTAGCCCCGTGACCCCGAAAGGAATAAAACGGCAGAAGAAGATGAATGAGCAACGGTTTAAAAAAACAGTCCAAATGACCATCATCTACAGAGGAGGCAAACATCTAACACAAAGGGCTCCATCCCATTGGTCAAATGCATAAATAGATTTATTTGACTAAGTACTTCAAGCTGCCATAAGATTGTTCTAGCACACATAAGGGAACCATTTATTGCAATTTTCGCTGTCTTTTGCCATATGCGTATTGCACAGCTTGATGACGCCATAACGATAAATTTGGGATTTATTGTGCAGGCCTGCCGCCAACCCTCCTTCTCCACCTGGTGGCCAACTCATGTTCTCCATGTGGAGAACAGGTTACCTTTTTGTGAGTTCACGTTCAACCCAAATACTTACCACAAAAACGTGGACCTTCACCTGTGAGTGGACAGACAGCCTCCTTAGGCACCGCCCCCAAAGACAAGGAACACATGCGTTTTCATCGGGAACGCCTAGCATGAACCCCATTAAGCATGACGTTTTTTCTGTCAGCTAACTTAGCAGCTGTCTGCTGCTGTGGGCGAGGCATAAAGAGTGACTGACACTAGGAAGGTCACAGGTGATGGTTCTAAAGTACTACCGTCACAGTTTCTGCACAATGCTGATGCTGAAAGGCTCATTCATGTTTCGACATACATCCCGTGTGTTTGGCATGTTCCGCTTGTTAGCATCGATTGTTGTTTCGCTGAGTTTTAGCGGTCTTCCTGTTTTTCAGCATAATTAACATCCTGCCTGATAAAACCGTTTTCAAAACAAATGAAATAAACGGTGGATTAGTGACCACAGATTCTGGTTTTCTCAGGTAAAAGTGCTCTTCAGACAGATTCTGCTGCGTTCCAAGACTGGTTTATTGATGAGATTATAATCTGAAACTATGAAGACTTTAGTTTGACTCTGGATGTTTGCAGAGTCAAACCAGTTTGTGATGTAAAGTCAGATAATGATGCAGATCCATGTATGTTTTAGTCTTCCTTTGTGTGACGGTGAGGCTCTCATTCCACAGTCGCTCTTGTTGTTTTATTGTGCAAAACACTGAAGACTTTAGCGCTGAAGTTCTTGGCTGTGTCTCAGAAACCAGCAGCTGTGCTGGTTTCTGAGACACGTGGAAGTGCAGGTTGACTTCAGTTTGGGTTGAACCGCTGAGTTTCCCTCCCCGGTGCCGGTCCGATCAGATAGGATCCTGTTTGTGTTAGTCTGCTGTTGTTTACGTGAGAGGCCCGGGTTCTTTGGAGGGACACACCTGAGGGCATATGAAGCCCAGTCTGGAATCTTCCTTTTAATTTCCTCCTCAAAAGCCTCAGAGAAACCATGTAATGCATTATTTACCCAGGATGCACTGCAGCACAGAAGCAGCTTCTTCTTCCATCAAACCAGCAGAGATGTTGGACCGGCTTTGTTTCCACATTTGCTTCATGTTTTCATCAGAAACAGCTGGAGTTTCTGTCTGAGGGAGGAAAGAACTGTAGCTGCTGCTGTGAATTCCTTCAAATTGAAAGCTTCTGTCCGTCAGAGGCAGAACCAAACGCTCTGTAAGAACCAAAGACTGAAGCCGACCAAACCCACAGGAAAATGCTGTTCCAAGTCTGCTCATGTGGGGGCGCTATTCTTAAATCTCTCATGATTCTGCTTCTTCAGATTCACACTACACCCCCCCCACCCACCAAATACTCTGAGCCTAGAGCATTTCTTCCTTTAGCGTTCTCACTGTAGTCAACCGCACCAGAGTTCAGTTCACTGACTGTATCTGAGAAGTGGAGTGAGTGCC
The DNA here is from genome assembly GCA_023969325.1 of Oryzias curvinotus. Taxonomy (NCBI): domain Eukaryota; kingdom Metazoa; phylum Chordata; class Actinopteri; order Beloniformes; family Adrianichthyidae; genus Oryzias; species Oryzias curvinotus. The sequence continues at coordinate 31,990,481 of CM043708.1, forward strand.
AGAGTCAGTCTGAGTCATTGTTTCTATGCAACCACTCTCTCCAATCAGGAGGGAGCTTCAACCACGGCCCTCCAAACATGTGAAATCGTGAATGTTGAATGGCGAATAAGCGGTGGGGGGGTCTGCTTTTGCTTCAGCTCCTGAGGCCTTCCTGCAGAGCTTCACCTCTGTTCCCCCCCCTGAGGTCAGCTGTGAGGACGAAGCTTCTTCACAGCTGACCAACAAATTCATCACTGCGGTTCTGGACGGTCCTGAAGCACAGAGGAACCCTCCTCAAAGGAAAACCTGTGATGATGGATCGTCCTCAGACAAAGCTCAGATTTAAAAACTGCAGCTGAAGATGTTAATCCGATAGGAAGAAAACCGTGAAATGTAGAACACAAACGTGCAGCCTATTTTATTGTACAGCGGCCCAACCGGAAAACAAACTGAAAATGTGGCTCCGCCCCTTTGATTACACCTCATTTCCAGGACAATTCAACAGAAGTTTTTCCTTTTTCCTTTTTCTTTTAATTAAGATTGCTTTAAATTCTGGGCTTCAGAACAACCAACAAAGAACGGTACAGAAGAACCTCAAGAACAATCCTGGACTACAGCTGAAGGACCAGAGAAACCTCTCTGAAGATCATAAAGTCACGTCCGGAACAGAACAGGTTTAGAGTCCAGGAGGACATCTGGGACCTCCTGGAGAAGCCCTCTCCAGCAGAGGAGTCTGAGACCTTTCACTCACAAATGTAAAGCAGGACGTTCCACACGGTGCAGTTCCTCAGATGACCACTAGAGCAGGTCACACGTGAGCTCATTAACGTTCATGTTAAAAATCTGATTTTCCCACTAAATGTATTTGAAGGTATGACTTCATTTCCTCCTCATGTCGACTGCAGTTTTAACTTTTACTAAAGCTCAATGGATCTGATGGTTCTGTTTTTCAGAACACTGTGGTGGTAGGCGGGGTCAACTCCAGGCTGTATGCTCCTCCCACTTCAGGGTTCAAATTGGTGTTTATATTTCAATGGTTTCTACACCTGCTCAGCAGATTAGAGCTGACCCAAAATGCTCTGGCCCCGCCCCCTAACAGAACCGCTGACCGTTCTGAGGATCACTGGATCGTTGACGGTTTTTGAAACGGCCACAGGATCAAGAACCTGAAAATCCTTCAGTTGTGTGATCAGCTCTGAAAATCAGAATCCAGTGAGAACATGGCCTGAATGAGGAAGAACCTCCAGAGGCGTCCTTCCTCCTCTTCTTCCCTTGAAAAATGAACCGCAGCAGAAATCTCTTCTGGTGGAGATGTTCTCACAACACTGCGGCCTTTAAGGTCTCCTCATGCTGATGCTTTCACTGACACTCGTCCATTAGAGCGGCCTAAAGCAAACGTGCTGCAGAGCTGCCGTGTCCGTATTCTGGTGAATGCAGCGCCGTTCAGCCTTTGAGTTCAGAATCCGGCTTCCTGCATAAATTTCCAGCCTGGAAGCAGGAATGCTGGGAGTGAATGAAGCCCAGCGTGGGAGCGGCCGGGCCCTTCTTGGTCTGGGCGCTCATCCACGTCGCCATGGTTTCACCTGCAGACCGCAGCTCGCCCATTGTTGCTGTGGTCTTCATCACGGCTGTCAAGCTTCACTCACCGGGACCCTCCGTGTCCTCGGTGGCCTCCTGTACCGGGGGGTGCGTGTTTTCCTGGGGGCCTCAGAAAGCAGAACTTGTTCTCGTGGTTGCCATGGTAATGTCACACAAGCTTTCCTGGGTTTTATTTAGCAGGTCAGCAGGGGGCAGCAGAGAGGAGAGGTGAGGAAAAGGGGAGGCTTCAGGGAACCAGCTGGTGGGCGGGGCTTAACACGTGAAAGCAGATTGGGAGCCGCCAGGACAAGAGACACTTGCAGAGACAGAGAGAGAGAGAGCATGGTGTCAGGCCGGAGCACAGAAGAGGGGGCCGAGAACCGCAGAGAGCATGGTGAGGCCCGTGTGTGCACGTCTGTGCGTGTGCACGTGTGTGTGTGAGAGAGAGCCAGGTCTGTTGTGGGGGAGGGAAGGGTGGAGGTGTAGAGTTTCTAAAAAAGGTGAGCTCTTCAAACATGTTTGTGTGTTTGTCCGTGTCGTTTGTGAGTGCACTTGTGAATGTGAGCAATCAGAAACAGCAATCACCGCGCAAGTCTGCTGAAAGCTGTCCAAATCTGTTTCTCTGACTGCACCTGAACGCCTCGCGGCGCCCACTGCTCTGCCTCAGGAGCGTCCTGACCTGTCTGCAGCTTGAACTCATGCTTGTTGTTCATGTGGTTTGTGTTTCTCCTGGGGTTCTGTCTGATTTATCAGTTCCTACAGTCTGGGCTGGTTTCGGTTCTGGTTCTTGTGGGCTTCAGACCTCCATTCCGACTCTGGGTCTGTTTGGGGACCACTGGAAGAGATTATTTTTGTTTCCAACCTTGTTCTGATCAGATGCTTCTTTCTCATCAACTGAATCTCATAGCTGCTCCCCCCACCCCCCGCAGGTCACATGACACACTCTGAGGAAGGGGCAGCGGTTCAGTGGCAGCAGAGAGTTACAGGGGGGTGACAGAAATGACCGCTGTAGTGCAGAAGCGTGTGAAGCGGAGGAAGAGGATCTGGTTCTGAGCTCATCTGATTTCCATGCAGGTCTGATGGAACCAGAAGCAGCTTTCATGAGAAATGATGTCAACGGCAACAGAAGGTTTGTTTGTGACGCCACCTGAAGGATCGGAGCTTTGCTTTGGTAAACACAGGAACTGATCTCTGTGGGAACTTAGGCAGACTGGTGTAACATGACTGCAGAACCGTCATCTCTACTGCAGTTTGAAGGAGGAAGACGATGAACCGTCTGCTGTCAGTCGTTTAGGGAAAGGCTTTGATAGTTGAAGTATTCTGAGTCTCTGCTTAACTAACTTTTCTTTCTGAAACTGATGACCTTCAGATGAATGTTACTGTTTGTTTTAAACGTCTACAATTTACACTTCATTGTTTTTGAATCTGAAATAGTCTTTGTGTTTAGCTGTGTTCTGTTTCTACGGCAGCTCTGCCAACGTAAAGAAAAAAACAGTTGGTTGAACCACAGCGCCGCCTGCTGGTCAAGATTAACATACCATCACCCGAGGTTAGCATCTAGCAGCTGAGATGACATTTACCGAAGGAGTTCAAGTATCTGGAGGTCTTGGTCAGAAGGTCGGAGTGTGAGATTGACAGGTGGATTGGAGATGCATTTGCTGTTATGCGACCTTTGTGACGGTCCGTTGTGGTTAAGACTCTGGATTGGTACCAGAACGATGTGCCAAGTATGTATACGGTTCCACTGGTTCCATCTAAAAGCGCAGATTTTGATGCTTTCTTTCAAACCCTTTTCTTTCACTCAGTCTTGCTGTACACCTCTAGCCAATCATGTCACCTTTCCAGCACTTGTGGGAGGATTCATTGAAGAATGGGCGGCCGTGGTGCAGCGGTAGGGCAGTCGACCCATGATCGTAAGGTTGCAGGTTCGATTCCGGCCTTGCACGCCCATGTGTCGAAGTGTCCTTGGGCAAGACACTGAACCCCACCTTGCCTCTAGTGGGAGGTTGGCGCTAGTGTTCGGCAGCGGAGCCGCCGCCAGTGTGTGAATGTGTGTGTGCCTGGGTGAATGGGACTGTGACTGTAAAGCGCTTTGGGCCTTCGTAAGAAGGTAGAAAGCGCTATATAAGTATACGCCATTTACCATTTACCAATGGGTGGGGCTGTAAGGGTGGGTGGAGCTTCAGTCAAGATGCTGAAGGCAAAGTGAGTGAAGGTTTGTCTGTACTTCACTGCAAAAGATTCGTATTCAGCGACATAATAGATCAGAGTAACGCGTTTCTTTCTCTGCAAAAGACCATCGTCATGGTGATGAGCGGTCAAATACTCGTCTCAAATGGAGACGCAGCGCTGCAGGACATAAAGCATCTGAGGCACATTCAAGCCCTCTCCTTCACTTTCACAAACAAACTGGACTTTTGGGATCCTCAGAGGCTCGTCAGCTGATACCTTTGTCACCTAATCCCAAATGAAACAAGACAGCAGTTCAGGGCGCCCGTGGTGCAGAGGTAGAGTGGTCGACCTCTGATTGTAAGATCGCAGGTTTGGTTCATGCCCTGCCCGTCCAATTCGTTTTAATTCAATTTTATTTTATTTAAATAGCCCATTATTACAACAATAGTCGCCTCAGTGGACTTCATATTGGTAATGGTATAAGAACATAAAGTCATAGAGAAGTATTACCGTATCTAACTCTACAACTACATGCTTAAATAGTCCAGCAGATGAGCTTCATCCAGATGGAGTTGGGGGACGGCTGGGGGCACCAGACGAGCCAGAGGGGGGGTCCATGGTCAAGTATGGGAGAGGGAGAGAGAGGAGGTCCACGGTCAGGAACAGGAGTAGAGAGGAGGTCCACGGTCAGGAACAGGAGTAGAGAAGAGGTCCACGGTCAGGAACAGGGGCACAAGCGAGCCAACTGGAATCTGGAACATCCTGCTCCCCCGGAGGGGAAAGAGGGACAACACATGAATCTAAAAAGGGGGTCTAAGGTGATGCCCAGTTTAGTTTAGTCTGTTTAGTTTAGTTTAGTTTAGCCATTACTTATGGAATTCTGTGGCTTTCTGTCCTTCATGATTTAATATTTATTATGCTATTTCCACTATGAAGCCAGACGACTATTGTTTAATATTGGGCTATGTGAATAAAAATGAATTGAATTGAATCCCACTGCACCCAACAGGCATGGAACTGAATGATAAATAAATTATGAAGAATAGAGGACAGAACCTCAGTGCACCATAGGTTTCCCAGCTTCTAACTTCTAGCAGCCTACTAACAACTAATTGTTATTGTTATTAAATTAAATTCAAACATGTTAATAGGAAGTTGCATGCACTGTGGTACTGTATATTTTTCTTCCCTGTATATTTTGTACTTATTTTATTTTATGGTGCTGCTACTGCAACTGAATGTCCCTACAGGGATTAATAAAGTTGATCTTAATCTTAATAATAGAAAATCTACAATTTTAGGATATCAATATATCATCATCATCATATAATCATATAATATAGTATTAATCTAAGCAGGAGGAATGGACCCCCTGGTCCGGTTTATGACACAGTCTTCCCTCTGCAGAGAAATATGTATAATACATGTAATGAAAGTGTACAGTGCTCAGCATAAATGAGTACACCCCCTTTAAAAAGTACTCATTTGATCAGAAGCTCAATGAACAAAAGAAACATTTCCAAACCTTCCTCAAGGTTGAGTTTTCTTGAGCATTTTTCTTTTACTCCATAACATGAAATGAAGGTTAATGATCTGACTTAGGTCACATCATCTTCAGTTGTTGGATTGGGTTGAGATCAGGAGACGCACTCGAACATCCAATCACCTTCACCCTGTTCTTCAGAATGCAGCAGCAGCTTTAGAAGTGTTTTGGATCCTTGTCGTGTTGGAACAGTTCTCCACCAAATGCATGAAGCGATGCAGCATCTTCTCCTCCAGTATGGAGCAGTGTGACCGATGTGTTAAAGTCTGTTGCAGGCATGCAGATCTGCTGAGTCAAAGTAGAACCCCATCAGTGAGATCTGTTGCTGATGAACTGGTTTGATGGTCCAGAGGCGGTTTCCTCTGACAGTCCTCTTGGTTTTGGTAGATCGGTAAGGTCATTGAACTTTGATTTGGTCCAAGTGAACTCTGGCGCGGTTCATTATAATGCATCCATGTATGCACCACTGCACTCTCGCCTCACTGGGACGACGTCCCGGTTCCAATCCCAGCTGGCTCCTTTCTGTGTGGACTTAGCAGGTTTTCTCCAGCCACTCTGATTTCCTCCCACAGTCTGAAAACATGCTTCATAGGTTTATTGGTGACTCGTAATTGCCCCAGGCCATGCATGTGTGGTTCTGTGGCCCTGCAACAGTCTGGCAACCTGTTCAAGATATGCCCCAACCCACCCGCATCCGGGCCGGTTCCAGCAACCCCATGACCCTGAAAGATGGCTGGATGGATCCATGAGACTTTCATGAATCTTTATGCCATAAAATCAAGTCGCTTAAAACTGCCTTTTAACTGATTTTCTACTTTTAAAAATCTATTTTTATTTATTTGGTTTTAATGTTGTTGTTTTTTACCAAGCACATAAAATGCTGGGGATTGTTAAAGTTCTGGTCTGTTGATGTTTCACAAACATGTCTGTTGCAGTCAGCCCCCCCACCCCTGGTTTCTGTCCTCACCTGGTTCAGGTGCAGCGTCTCAGATTGGGACCGTGATTCCAGCCTAACAGAACATATCCAGGGATCTGGGAAGGGTTTGGACGTGCCTCATTTGGTTGAAACAGGCCGGTTAGAAGAAACCGCGGCTGGAATCCTCTGATTCAGTTCCAGTTTGGATAAAGATACAAAGACGAGGATGAGGAGGAGCAGGAGGAGGCGCAGGAGCTCCGGGGCTGTTGGGGCTTGTTGAGGGGGGTGCTGGGTGCCTTCCTGTGAGCGATGAGGCTCTGCAGGAATGTTCTCAGCTCTGTTCTGATGGATGACGCTGTGAAGAGCTCACCCTCAAAGTTCTGCTTCTGCGGGGGGCCATGTGGATCAGATTTAACACGCTGCCTCCTGGGCCACATGTCAACCGCAGGAACTTGGCCTTTGTACCAGCAGCCTGCCGCTGCCGTCTGGGGCAGGAAGTGCTAATTGTCCGAGGCGTTGAGTGGCGTGTCGTTGGGACGGGTCAGTTCCGGGGCAGTGCTCTGTGAAGTCCTTCAGCACAAAGGTGCAGTGTTCCTGCAGAGCCCCTGCCTCTCCAGTGAAACATGAAACCTCCTCCATGAGGGGAGACACCCCCCAATGAATTGAACCCCCGTAAAGGCAGGTTCCCCTCTGAACCTGCTGCACTCTGCAGGCCAGAGCGGCCTGACACTGATCTGCTGGGCCCTCTGGGATCAAACACTCGGAGCTGGATTATTGCCACATTCATGATGTGAGCTGGCGTCGTGGCTCTGAGAAGGTTAGAGGAACCTGTCTGCAGGGAGCCGTGACAGTGGCGTCCACCGTCTGAAGGACCAAGATTACAGCTTCAGAAAGATCCGCTCCTGAGACGTCACCTGTTTGTTGATGCCAGCCGAGTGTTTGCACATGTGGAAAGATGAAAACATTGAATTCAGGTGTACAGCAACAAAACCATGGAGCTGATAAAACAGGAAAATGTTCAAGTAACAATCTTTGATTTACATTTTTTACTTTTTCACCTACAAAGGTATAGCGGCTATATTGTGCTTCTCTATCTCTGAGGCTCCGCCTTTCTCTCCTTGTGGGTACCGCCCATTTCATGACATCATCCTAGAGCCGACCTCAGCAGCGTGTCTGAGTTTCTCCCACGAAAAGTAAACATCTGAACTTTTGCAAAAATGGACGAGCATATTGTTCATAGAAAAGGAAAGCATTTAGCCGATCGCCGCTAGCTCCACTGAGGAAGTGGGCGTGTCTGTTAGCCTGGGGGCGGGGCTGGCAGTGCAGACTCTTCCTGGAAGGGGCGGTTCCTCACTTGGTGATGTCAGAATATGAGGACCTGCTCGTTTTTGTGGGTTGGGAGGGGCTGGTGCTCAGAGAGCAGGTTTTTAGAGGAATACTCAGAAAAGCATGAACGGATTAAAATACCACTTTGGATTTACTGGGTCCGGGTCAGAAGTCCTGGTACCTCAGTCTGACCACTCCACGTCCATGGTGTCTCTGGGTCCAGGTCAGAAGTCCTGGTACCTCAGTCTGACCACTCCACGTCCATGGTGTCTCTGGGTCCGGGTCAGAAGTCCTGGTACCTCAGTCTGACCACTCCCCGTCCATGGTGTCTCTGGGTCCAGGTCCAAACTGGTTCACCATGACGGCCTTGAAGCCCTCTCTGCTACTTCTCAGAGATGTTCTGCAGGTGCTGTCAGCTGGCTCTGTGGGAAACCTCCTAATCTAATCTGCTGTTGTAGAGACCTGTGTCATGTCAAGGTTGGGGCTACCCCCCCCAAAAACAACTGTAGCTGAGATGTTTTGGTCTTCTCCTCAGTGAGAGCGTTGTGTTTATGTGAAGCAGCTGCAGTGAAGATGCTGTAGATCAGTGGTCCCCCACCTTTTTAACGCCACGGCCCGGTATGACGTCACACAAACTTTCACGGACCGGTCTTTCAAATACAGGCGGCTGATGATTGTAGCAACGCCAGGATGATGGAGGATCAAATACGTGACAAGACGAACCCTGTGCTTTTATTTTGACATGCTTAACAGTTGACATGGCACAGGTCCCCCCCCCCCTTCACACACTCATGGTGCTAAACAGAAGTACTGTCTATTAATGTAGCTTTCTTTCTTGTAGTGGAAGCTCCTCTTCTGTCTCCTGGCTGGGCCTTTCCAAAGACATTTTGATTTTTACTCATTTTGTTCCTGGGTTTATTTTAGTGGTAACTTATCATGTGACCCAGAAGAGCGCCTTGGAATGCGTCAAAAATGACATAGATATTTCAATACTATTAGTAAATGTTTGTTGTTAAATGTTTGTCTATTAGTTACATGTTTATTTGGACATTGTTGTTTATATGCTGATGATTAAAAACTACACAGTAAGATTACACACAGATACTTTAGTATAAACAGATGAGGCGTTTTATTACTAAGACAGAAAGCAGCGACTATCGTACGTCAGGCTCTGTTAGCATGGCATTTCCAAAGGGCAGCTGGCTCCGTACGAAGGCGTGCCACGGGGAAAAAACACGGCTTTCTTAATGAGCTCGTATTTATCGGGGGAGAACCGCAAAGCTGGTAGCAGAAGGACACGCGGGGGGGCTTCAATAAACACTCCGGTTGTCCAGAGTGGTCTTCTGCCGGGGACTTGACGCGCTGCAGTCAGACAGCCACTTTCTGATGACAGACAGAATTTGCGCTCAGTGTATTTAAACACACATGTGCAGTGACGTTTGTATTAGAAGATGTCCGATTGGCCGTTCTGCATGTCAATCAAGTCCCGTACTTCTCGGTAAGGATTATGATTGGCTGATGGATTGTTTAGAAGTACATTTTTATTTTATTTTTTTATTTATCTATGCTGGCCTGCGATCTACTGTCATGTCTTGAAGATCTACCGGTCGATCGCGATCATTGAGCCCCCATGAATAGACTGATGGAACAGAGAATTGGGCAATTTTTCAAAAGAAAACATCTTTCAGATTAATTTCAGATAAATAAAACGGAAGTAATGCAAGTTATTTATTCATTCTGTGCGGCCCGGTACCAAATGACCCACGGCCAGGTACCGGTCCGCGGCCCGGGGGTTGGGGACCACTGCTTTAGAGGAAACAGCAGGTCTGATCAGCCACCAGGAGGAGGCTGAGTTTATGCAGAGTCGACGAAAGAGTGGAGATTATCGGTAAAAAGTACAAAACAGAGCGTTGATAATTCTTAAGCTCTGGGAAATGATGAAATCCTCAACATTTTATGATAAATCCCAAACGGATGTTGTCCCACTGCCCTTTTTTACGTTGTTTATATTCTTGTTTTTCCTTATTATTAATTCTAATTTAGATTTTAATTGTATTGATCTCAGTTTCCATCATGTTTTCATGTGCTCTGTAAACGGTTGTCATATTTTCTTTCCACGTTTATTAAAATGACAAAGATCACTAAATCCTTGAAAAAGTCTGAATTATGTTGCGATGCTAACTCGACAGATAAACAATATCTTTGTTTTTCTCCTCCCTCAAGCTGTTTTTGTTTATGTTCATTGGTGGATAGTGGTGGTAAACCAACAAAAAGACCCTCCTGCCGCATACTGTATGGGGGGGAAACAGCAGCACTCACACATGCCAGGTGCATTATGGGTCACTGGTGAATGCTGGCTTAGAAGACCTGTTGAGAAAACGTTTCCCACACCGTGGCGTGTGACAGTTAGTGGCCCTTATCTGGAACAGAAGAACTGGTTCAGTCAGGACCCGGCGGTGTTTTGGTGGAAACGTCCTGACGGCCGTGGCGTCTGGAAGGCGTTCCTGCCGCCTCTTCTGTCCGACTGGAGGCTCCTCTCTGAGCCGCGCGTCATTTGCAGATAAGATCTGGCAGACGAAACTTTAATCCCTGTGGGGAAACATTTCTGAAACGTGCCGCAGCAGGTCGCAGAAAGCGAACACACATGATCGGCACAGGAAGCCGGTCCTCACACGGGACTCGTGTTACGGGCTGATCCCTCACAGGACTGTTTGGATGTAAATGTGGGTGAGCTGTTGTCACAGCAGCGCCGTCGCGCGACTCGCCTGATCTGCTAATGTGTGGGCGGACCTTTGAGGATGGGCTGGAGATCGGTGGGAACCGGCGTGGAGCTCAATGATCAGGTCTATAAAGGATCAATACCTACAGGGCGGAAGGTTTCCTCTGCCAGAAAACAGCAAATCATTTAAGGAAATGTAAAGGAGAGGAATAATAATACAAAAACATACATATGTAGATGTTCAGAATGCAACTAAACATGCTAAGAAATGTTTACATCCAACGGTCCAACAGGAAGAAGGGCCTGAGCTCTAGTGATGTATTTCTGCTAGATCTGGGAAAATTCCAGAGAAACCACATCAATGCCTTTTAACCGCAGTCACCCTGAAGGCAACAGCAGCTGTTTATTTCTAGGACACCATTTAGTTCATAAACCAGCTCACAATGAGTATTGGGCAGCTGTGGTGCAGAGGTAGCGCGGTCGACCTCTGATCGGGGGATCCCAGGTTCAGTTCCTGCCTTGCTCGTGTGCAGTGTGCATGGTTGTTTGGGACTGTAAAGCGCCTTTAACATCATACGTGTGGGGGTGGGTGTTGGTGAGCTGCTTGTGTTCTGCGGTACACGTGCGTGTCAAACCATGACCAGTGATGTGTACACAGTGACCACACAAAGTGCTGGATAAATGCTGAATCAGCGGAACCGGCAAAGGCTTTAAAGACCCGCCTCCTGTGAGGACTGGGATGCTGTCGGGACGTCCCACAGGCGTCTGCTCCTCCAGAGGAGAGGCCTCCGGTTTCAGACAGCTGGCTTCTGTGGCCCCATTGGAGGTCAAAGGTCACGTCTCCTGACGGTTTCTGATTCTGCTCCTTGGAAACGGTTCACTTTCTCTGTCTGCTTTGATCCGTCATGGTAACCATGGAGACCAGACGTGGATTTTTGGATAGTTCTGCTTTTTGCTTCATCGCTGCCAGTTATTTATGATGGATTCTGACGGTGACCCTGAGGTGACACCTCCTCCTCCACTCCCTTCAGGAACTGGTTCCTCCGTCAGGTCGGAGGATGAGTCACGGCCCTCCAGGGACAGACTGGCTGCCACCGGTTATTCATTAGAACCAGCAGAACCAGAGAGATTGGATCCTCTGAGGCCCCATCTGGGTCATTAAACCTCACATTTAGAAAAACAAGCTTTGAAGTCCAAAACACAAACGCATTGTTACAAATATTGTTTCCTGTGGTAGTGTTCACGCTGACGTGGGCGGTGGTGATCCGGCGCCGTGATGTCACTGCGTCACTTGTGTTTGGAGCAGGAGCGCCTGCTGCTGTGGGGTTCTGCCTACAGGAGCTCGGACCTGCTGGGATTTCTAACAGCTGTTCTCGCTGCTGCAGACGTTGGAGCATAGTTTTAACCACGTGTGTCCAACTCGAGGCCCGGGGGCCAAATGTGGCCCGCCATGGCATAAAAGTTTTTCATTTCTTGAAATAACGTTTCTTTAGTTGATTACATATTGTTTATGTGTAGCTGCTGTTGTAATTATTAGTGTTTGCAGACAAATTATTGTCATCAAACCATCAGTTGGATGCACGGCTGTGTGCAGCCTATTTGTAAAATGTTACACGCTGCACGGTGGCACAGTGGTGAGCGCTCATGCCTCACAGCAACCCGGTTCAAGTCCCGGCTGGGGGACCTGAACAAGAACATCCATGAGGGACCTTTCTGTGTGGAGTTAGCATGTTCTCCCCGTGTATGCGTGGGTTCTCTCAGGGATCTCTGGCTTCCTCCCACCGTCCAAAAACATGCTTCATAGGTTAATTGGTGACTCTAAATTGTCCCTAGGTGTGACTGTGAGAGTGTGATTGTGGACATTCTACCCTGCGACAGACGGGTGACCTGTCCAGGTTGTCCCCTGCCTTCGCCCAAGTGGCCGGGATAGGCTCCAGCAGCTCGTGACCCCGAAAGGGAAAAGTGGAACAGAAAATGAATGAATGAATGAATGAATGTTACACGTGTGATACATGCTCTTTCTAGCTCAGTTTGATGTTATTTGTCTTTATTCACTTGGACAGTTTGATCCTTCATTAATGGAGTTATGTGGGTTTTAATAAGTGGACACAATTCAAAAGGATTTATTTAGAGTAACAAGCAAACATGTTTTCTATGCAGCTGTAATTCTCACTTTAAAACGTTAGAACAAATAAATAATGAGTTATTTAACATTAAGGAGTAGTTACATTTATTTTTATTACATGTAGTTCCATGTATAAGTTCTATCTGGCCCTTTGAGGACAGCTTTATGCTGATGTGACCCTCAGTGAAAATGAGTTTGACCCCCCCTGTGACCCTCAGTGAAACTCAGCAAACATGCTGAAGCTCAGATCTGAGAACCTTCAGGTTTTCCTGATGAGCTTTGGGAGTTTCTTTTTCCTAAATGCAGCCAGCAGACCATGATGGTTCTGTTTGGAAGCGTTGTCGCTTTGGGTTGGTTTGGTTCGGCATCTGAGCCTCTCCGGTTTGGTGGAGCGGCTGTTAAAGCTTCAGAAAGGAGCTCAGAAGTTTGGGGGAGTCTGCTTGAATCCTGACACACAACCGTCAGCAGCTCCATGAAGTTTGCAGGTTTGAGCCCTTCAACAAAAACTGTACATTTGCTGTAGTTGTGTTACTGTGTAGCACTTGTTGTGTAGCAGTGTGTTGGTAAACCAGTATCCTTCAAAGCAAAGAAAAACGAGTCTTGTGGAGAAGTTTAGAGATGTAGAAGATCAGATTGTGATCTAGATGGTTTTCTTTGGACGTTCTTGTTCTGGATGTGTTTCCCCACCATGGTCCTGAGGTTCTGCAGAGCTTCTCTGAAGGCCTCGCCAGTCTGTGGGTCAGCTGCAGACATTATGGACCCACAGAGCTGGTGTCGGTCCTGCGCTCTGGAGGCCGAGAATAATGAAGTCATTGAGCCCCCCCGGCCCCCCCTCGTGTTGCCATGGGAACGTCTCCCCGCTGGCTTTGATGTTTGTCCTCCTCGCTGAGCTAAACGCTGTAATCCCACATTTCCACACGGCGCCGCTTCCGCTAAATGGACTGCAGGGAGGGGTTGTCTGCTGGGTCATCTCTGTGGTTCTTTCTGGGTCGGTTCTGTTGGATTTGGGCTCAGTCGAGTAGAAATGTAGATGGAGTTTTTCTGCAGAACCTGCTTTCCAAAGACCAGCCTGAGCTGCTGCCAAGCCGCGTTCCACCGAGCAAACTTGACCTTTAGGTTGTGTTTGCATGACTTCCCTGCGTTTGTTTTGGGAACATGTCGCATCTGAAGGAAAAGCTGCTTCCTGGCGCTCAGGTGAGGCATCTGCCTCCGCTCTTGGAGTTGGTCCAGCTCCTCCAGGAGGTTCCTGCTTTCATTTTGTTTTATTGAAGAATTCATCTCCTCTCATGAAGTAAAATAGGATTTTATGAACTGCTGATTTAAATTGACATGTTGATAAAAGGATGATATCTGTGCCTGGACCTTGACATGACCTACAGGCCTGTCCGCTGGACTGTCCTCTGTTGTTGACTTGACCATCAGATCACTCCTGTGTGTTTTTTAATGTCACCAGTGGAATCCAGAAGGAAGCTTCAGACCTCAGTCTTCCATAGATGCAGTGACTCCATTCAAGACATGAACATTAGAACCACTCTGAAACAGAACCGCAGGTGCTGCTGGATCTTAGTGCCACTCTAGACACAGAAGATCACCAGATTTGATTAGACCGACTGAGGAGTCTAGTGGATCTCTCTGGAAATGTTCTTAGGTGGTTTTATTCTTACTTTACAGACCAACACTTTAATGTAAGTTTTTTTATTTGTTTTAACTTGTCCTGTCCAACAGCTGGGCAGACAGATGAGAGCTGAAGGCCTCTTGTGTTGGACATATTTAACTTTAACAACAGGAGTTATGAATCTACAGACACACCAGAGGAATGTCTGAATAAACCCCTTTTGGAATCCAGGACAAACTTTATTCATTTGAATCATATTTGAAAATCTTTGGTGTTGGACGGAAAAGGAAAGGAGGGAGGAAGAGAGAGGGATGTTAGAGAGGGGGGGGTAGGAGGGTGATAATAGGAGGGGGGGTAAGACCATTTTAAGACCACTTTATGTAAGTTTTGATACATGCTCTTTAAGAATACACAAATTTAGATCTGGGGCTCCCCAAGGGTTGATGACCTTTGACCTGTTAACGCTCTTTTAAACTGTGTTTTAGATATGAAGTCATGGATGTCAGAAAACGTCCTACAGCTCAACCAGGACAAAACTGAAATTTGAATCATTGGTTCTGAAGACGAGAGAGAGATGATTTTACCAAAACTCAGGAGTTTTAAACCTTCCCAGTGGGTGGGAAACCTGGGCGTACTGTTTGACTCTGAGCTGAGTTTCATCTCTCACATTAAAAGTGTCGTGAAAACAGGATTTTATCATCTCAAAAACATTTCCAGAGTCCGCCGTTCCTCTCTCTTGCAGCACTGAAGCGGATGCATGCTTTTAATTTTGATTGATTCGATTATTGTAATGTCCTCCTTTCTGGTTTACCCAAAATGGGTCAGAATGGGTCTTAAAACCTTTGTCTGCATCCAACTTTTTTTTTTTTTTTTTTGCAGAACTTAGTATTCATAACTTTGAATTTATTCTGCAGAGCAGAATTCCACTTCTTTTGCTGTTTTTGTGGATGTTTTTGCGTTTCAGTCTGTAATCTTGTGGCTCTGCTTCTTCGGCAGGGTGTGACATCACAGGGGGCGTGGCTAAACAGAGCTCCGTGTGAGTCACAGTCTGACAGTTCAGGCTGCGGTTCTGTTTGCAGCAGATTCTGCCCGTTTTAAATGACAGGAAGATCCACAAACACATCAGAGTCCGGACCAGTACGTGCTATTTGGTTTGGACTGTAGGGGGCCAAACCCGCGTGTTTGATCTCATTCTTCGGATGAGATGAGATCTCAATTCTTCAAAGGTTGAGACTGGGTACAAACAGACCCCCCCATCTGAGCCCGGCGCACAGCCGCGTATTTTTAGCCGAGTGGTTGAGAGGCCCGTCTGCTGCTGTAACTGGATCTGCCGCTCAGAAAGTAGATGGGTCTTCTCAGTCAGGGAGGGGCTGTGGGGCAGAAGGTGGACCGGGGCAGGACCGGATGCGGGTCTGATCGGCCGGTTCTGCGCCTGAACTCACGTGATCCAGCCCCGATGACGTGTTGGAAGAACCGGCTCCAGAACCTCAGCTCCCTTCGGTTCTGCCCCCCATGCTCTAACCTGAAGTTGCAGATGTGGGGGGGGCTCTGTCTGTCTTGGGATGGGGGTGTTTGGTTTGAATGAGACCCTCTCTGATCGTCTCTATCTGTTCCTCCCAGGACTCTGAGTCTTTGGACCGCTGCATCCAGGCCGCTCTGGCAGACCTCTACCCCCCCTTCCAGGCCACATCCCCAACCGTCCTCTGTCAGGTCCTCGGCGTGGTGGAGAGCTGCTTCAGGGGGGACGGCCTCCAGTACCTGATCCACTTCCTGCTTCCAGCAAAGCAGCTCTTACAGAGCGTGCAGCAGGACGCCTGCGTGAGTATCCGACTGCGTGAGTATCCGACTGCGTCTGCGAGGAGCCGTCCAAACAGGTGAAGTGACTCCGCCTCCTCTCGCCCCCCAGCTGCCGTTCAGTGGGCTGCTCTTCCGTCATGAAGGCTGGCCCCTCTGCATCCATGAGAAGATAGTCGTCCATCTCTGTCCTCTGGACCCCCACCTCCTCCAACCAGGAGACTTTTACCTGCTTGTTTCTCCTCCTGCTGCTCCGCCCATTTCCCGAGTGCGCAACACTGCCCCCTGCAGGAGAAGTGTGACCCCACCCCCCCGCCTGCTCCTGTGCAGCTGTTTGGCTGCGGGCCCCGATGTGGAGCAGCAGGAGGTGACCACCGTTGCTCTGAGGACGCTCTTCACCATGGCCTGGCTGGACTCTGTCAACAGGGACAGGGAGCAGCGAGGGGGGCCCCGGCTGGAGCGCTGCCTTCTGTCTGCGCACGGGGACGTCTTCAGGGTCCCCTGGGAGGATTTGGTCTACCCACAATTCATCAGTCGGGGACGCACCAACCCCAGGGATGACGAGAAGACGTCCGTGAAGAGCAGAGACACTAACTCGCACAGTCAGGATGTGGAGGTCCTCCCCTCCAGAAGCAGCCAATCAGCAGCGAGCAGTGATGGCGAGGAGTCAGAGGGGGAGTACGTGGAGCTAACTGAGCTCCCGCTCCAGCGCTTCTCCCCCCAGAAAGGATCTTTAACTCAGTCCATCAGCCTGCAGAACCGAGCCAGAAACAGCAGCCAGATCTGTGCGCACACACGCACCGATGCAGCAACGCACATGTCCAGGTCCGGTTCTCAGGCGGAACCAGCAGAAGGTACCGCTTCACACAGGAACACGCTGAATCTGCATCCTGAAACTGAAGCCTGCACCAAACAGGAAGAGGGTGGGAAGGAAGAGGAGGGCAGGGAGCAGGAGGAGCTCAGGTGTGACGCTGCTTGTGAAAAAGAAAAGAGGAAAGGGGAGGTGAAAAAGGAGCAGCAGTTAGAGACCAGGAGGCCAGAGTTGGAGGAGAAAAGTGATGAGAAGGTGAAAGGTGGAGAGTTACCATTGATAGCAGAGGAGGTGGAGATTAAGGTGGAGATGCAGGAAGAAACAGAGAAGGAGAGGCAAGTGACCACAGAAAGAATGAAGGAAGGAGGAGATGGAAAGAAAGAAATGACAGAACAGAGAGAAACATTTCAGGACTCTTACTTTGAAAGGATTACAGGGGAGAGTCAACATGAAGGCTCTTATTATGGAAATTTTCCGCAAGAGGAATTTTATTCGGATGATGTCCTGAAACAGGAACCCGTAGAAATATCTTTTAATGCAAACAAAGCGCAACAAAGCTGTACAGAAGGATTTTATTTTGAAAACAATAGTTTACAAATATATCCTGAGAACTCTTATTCTGAAGGTACAGTAGAGCCAGTTGCTGAGAACTCTTATTCTGAAAGTAATAAGCAAATTAACCTTAAAGACTCTTACTTTGAAGTTACTGTTCAAACATGCCACTCCAAGGACTCTTATTTTGAAAACCCCCTACATAAAGGCACTGAAAATGGAGGGCCACAGGCTGAAGACTTTTACTCTGAAAAAGCATTACGAGTCCAAGCGCAGAAGCCTTATTTTGAAAATAAAGTGCTACATGATAATACTATGTCTAAAATCACAACTCGAGCATGCTGTCAAGACTCTTATTCTGAAAATACAGTAGAAACACAGCCAGAGGACCCTAATTTTGAAAATAACCAACAGCAAACACAGCCTAAACACTTCACACCTGACAGCACAATACAAGCTCAACCTGGGGACTCTTATTCTGAAAGTGTTCTGCAAACACAACCTGGGGACTCTTGTTCTGAAAGTGCATCACAAACACAACCTGGGGACTCTTATTCTGAAAGTGCATCACAAACACAACCTGGGGACTCTTGTTCTGAAAGTGCATCACAAACACAACCTGGGGACTCTTATTCTGAAAGTGCATCACAAACACAACCTGGGGACTCTTGTTCTGAAAGTGCATCACAAACACAACCTGGGGACTCTTATTCTGAAAGTGCATCACAAACACAACCTGGGGACTCTTATTCTGGAAGTGCATCACAAACACAACCTGCGGACTCTTACCTTGAAAGCACAAGTCAAACGCCCTTAAAAGACTCTTATTCTGATAGGACAGCACAAATTTCATCTGAAGACTCTTATTTTGAAAATAATTCAAAAAAAGCCTGGCCTGAGAACTGCCAACATGGAAGTACAGCAGAGGCACACCCCGAGGGCTCTTATTCTGAAGGGGTTCCACAATCAGAGGACCATTATTTTGAAGGCAGGGGCTTCACCAGACCTGCTGTGGAGTCCGGCTCTTCTCTTGGTTCTGATCCGCGGCAGAGTCCCTTCGCACCTGCAGCCAGTCCGGGTCCAACGCAGCCCAGGGGCTCTTATTCTGAAGGTGGGCAGCGTGGGGGGGCTGAAGCTGCTGGAGGATCTACAGAGCATCAGCATGAAGGTACAGGAACCTCCTCCACCCCCTTCTGCCAATCAGACTCTTATCCGCCTAAACTCCTCCCCCTTCTCCAACTGACACCTCCCTCATCAGCTTCCTCTGCCCCCCCCCGTTAACACTGATTTTCTTCTACCCCCCCTGCTGTGTGTCAGCCTGATCTTTAACCTGTTCTTCTGAAACTCCTCCACCGTCTTCACCAACAGACCACAGGCCTGGATCTCTTCTCAGGTTGGGTTTCTGGTCACAGAACGGTTCTGATGTATCCCAGTCCCAGGCAAGGGAACAGGGTCTGAACTGGACTGGACCGGTTCTGTTCCTAGTTTCATGGAAATTAGCTGAATTTCTTATTATATTTAGAGTATTTAGAGTATTTTGTTGGTGCTTTTTAAAAATAAGGAATCTGAAAGAGCGGTCAGTCTAATGCAGATGATAGGTTCACGGGTTCTGCTCCGTAGGAGGTCCAATTCCAGCCCAAAACGTTAGCAAATGCACTGATGAGGAGGAGGTTTTCTAAAACAGAACATGTCCCAACGTCTCAGTGTTTGGACCCCCTGACGTCAGAACAGCATTCCCACTTTGGGTCACTTTGGTTCTGAGGTCTATTCTAAGAAGGTTCTGCTTAGCCTGGTCCTCCACAACCACCAAGTCCACTTCCTGCTCCATAAGCGGGCATTGTGGTTGATCTGGAGATGATGTCTGCAGACATGATGTGACTTCCTCTCTGGAGTTCTGCTGGAACACGGTGGTTCTGTAGATGTTCTGCCCATTGCAGCCTTCGGCCTTTCAGCTTCATCCGTGCTTCAGCTGATTTGTGTGTGCGTGTCTATAGTTGTGTGTTTGTGTTTGCAGACGTCTGCAGAGAACCTCCTGCTGTCCCATCAGCAGCTCAGAGTCCAACAGAACCAGAACATCCACCAGCTGCTCCCACTGTAACAGTTCAGAACCCCCAGTCCAGTTTCCACAGTGTCCTGCTGAAGTCAGGAGCCGTCTGTCTGCCCGGTGAGAAATGCCGACAGGAACCAGACCCGGTTCTGGAAACGCTGATGATGATGACTATGACGACGATGATGATGATGATGATGGATGATGATGATGACGACGATGAGGATGATGATGATGACGATGATGATGATGAGGATGATGATGATGACGACGATGATGATGAGGATGATGATGATGATGATGACGATGATGATGATGAGGATGATGATGAGGATGATGATGATGATGACGATGATGATGATGATGATGATGATGATGATAGGACTTTATTGATCCCCGGAGGGAAAGTTTGTTGTTACAGCAGCCAAACAAGAAATGTAACAGTCAAATAGCAAGAGTAGGAATAAAAGTAGTAGTAAAAGTACACGTCATAAATAAATAAGTCAATACAGAAGCAGTCTCAGCAGTCCTAGACCGTCTGGTTGTCCAGTCTACCTGCTGCTGGGACTAAGGATCTCTGGTAGCGTTCCTTTCTGCACTGAGGGTGTAGCGGTCTGCGGTTGAACGATGAACTGCGATTGTCTCATACAGAGGGTGGGAGGGGTTGTTCCGGATGCTGGACAGCTTGGTCAGCACCTCCTCTCACCTACAGAGTTCACTGAGTCCAGGGGACAGCCCAGGACAGAGCTAGCCCTCTGGACCAGCTTGTCCAGTTCTTCTTGTCCCTGTCTGTAAATCCACCACTCCAGCAGACTACAGTTCCATAAAAGGTCCTAAGTCGCGGCCTGCACACACCAAAGGACCTCCGTCTCCTCAGAAGGTGGAGGCGACTCTGACCCTAGTGTCATACCCGTCTAGTTTATTATTGATGTCTCGAGGTACCTGTACACAGTGCAGGTTTGTTTTTTGGTAAGTCCAAACAAGGTTCACATTTCAGCCAACAACCGTCTGATATGTTAGAGCTGGACGTCATGAAGTTGAAATGTAAGGTAGAAAATATCTACAGATTTATATGCAGCGTTGTGGTTTACAACAGTGGTCCCCAACCACCGGGCCGCGGCCCGGTACCGGTCCGCGGGACACTTGGCACCGGGCCGCGGAGCGGTACCGGGCCGCGGGAAATTTTGGCACCGGCACGCACAGAAAGAAAAAATAATTTCCATTTTATTGTTTTTTTTTTTTCGACAAAAACGTTTTATTTTGAAAAGTGACCGGATTCTCTCTGTTACATCTGTCACACTTAACGCACGTCAAAGTCGCAACACCAAACATCAGGTGATAAACCCCACTAAAATTAAACCCAAACAACCAAAATGAGCAAAAAACAAACTTCTTTAGAAAGTTGCTTTGACAAGGGGAAAATTATTATTATTATTATTATTTCTAAAGAGAAAATACCACCCCCGGTTCACGGTAAATGTGTCTTGCGCTGCACCTCAAACCCCCCCCGCCCCCGCCCCGCCCCGACCGGTCCGCGGTAAACGTGTCTTGCATTGTACCGGTCCACGGTGACAAACAGGTTGGGGACCACTGGTTTACAACACGGTTAGTTGACTGACACAACAAACCGATCTAATCAGCTATGAAAGAACCACGACCAAGAAGAAGGAATCGATGAGTAAAAACTGCTAAAGGAATGACTGCATCGACGCTCACGAAGCGCCCAGACGTCTGCGCTGGGGGCTGAACTATTTAACCACAGTGTTAACACGACAAACGCATGAAAATGAATCGGGGAAGGGGTTTGGGACACCTTTCAAGTGCTTTTCTACTTTCAACTTGCAGCAACTCTTCATTAGTTGAAGTTGCAAAGAAAACTGTGATTTAGATGTTATCAGGTTTGTTGGTGTCACGCAGCACTTCCTCTAGTCAGATAACCGTTAACAGGTACTATTTCACTGACAGTGAAGAAAGAGGTTTTTCTATTTGCTGAGAGTGAAATCTGCTTGATCTCAGATGGATTTACTAAAACCAAACTAAACACAGAACCAGCTAGAACAAGAGGATCATACCACTGTTCTCACCTGATGTTTCTGTAGGATCGAGAGACCGAGGGGGGCGGGCCCTGCTCACTGTTTGCCCCGCCCATTCAGTGTGGGCCCACCCTGAATGTGACGGCGCCGGGCTTCTCCGCCTCCTGCTATTCTACACCTCTACCCTTCGGTATGTACCTGTGCCTGCAGACAGGCCGCAGCCCTGTTCTCTGTCTGACATCACTTCCTGTGTGACACAGGAAGGAAACTCTGGCGTTGGGCCTGACGGTGCTGGTGGACACCCGCAGAGCCCCCCCTGCACCGGCGTTATTCTCGGCCCTCAGATTGCTGCAGGTCAGTCTGAATGTTGGAGAGGACCTGACTGTTTGCTGCCTGCTGCATGTCTGCCCACATGCCTGTGTGTGTTTGCCCTCTGACTGTTGGTTTTCTGGTTGTGTGTTTGTACAGGAAGACCATCCCGGCTCCATCCATGCGGTTTTAATCCTGGCTAACAAAGACTCCTGCCTTCACCTGAACAAACCTGCAGCCACTCAGGTAACAGCTGAAAACCTGCACAGCGTCTGCAGGAAGACCTGGAGACATTCAGGAGTATTAAACTGAGACGGTCACGGTGCCGATGTTGACACCAGTGCATTCAAAGAACAGATGAACGTCTGGTGTTACTCTGGATCATGACCCAAAACGATCTGTGGGGTTTTGTGATGCAGGTGGAGGTGCTGAGCTCTTTGAAGTCTCTGCAGAAACACGTGGAGCTCCAGCAGCTTCCTGCAGACTTTGGAGGATCCTTCACCTTCAGTCAGAGCAGCTGGATCGCCTTCAGAACCGTCAGTGTTCACACACCTTAACCATGCTAAAGCTCTGGAGTCATCTGTCTCTGTCAAACTGTCAGCTTCCAGTGACCCAAAAGTTCTGGTTTCTGCAGTTTGAAACTGAATTCATGTGTTTTTTAGGTTTTATCTTCTGGTCTGAAGCTTCTGTAAGGATGAAAGTGAAATGGAGAATGATCAGAGAAGTCTGACCTCAGCACACATTAGTCTCATGTTGTTGTCCTCCATCCTTCAGAGGGTCCAGCAGCTGACCAATCAGTGCAATTCTGTGGTGGACCTCCTGCAGAAAGCCATCAGCGCCCTTCAAGGCACACCTTTACCTGCTGTTGCCACGGTAACGCAGCCGACATGCGGCAGAGAGCATGAACCGTGAACACAGCTTGTAATAGTCCTCCTCCTTCAGGACGCTCAGCGTCTGCTGTCCAGGGACGAGGCGGTGATGCGCAGCATCCTGCAGGACGCCCGCCTGTTGCAGCTGCAGCAGGAGGGCGGAGCCTCTCTGTCCTGGCTGCGGCGGGAGGAGGCCAGCGGTGCGTCAGAGCAGCAGCGAGAGGCGGTGAGGGCGGTGGCGTCTCTGTACGATCAGGTGGATGAGCTGCTGCACCGCCTCGTGACTCTGTCCAACTCCAGGACCCAGGAGATCCACTTCATTCTGGACTTTTGGAACCTGGAGGACGGCTTCAGCCAGGTGAGCTCAGTCCATGCAGGGTTCCTACCTGAAACATAAGGGTTCAGGTCAGTTCACCCAGACCCCCATCACCTTCAGCGCCTCAGCTGCTTCCAGTTTCACAGCCGAGGTCATTTGAAGGGCAAAGAAAACCAGGAAGAGTCTATGTTACCGTTTTTAATCCAGATGATGATGATGATGAGTTTTCAGTATTTTTCAGCTTTTATTGAGCTCACAGATAAACAATAAATACTCTGTGTGGCCTAACAGTATAGATAACAGAATACAGTTAGTAATGTAGTTCCAAACGTATTGAATGTAACTTAGTGGGAAATGCAGGAATGGAGGACAGACACAGAAGCTCCTCCTCCTCCTCAGAAGCTCCTCCTCCTCAGACGCTCAGTCGTTGAGAGTTTTCCACAGACTGGACTCAGAGATGAGCGGAAAACAGCTGAACTATTAAAGTAGTTTGGATGCCAGAACACGTTCAGAGGAAAAGAACCGCACGGTTCAGCTTTATCCTGCAAAAATTCAAATATTCATATTTAAATGTGTTTTGTGTTCAAAATTAATAATAGTGTTTTATGAACAATGCAAAAAGAAAGCTAAAAAGAGCTAAAATGCATCAGAAATATAAATAAATGATCAATTACCTTTACAACAAGTGACTTAAATGTGTTTGTGATCCAAAAGTTGAAGCTGAAAAAAAACAAGGAAATGTGCTAAACTATGCTAAGTTAATAAAATGTTTATTTTTGAGCTAAAAATGAGAAAATAAAATAAGCTACATTTCAAAGTAAAATGCTGAACTTTCAAAGGAAAGTGAAAACAGTTTGAAGGGTTTTAAAGTAACTTCATGCTGCATGAAATGATAAATGCTGCGCTGGAAACTCAAAGCTGCAGAAACGGATGTGTTAAAAAGGTTTCCTTATGACAGACGTGTTCTTTCAGATGGGATGCATGCTGTTTGGATGGATACTTTATGAAAGGCTAAGTTCAGCTGTCCATGCGGAGATGACCAAAGCAGTTAGCTGGTCCTTCCAGAGCTGCACTGACCTCTGCTGGCAGACATGTGGATCTGCAGCCGTTTCTCAAACCCGAAGCTTTGAGGTTACTCTGGTTCCCAGAATCCACATCTCTGCGCAGTCTCAGACACATCTGGTTCTGGTCTTCTCGGGTTCTGCCCATCAGCTAGCCTTCCTCCCACCGAGGAGCTTCAGATCAGAGACCAGGAAGCAGCTGTTGACCATGAAAGCGGAGCTGCTCACTGGACATGTGTGTGTTTCAGGTGAGGGCGTGGCTAGAGGAGGAGGGGGAGGTCCACCTGAAGACTCTGGAGGAACCGGCAGATTCTCTGGAGCTTCTGAACAAAAAGCAGCTGGACTTTAAGGAGTTCTACGCCACCGCATATGTGAGGACTACAGACGTCAGAAACGAGTCCGAATGGTTTCAGAACAGAACTCTAAAGACGTTAATGTGTTCTGATGGAAACGTTATTGGATCCAGAAAAGGGTCCGCAGATCAGACGTTCTTTGGCAGGAAGAAACATGAGGATGTTAGTTCCTCACCTTCAGACATCGATGATGTGGTTCCACACGGATCTGCTCCAGTCTCTGAATTATTTCCTTTCTAAATGACTCGTGTCTCTGAAATACCAGAACTGTTGTTGTTTGCTGATGACACTCATCTCTGACCCTGATGGACATTTTTGATGAGGATCAATGCTGAAATAAAAAAACTGCAACTCTGAGTCCTGTTTGCTTGCAGGAGCAGTGTAAGCGAGGGGAGGAGCTTCTGGGCCGCCTGGAGCGCTGGAACGACATGTCCTCGTCCAACCTCCAGGCTTACGAGCTGAAGGTCCACTCCTTCTGGGCTCAGCTCCAGGACTTCTCCCAGCGGGTCAAGAGCAGCGGGCAGAACATCGAGCGGGCCGTGCAGCTGTACTGCTTCCTGGACCAGGTAGGAGAGGTGGCGGGAAAAGATCCGCCTTTGTTTCCAGAAATGGAATTTTATTCTTTAAAACGTTTGCCTCGTTGGTTCCCCACCTGGTCCATCTGCATTCACACCGCACCAGAGTTCATCTGCAAGAGAACAAAGACCCTCGTTCTCAGGAATTGGTCCAAACCAGAGTTCAGGTGAACTTTCATTCCTATAGAACCAAGAGGACCAGAACCAAGCTCACCAGAGGAAATGTACCCTACAGACAGGAAACGGTGACTGCATGGACAGGAAGTCCTCATCATGTCACATAGACCAGTATTGCACACACTGGTCTCCACAGCTGATATTTGGACTCAAGCCAGATGAGGTGGTTGTTCTCTTCTCAGTCCTTGGTCCACATCAAATCCAAACTAGACCTGAAGGGTTCTGGTGGACCCCAAAGAACCTCAGAAACACAGCAGGAAGCTCAGATGTTTGCTTTACGTCTGCAGATTTCACGCCATTCATCTGTTCTAAAGCCACAGCGCCATCAAAGCAGATGCCTACACGTGCGCGTGCGTGCGTGTGTGTGCGTGTGTGTGTGTGTGTGTGTGTGCGCATGTGTCACTCCAGAGTCCAGTTGTCCCTCCTTCCTCCCTTTTACTCCTCTCACTAATGTTTGTCGCCACAGTACCCCCCCTCCCCTCCCCTCCCTTGGGACCGCCCATCTGCCACTCAGACAGTGAATGAAGTGGGGGGGTCTGTGTGTGTGGTCGGGGCGCCGCTCCGGCGTCATTTGGGCTGCAGAGCTTCAGCTGAGAGCACAGAGGTAGGAGACGCGGTTCTGGGGTTCTGGCTGTTCCCTCCTTTACCTTCCTGCTGTTTTTTCTCTAGAACTTTAAAAACTGGATCTTCTGTAGACGGAAAAACGGCGGTTTGTGCTGTCATGTGGCCTGCAGGGGGCAGAGGTGTGCAGACGAGTCGTGATGTCAAAGATTGGAGTAGTTTGGCTTAGAAATGTCCGGTTCTTTCCTCACATCCGGTCCTCGAACCAACCAGAGGAGAATCGGGATTGACAGACGTTCCGTTTGGATCCGGGAGAACCCAACGTTTGGACCTGAAACCGTCTGATGGAGGTGGTGCTCCAGTTTTAGCCTCAGCTCTCTTCTGAGGTTCTGCTTGTCAGAGTTCTGGGCTGATCTCACACGGGTTCTGGTGTAACCTGAAGGAGGACCGCTCTCACTAACATATGTGATGAGGAAGCTGCAGATCCAGCCGTGCTGAACGGGACACGGAACCCTTCCTGAACACGTCTGCTGTCCGTTTGGACCCAAACATGATCACGCACGGAACATGAATGCTAAGCTAATGCTAGCCTTTGATCTGCGGGGCCATTGGAACCAGCCTAGAGAACATTGCATGATTCTGAATGTTTTGTTTCACATTCTTTTCATAACTTTTTCAAACTTTAGAAGGGAACAAAAGCAGGGATCCTCTGAAGACCAGAACCTTGTTGTCGGAGCCTGCAGGCTTTGATTTAAGACCCACAACCCCCTGCTGGTTGGCAGAGGAAGTGACCTGGCTCTTCAAACTGGCTTCAAACAGGAAGTGGAAGTTCTCCCTCTTGATTATGACACAACTGTACAGATTCTGGGGACATCTTTAGTGGTTCTGAGCTCCAACAGACCCTAAGCTCAGCCTGAGAACATGAAAGCTGCTGTGAGCGCGCTCTGTTGGAGCCGGAAAACAAGCCATGGCTGATCGCCGCGACCCCAATCGAGCTGACGGATGACGGCGTCCTCATCCCTTTGGTCATGACCCCCCATCATCACGCTCCGCAGAGGAAGAGGTCATGTGGCAGCGCTTTGTCCTGGAAGTCATGTTTTTTCAAAATAAAAGAAACGTCCCTGATAAGACAGACAGACTTTTCTTCAGATTCAGGAATGTCTGGAACAACGAGGGGAGTTCACGTCAACACCACCGTTAAGCTCAGCGTGGAGACTAAACGCTGTGTGTGTGTGTGTGTGTGTGTGCATGCGCACACGTGCATGCGTGGGAAGCAAGCGGCTGCAGCGGTCAGGACGGATCAGCAGCTCATCTTTCTGCAGAGCGCTGACCTGCTGACCTCCATCTGCTTTCACATTCACTGTACATATAACACGCACACATGCACACATGCACGCGCATACACACCCACACATGCACACGCACACACACACGCACATGGGAGGAGCACCTCCTGCTTTCAGTGTTGATTCTGACGTTGGACGGGTGTGGACCGGGTCCAGAACCTCCCCAGACTCCTGTGATGTGGTTCCATCTGAGGGTTAGACTCTGGTTGGTTCCTGGAAGCCGTATGTTCTGCTTTGGCTCCGTTAGAACGTCAGACTGTGGGAGGTTCTGTGATGAGGTTCCAGATGGACTTCAGGTTCTCAGAAGAACCAGCTGATGTGGTTCAAACCCACATCTGGGTTTCCTCACATCCTTCTCTGGTGACAAAGTTTCTGCTGTGGTGAGACGCTCCACGCTCAGAGACGTCTTCACAACTGTTAGTAGCAGCTGGTTTGAAGGGGCGGGGCCAGACAGTGATGTCATCGTGGCTTTATAAAGACCTAAAATGAAGGAAAGTTAGAACGAGTGAGAGGCTTAAACTCCCCCTGCTGGTCCAACTGTCTGAGCCATGAGCTCATGTGTTCAGCAGACCCCCCCCATTTGTAACTCACACTCTCCCTTCCCCCAGACCCAAACAAAAAGGGGGGGGCGGGGTCAGCTCCTTCACGGCGCCACACAAACACACTTCAAAGCTTTCTCACGACAAACTGTGACGCTCCGGACCTCCGGACCCCCAACCCAGAACATTCAGGAGAAAAGAAAGCCTTTTGATGGAGAACGTGAGCCACATGTACGAAGAGGAGGAGGAGGAGGGAGGAGCAGCTCCTCCGCTTTAGGATCTCCAAACTGTCTGAGTCTTTTGGTAAACGTGAGGATCCAGGATGGTTCTGGGACTCTGGGTTCCTCAACCAGAACAGCAGTCGGATGTGAACGGACTGATGCTGGACGATGAGGCGCTCCGACAGCGTTCCCTTCACCTTCTCCGTCTGGAAGCAATTTTCAGACCAAATTGTTGGTTCTGTTCCGCTCCGGCGGGAGTTCAGCTCCACCGGCTTTGGGCTGCGGCGTCCTGAAGCGGCCGGAGGCGACGGGGTCTCCACGGTTCCCTTCTGGACCCAGAGAACACAAACGCAGGAGCAGGAACTGTCTGAGAAGAAGAAACGTTCATGACTTCTGCCAAACGGAGACTGAAGGAATGTCTGAGAGGATCTTATTCACCGCCATCCTGGTCCACCCGTAACTCTGGGAACACACTCGGCCTGTAAACCCCTGGAACTAGATTTGTATTTTAACTTGTCCAACAGCTGAGCCAGCAGATCAGAGCTGCAGGCCCTGAGTGTTGGACAGATGTTACAGTTACTGCAGGAGTTTATGGATCTTCAGATTCAGACAGAGTATATTCATATAAACCCCTTTTGGATTCGAGGCTAAGCTTTATTTAGAATTCTATTTGAATGCATTCCTTGTTAGACGGAAAAGGACAGGCAGAGAGAAAGAGAGGGATGTTAGAGATGGGGGGGTGAGGGGTTAGAGTGGGGGCAGATGGGGGGGCAGTCGATAGTTCAAAGTCAAAACATAAGGCTGTCATCAGTAAATTACATGACTAAGTTCACACATGAACTTTGTGGAACTGGTTTGGCTGTTCAGAGAATGTCTCCATGAATCTAAAGTAAATGTTTCTGTTTTGGTTGTTGGTGTGACGCTGGCGTTGGGGCGGGGCTTCCTCACAGTCTTCTGTGTGTGTGCAGGCGTACGCCTGGGCGTTTGAGGGCATGCGGCAGCTGGCGGCGATCAGCATGGACGACTGCACACAGCCGGAAACGTGCAGCGCCGCCATTGGCCGTCTGGAGGAGTACCGCCAGAAGCACCCGCCCCTCCCAGACGGCCGCTTCCAGGAGATGAAGGCGGAGGCGGGCGAGCTGCGGGGGGAGCCCGGCCTCTACCAGTGGAGCTTCGCGTGGTCCAAGTGCCAGGAGACCCGGGCGACGTTCGATCGGAAGATGGAGGCGGCCCTGAGGACTCGGGACTCCGCCTACCGGCGTCGCTCTGACTCCTCTGCTAGCTTAAGCTCCGCCTCCTCTAGAAGAACTCTGTCTGGACTCTGGGCGAGTCGTAAGAACAGCACCTGCTCACCAGAGGAGGGGCCAAGCTCCTCCCCACCTGTCACCCCCCAGCACACGCCGCTCCTGCAGCGTCTGTTCCGCAGCTCCTCCTCTGAGGAGTCGGCGGATCAGGGGGACGTCTCCACGCCACGTTTTTCCCGCCTCAACTCCTCCCCCAGCTTCAGCCCCCCAAGCTCCTCTCCCTCCTTCCTCTCCTTCAGCAGGAGGCAGCAGCTAAGGAAGACTCAGAGCTTCGACTGCCCCCCCACCCCCGAGGGGCTTCGCTGCGGCCCGTGCCCCCGCGCCCTCAGTGAACCGGCCCCCCGGGGAAACACGGGGGTGTTCATCCGCGGCCTGGAGGTCAGCAGCACCGCGGCGGCCGACCGCGCACTCTGCTCCAGGACGGGGGCCCAGAGCTGGGCCGGACCTCCCCCGGAGACCCCGGGGACCCCCGCGGGCGACGCCCGCCCCCGAGGAAGGTGGGTAAGAATCCGTCTGAGCGCGAGCGGCAGAAAGCGCCGACCTGAACGCCGCTCCTGCACAGGAAGCTGCGGCACATCGTGGAGGAGATGGTGACCACGGAGCGCGAGTACGTGCGCTCGCTGCACTACATCATCCACCACTACTTCCCCGAGATGGACCGGGCCGACCTCCCCCAGGACCTGCGGGGGAAGCGCTCCATCGTGTTCGGGAACCTGGAGAAGCTGCTGGACTTCCACAGCCAGTTCTTCCTGAAGGAGCTGGAGGCGTGCTGGAGACACCCCCTGAGGGTGCCGCACTGCTTCCTGAGACACGTATGTGGGGAGGGAGGGGGCCACCTGTCCGTCAGGTCATGTAAGGACACAATAATGAGTGTGTGTGTGTGT
Organism: Oryzias curvinotus; assembly: GCA_023969325.1. Taxonomy (NCBI): domain Eukaryota; kingdom Metazoa; phylum Chordata; class Actinopteri; order Beloniformes; family Adrianichthyidae; genus Oryzias; species Oryzias curvinotus. The sequence goes on from CM043708.1 coordinate 32,020,206, forward strand.
GTGTGCGGAGCAGCAGGAGCAATTCAGCCTCTACGCCCTCTACAGCAAGAACAAACCCAAGTCCGATGCTCTGCTGGCCAGTCATGGACATGCCTTCTTCAGGGTGAGAACTGTGACCTTTGACCCCTGCGGCTCCGCCCCAAACTCCTCCCACACTAAGCCTTCTCCTCCTCAGAGGAAACAGCTGGAGCTCGGAGATAAGATGGACCTGTCTTCCTATCTGCTGAAGCCTATCCAGAGGATGAGTAAGTACGCTCTGCTCCTCACTGACCTCATGAAGGAGGTGGGCGTGGCCCAGGAGGCGGAGCTCGGTGCGCTGCAGGCTGCCACCAGCATGGTGAAGTTCCAGCTCCGGCATGGCAACGACCTGCTGGCGATGGACGCCATCCGGGACTGCGACGTGAGTTTAGCAACGATTGTCCTTCACCTGAAAGCACCTTTTACAGATCAGACACGACCACCAGAAGCTCATTTTTCCTACAGTTTTGAACTCAGCAGCTCCGCCTACAAACATTGTAAACAGTAGTTGGATGTTCTGTTGGTCTGAAACATTCAGAGAAGAATCCGGATCAGAACCTGCTCTTCCTGTTCTCTGCAGGTGAACCTGAAGGAGCAGGGTCAGCTGATCCGCCAGGATGAGTTCACTGTCTGGAGCGGCCGGAGGAAATGCCAGCGCCACATCTTCCTCTTCCAGGAGCTCGTCCTCTTCAGCAAACTCAGGAAGGTGGAGGGGGGGCTGGACGTCTTCATCTACAAGCAGTCCTACAAGGTGAGCCGCCGGCTGAGACCCGCTCTGAGGCGGCGCCGAGTTCTGACGGGTGGCTCTGCTGTCAGACCGCAGATATCGGGCTGACCGAGTCGACGGGGGACAGCGGTCTGAGGTTCGAGATCTGGTTCAGGAGAAGGACGTCCAAGAACCAGACCTTCATCTTCCAGGCGGCCTCGGCGGAGGTCAAACGAGCGTGGACGGGCGACATCGCCCGGATCCTGTGGACCCAAGCGGCCCGGAACAAAGGTGGGTCCGGTGAGGGCAGAACCGTTGGGGGGTGTTGGTCCCAAAACGCTCACCTGTCTTTCTGTGCAGAGATGCGTTTGAAGGAGATGGTGTCCATGGGGGTGGGGAGCAAACCGTTCCTGGACATCCAGCCGAGCGACGCCGCCATCAGCAACCGCGCCGTTCATTACATCATGAAGACCAGAGGTACGCCGCCATCTCCAGGAGGACAGGGCGCCATCCGTCGCATGCAGACACTCATGGCTTTGCTTTCAGGAGCCAGAACGCGGGCGTCCATCGCTGTCTCCGCCTTTGACCACTCCCACCCATTTCAGAGGGGCGCCGTGACCCCAGAGGGCCCGGCGTCAGGAACATCTTCTTCCAGTCTGCTGGGGCCACTGAATCTGCACATGTATGGACATGACGCACACCTGTGCAGGTACGACAGCACCTGTGCAGTGTGACGCACACCTCTGCAGAGTGACACACACCTGTGCAGAGTGACACAGATCTGTGCAGTGTGACACACATCTGTGCAGTGTGACACACACCTGTGCAGTGTGACACACATCTGTGCAGTGTGACACACATCTGTGCAGTGTGACACACACCTGTGCAGTGTGACACACATCTGTGCAGTGTGACACACATCTGTGCAGTGTGACACACATCTGTGCAGTGTGACACACACCTGTGCAGTGTGACACACACCTGTGCAGTGTGACACACATCTGTGCAGTGTGACACACATCTGTGCAGTGTGACACACACCTGTGCAGTGTGACACACACCTGTGCAGAGGGACACACACCTGTGCAGAGTGACACACACCTGTGCAGAGTGACGCACATCTGTGCAGTGTGACACACACCTGTGCAGTGTGACACACACCTGTGCAGAGTGACACACATCTGTGCAGTGTGACACATCTGTGCAGTGTGACACACACCTGTGCAGTGTGACACACACCTGTGCAGAGTGACACACACCTGTGCAGAGGGACACACACCTGTGCAGAGTGACACACACCTGTGCAGAGGGACACACACCTGTGCAGTGTGACACACATCTGTGCAGTGTGACACACACCTGTGCAGTGTGACACACAGCTGTGCAGTGTGACACACACCTGTGCAGAGTGACGCACACCTGTGCAGAGTGACACACACCTGTGCAGTGTGACACACATCTGTGCAGTGTGACACACACCTGTGCAGAGTGACGCACACCTGTGCAGAGTGACGCACACCTGTGCAGAGTGACGCACACCTGTGCAGAGTGACGCACATCTGTGCAGAGTGACACACACCTGTGCAAAGTGACACACACCTGTGCAGAGTGACACACATCTGTGCAGTGTGACACACATCTGTGCAGTGTGACACACACCTGTGCAGTGTGACACACACCTGTGCAGAGTGACGCACACCTGTGCAGAGTGACACACACCTGTGCAGAGTGACGCACACCTGTGCAGAGTGACACACACCTGTGCAAAGTGACACACACCTGTGCAGAGTGACGCACACCTGTGCAGAGTGACGCACACCTGTGCAGAGTGACGCACACCTGTGCAGAGTGACGCACACCTGTGCAGAGTGACGCACATCTGTGCAGAGTGACACACACCTGTGCAAAGTGACACACACCTGTGCAGAGTGACACACATCTGTGCAGTGTGACACACATCTGTGCAGTGTGACACACACCTGTGCAGTGTGACACACACCTGTGCAGAGTGACGCACACCTGTGCAGAGTGACGCACACCTGTGCAGAGTGACGCACATCTGTGCAGTGTGACACACATCTGTGCAGAGTGACGCACACCTGTGCAGAGTGATGCACACCTGTGCAGAGTGACGCACACCTGTGCAGGTACGACAGCATCTGTGCAGAGTGACGCACACCTGTGCAGGTACGACAGCATCTGTGCACAGTGACACACACCTGTGCAGTGTGACGCACACCTGTGCAGAGTGACACACATCTGTGCAGGTACGACAGCATCTTTCCTGTCAGAGTATTCTGACGGCGTTCCTGTTCTCCTCACAGTGATTCCCTCCCGCCTCCCGACTCCTCTTTCAGCTCCTGCATCGAGGAAGACGAGCAGGAACATGAAACAAGCAGCCAGCCCTCCATGAGTACGTGCACACTCGCGCCGTGGACCCTGGAGCTCCGCCTCCTGCATGTTAGCACACCTGTCAGACTCCTCCTTGTGTCTCTGCAGCCACGGAGAGCTCTAGTTCGTCTTCCCGCTGCCTGTCCGGCTCCACAGGCTCAGACAGCGGCTGCGTCTCCTCACACCTGCAGGAGGCGCTGCCTGGTGACACCAACCCCATCCAGCCCCTTTCCTCCTCCTCCTCCTCCTCAAACAAGCCACACCTCAACTACCTTACAGCTGTGAGTGCTCCAGCTGTAGGATTCATCTGTAATGCTGATCAGCTGATCGGTCATGTGACCTCTGCTCCTCCTCAGGATGCTGCTGCCGTGGTGGGCCCGGCCACCATCCTCTGACCTTTAGTGCCGTGTGACGGCGTTTGCGTGCAGACGCAGACCGTGTGACTGATGGCGTGTCTGCAGGTTCCTCTGGAGTTGGATGTTGGTGCTGTAAATATGTTGCTGGTTTCCTCTCAGCTGGTTCGGCTCGGGTCTCGGGTCGTCCGGACCGACCGATCGCAGCAGAGCTTCACTTTTCTATTAAAGGCGTTTGTTCTCAAGTTTGTGTTGGTTTGTGTGGTGACGGTGAAGTGCTGCCCTCTGCTGGACGGCTCCGGTACAGCAGCGCACCAATCAAACTCAGGACAGAACTCCAAATATAAAACACCTTTATTGGAAGTTTTCATGTCAGAACAAAGTTAATGAGGAAGAAAACTAGAATTTTAGGAGACAATGACATCCGACGGTTGAAGGCCTCCTCTCTGCTGGAGGACCGTAACGTTTCTGTAACAGTGGTTGTTTTTGCATCAGCACCGTTTCCTCCTGCTAACAGGAGAGCGAGCGCTTCACCTGCAGATGAATATCACCTGAAAATACAAAGGCTTCCGGCCCTTCAGAGACTGAACGGGGTTTCAATCGCAACACAAGCCTCATAAATGCAGGTACGTGATCTCTGGAAAGTTCTGTGTCTGACGGCTCTGTGGTCACAGTGACAGGTTCTGCAGGTCGGCGGTCCAAAGGTCTGTGGGTCGACCCAGACATCTTCCTCTGGAAGTTTCAAATTAAAGGCCTCTACAATAAAAGCGACGCATCAAAAGGAGCAGATCAGAAACTTCCTGTGACACAAACAGGAAAATGCAATCATCAAAGCTAAAATAAAACTAAATTCAAGTTATAGGCTCCTCCCCTTCTGTAGGCGTTCCCTCTGCGAGTTACCAGTTTGATGTTTTCTGCAGGAACATTTCCTGGTTGGATTTGCCGCCTCTGCCTGGATTATCATGGATTATCATGGATTATCATGGATTATTATGGAGTCTTTGCTGCTCACATCCTCCTAAAGTCAAACTCAACGCAGACTTTTCTCGCCGTTACGTTCTAACAATGAATCCCACGCCTCGAGGGGCGGGTCTCCTGCTAACTCCGCCCCTGCACACCCGCCAGTCAGAGGTGGAGTTTGACGGCTCTGAAAGCAGCAGCCCCCACCTCGGGCAGGTGAAGTGGGAGGAGCCAAAGGAGTTTAGGAAAAAGTTTTTATGGCGGTAATCTGGCTGTGCGTACGGGTGGCGTGACCTCGGGGTTAAGACTTTCTGGTGAGAACGGGGATTTCACGTCAGTTTCAGATCCGGAGTGTTGAGCACAAAAACCAGAACCGGGCTCTCCATTGCGGTTCCGCCCACTCATCGCCGTCGCCTCCAGGTGAATCTGTCCAGCAGAAAAGGGGAGAGGAGGAGGGGGCAGTGGGCTCCTTCGTGCTGCAGGAGGCTCCGCCTACAGCAGCAGACACCTGAACAGGCTCTTCTTGGAGCGTGGCTCCTTGATCTGGATGGCTCCGCCCCCACCTGCCGGACTGTCGTTATGCTGGAAGAGAACAGGAAGGTGAGGGACGTGGCTACTTCCTGCAGAGCTGGGGGGGGACCAGACTCACCATCTTCCTGTTGAGGCGGCTCATGATGTCTCTGGCGAGGGTGAGGAAGGCCTGGGGGGGGCATGTAAAACTCTTATGTTCATGTCAGAGGTGATTTGTGTTTTCTTCTTCTTTGCAGCTTTTAGATCAGGTTTTCCAAACATTTTCACTCAAACGTTTAGGAAAACTGCTGCTTCAGGCGGCGTTTGTTTATGGGAGCTCCGCCTCCTTTTGAAGGTCAGGAACAGGAAGGACAGAAACCCGGACCGGCGTGTTGAAATTCCCTGCTGGTGGATCTGTGCATGCTGAGCCCCTGTTCAGTATTTAGTAATGACCCCTGCAGGGGCCAACAGCTGCTGTGTTTCACTGTGAAGGATCGGGCCGGAGCTTCGTTGGACCTGGAAAACCGGCATCCGCCTTTAAGTAACAGGCGCCGTCTACGAGAGGCGGGGCTGAGACGATGCCTGGACGGCGAGGGAAAACACCTGCAGCACAGGGCAACACAACGGGGGGGGCGTGTCTGAGGACTGCATCGGATGCCCCCCCCCCGTGAGATCTACACGTCATAGATCTGAGGAAGCCGGTGAGATCGAGCCTTTTTGTTTCATTTTCATGTTGCAATGCATGCTGGGAGTTTATGAGCAGCTTATCTCTGTAAAAACAGGTGGTGGTTGGATGTTTCTGGTGGATGAACGGTTCGTTTGACGGTGATGTTGCACGCTGCACCTGTTGTTCTGCGTTTAAGCGGTTCATATTTTTAATAGCTTTGTCTTAACTTCCTCAACATTAAGTTTGAAGAGGATGTTACCCCCCCCCCCGGGGGGAGGAGCTATTGTTAACCTTTATTTTGGAACCGTTTTAACGGCAGCGATGCCACCGGCGACACGTAAACTACACAGACTCTTTGAATCACCGTGACTCGGTACACGGTCAGAGTTTTGCGAGTCATTTCGGGGTTAAAGAATTCACTCGTCCCATAAGACGATGGTCATCAGAAGGAGGCGGAGCTAAACGTGGATGTGATGGGTTGCGGTGACGGGGTGGCACGTATACTCGCCTCCTCCACGTTGATGCTGGACTTTGCGCTGGTCTCCAGAAACTTGATGCCGTAGTCGATGGCGAGCTGAAGGAGCAGACGACAGGAAGTTACTCAGAAACCGCTTCCTGTTTACCGACCAATGAGGTTCCAGCGCCCACCGACCTTCTCGCCTCTCTCCTTGGACACTTGTCTTCTGTCGTTCATGTCGCACTTGTTCCCCAGAACCATCCTCTCCACGTCCGCCGACGCGTGCTGGAGAACAAAACAACGAACCCGTCACGTGTTCTGGTCGTCACTGGGTCATGTGACTGGGCGTGGCCTACCTCCTCAATGTTGCGTATCCAGTTTCTGATGTTGTCAAACGATTTCTCATTGGTGATGTCGTAAACAAGCATGATGCCCTGGAGCGGACAGGAAGTGAGGTCACACACTGAGCAGCTGGCCAACCAAAAAGGGGGCGTGTCTCACCATAGCTCCTCTGTAATAGGCTGTTGTGATGGTTCTGAAGCGTTCCTGACCCGCTGTGTCCCTGCAAGACAGAGCGCAACACTTTTACCGCACACGCTGCAGGTTCCCTGAGGGGTTTCCTGAGGTAATTATCAGGGGTTACAACTGGTTTCTGCCTTTAGGTCATCAGTCGTCCTGAAACCAACCGAACAACTTCTATTGACCTGGAACCAAAATGTCTGTTTTATTGCAGTTGAACACAGAAACCATCGCGCTAATTCCAGCTATAAGCTTTAATTCTAGAACCAAATTTCCGTCCAGAACACCGTGATCACGCATCCCTACGCAGGTGTTTACGTCCAGTGGCGAGCTCTTGGCACCAAGCGGCGTTCATTGATGGCGTGCCGACAGTTTAAGCGGTTGAACATTTTCGCGTTGCTTCATCTGGACCTGTTCCGCCTGTCATGTGCTAAACGGCATGAAGGACCGCCTTCCACTGGAACAGACCTCAGTATGTGGAAAAGAAACGGTCTCAAACACTACTGAAGGGATCTCTCTATAGAGAAACCCTATGACAGAGAACGTTGATGCTTCAGACGGCAGGTTCTGGAGCAGAAATATCTACACATGAGCCACTCCAAAGCTCCCGGTGAATGTGCGTCTGTCATGACAACACTTTCTGTTTCAATGAAAGAATGGCCAAGTGGTAAAAGTGCGGTTGTTCCTGAAAAACCTGATTCGTTGACCCTACACTAACGGAAAAGCATGTGTCCTCAAAGGTCATGGTTCTCATTGATCTAGACCGCTCTGAAATGTCATCACGCTCATGTTGGGGGAGGTTTTGTTGTTGGATGTCGTCCCAGACGTGGGAACCAATCCTCTCCTTTCCTACTGGAGCTGCAGAAACTCTGGATCCAGATGTTTGGTGGAAGAGAGTTGGACCGTGAAATCCAACCAAATTTAAGGAGGTCGGTGGCTCCAGCCGGAGGCCCCCAGGACCCCCCCCCGGGACCCTCTTAAGGTGGCGTTTAGGTGTCTGAGTGAAGCCATCTTTCATCAGAAGTTCACCGCCAGATTGAACAAAGTTTGGGTTTTGTCAGCAGGTCCATTTGGTCCAGAACCCGCTCACCAAATCTGAAGCTTGATCTTCTTCCCGTCCAGGTCCACCGTCCGGATCTTAAAGTCGATTCCTGAAACACAGAAATCAGACGGCGGCTCAGTTCAGCCATCGGACCACCAGGGGGCAGAGTTCAGCTGATTGACAGGTCTGCAGACCCACAACAGACCCGTTCTTCGTCTTCGTCATCATTTTCATAAAAGACTCAGCCCAAGCTGAGAAATGTAAATGAGCCGGGCTGACAACAAAGAGCTTCACAAACACATCTGTGAGCAGGCTGAAAGGTCAGGGGTCAAGTCGTCGGAGCACACTGTTGGCTTTGTCGCTCACATTCCAGCTACACAACAACACACTGCTGTGTGCGACACTTATGGTCTGAGATTCAGAAATCCTGCAGAAGAGGCGACAGGAGGGAGTGACTTTAGCTTCAAATGTTTGCAGGTTACGGCGTTCAGGATTCCACCAACGATGATGCTGCTGCTGTTAGCATGCTAATGCTACGTAACAAGAGGATTAGCATGCAACAAGAAACGGCAGCGTGTCACTTACTGACCTAGCTTTCATCTAACATCTAAATGTTCGTCCCCAGACGTTTCATATAGGGAGATGGAAAAAAGATCAGTCATGTGACGCCGCTGCGACATCATTTCCTGTCTAGGAAGCAAACGCTCTGAGGGCTACGACACACGGCGATTAGAGCTGTAACAAGACAACGTGGAGCACGCTAACGTCAGATCAGTTAGCATCGCAATGTAACATGCTAATGCCAAATGAATGTTTGCTAGCAAAGTTGCTAAAAGTTTGACGTTGGCTTTAGCGACGACTTTGTATCGTGCTGGTTAACACTAATGCTAAGGAAACGTGCAACATTTAGTGTTTCCATGATTGTAAGCTAATGTTGGCGTTAGCATGGTATTATGGGATACTCCATTCATGCTAACAAAACTACTTTATTACAATGAACGAAGAAACGAAACGTTTTCCCCTGAGGCTAACGAAACGTCACTCCTTTCACTACAAGTGTTAGCTAATGCTAACAGTAGCATGCTAATAGAAGCTAAACCGTGAGTAGCGGTTGTCATTCACATTCCTTATTGCTTCCAAAAGAACCCAAACCAGAATCCTGGAGGAACCAGAATCCTGGAGGAACCAGAATCCTGGAGGAACCAGGTCCTGGAGGGACCAGAATCCTGGAGGAACCAGAATCCTGGAGGGACCAGGTCCTGGAGGGACCAGAATCCTGGAGGGACCAGGTCATGGAGGGACCAGGTCCTGGAGGAACCAGAATCCTGGAGGGACCAGGTCCTGGAGGGACCAGAATCCTGGAGGGACCAGAATCCTGGAGGGACCAGGTCCTGGAGGAACCAGAATCCTGGAGGAACCAGAATCCTGGAGGAACCAGTATCCTGGAGGAACCAGGTCCTGGAGGGACCAGGTCCTGGAGGAACCAGAATCCTGGAGGGACCAGGTCCTGGAGGAACCAGAATCCTGGAGGAACCAGGTCCTGGAGGGACCAGGTCCTGGAGGGACCAGAATCCTGGAGGGACCAGAATCCTGGAGGGACCAGAATCCTGGAGGGACCAGGTCCTGGAGGGACCAGGTCCTGGAGGGACCAGAATCCTGGAGGGACCAGGTCCTGGAGGGACCAGAATCCTGGAGGGACCAGAATCCTGGAGGGACCAGAATCCTGGAGGGACCAGGTCCTGGAGGGACCAGGTCCTGGAGGAACCAGGTCCTGGAGGAACCAGAATCCTGGAGGAACCAGTATCCTGGAGGAACCAGGTCCTGGAAGGACCAGGTCCTGGAGGAACCAGAATCCTGGAGGGACCAGGTCCTGGAGGAACCAGAATCCTGGAGGAACCAGGTCCTGGAGGGACCAGGTCCTGGAGGAACCAGAATCCTGGAGGAACCAGAATCCTGGAGGAACCAGTATCCTGGAGGAACCAGTATCCTGGAGGAACCAGTATCCTGGAGGAACCAGAATCCTGGAGGAACCAGGTCCTGGAGGGACCAGGTCCTGGAGGGACCAGAATCCTGGAGGGACCAGAATCCTGGAGGGACCAGGTCCTGGAGGGACCAGAATCCTGGAGGGACCAGAATCCTGGAGGGACCAGAATCCTGGAGGGACCAGGTCCTGGAGGGACCAGGTCCTGGAGGGACCAGGTCCTGGAGGTCACCCGGATCCAAAAGCTTTTCTCAGAACATCAGAGAAGCGTCTGCGATGAAAACCCAGCAGGGACAGAACGTTTCATTTCTGTCCAGATATTTTTAACGCTCTTCCTCTGCGAGAGGCTCCGCCTCCGTTCCTACCACGGGGGGGGGGGTCTCATCAGAAGCTGCTGGTTTGGTTTCTCATTGAAACTGAACTAACGACAGAATCTGGAGCTGCAGTTTCACTCAGGAAGTCTGATGTCAAACCACTTCCTGTCAGGTGACCCAGGCACGCAGCAGATGATCGCCGTGGTGACGCCGCCACACAAACTGCTTCCCTCTTCCTCCTCCCTCCGTTCTCCTGCGGCTCTCGGCTCCCCACAGGAAGTGAAAGTGGTTCTGCTGCAGAGGTCACCGACCTTCTGGCGGCTGGAAGCTGCTCTCCAGTCTGGCGGTCCTCTGGTTCTACAGGTTCTGCAGAACCAGGACCAGCAGCTCCTCCCCTTCAACCGCAGACCTGTCTGTGTGGACTTTCTCTGCTTCATCAGAACTGCACAAGCGCGGCAGCGTCTGCCCCATCAGCTGGTCGGGGTTCAAGTCCAGGCCTGGCAGTCAGGGGTACCTGGGTAAAATCCTCAGCCTGCGTCTTCAGAAAGGTTACAGGACAAGTGGTGGAGTGTCTAACCCAAAGGCTGGGAGGTTGGGGGTTTGAATCCGGAAAACCAGACTGGATGGGGGGGGCAGTCTGTTGAGCTGAGCAGAACCAGAACCTGGGTCCCACTCTGAAACACAGCCTTCACCAAAATCCCCCGGATGGTTCTTTAGTGTTCTAGAGGTTCTGGATCCTGCGGGACGCTTCCCGTTTGTGATCCAGACCCGCTTTCAGGGTTCGGGTCAGGACCTCAAGTTCTGCTCGCTCTAACCTGGAAATAAGAACTTCAGCGGTCAGAGAGCGTAACCATGGCGACCACCGGAAGTATCACGGAGATCACAGGTGCTCCGCGGGACCGAGGACCCCCGCCTGTTTCGGGCTGCCGCTCAGGGTCCGGTCTGGCCCTGTGCCCCTCCCCTCCCCTCCCGTGGCCGCGTGCCCCGCGTGCCCCGCGCGCTCACCGATGGTGGAGATGAAGGTGGTGTTGAAGGCGTCCTCGCTGAAGCGGAACAGCAGACACGTCTTCCCCACGCCGCTGTCTCCGATCAGCAGCAGCTTGAACAGGTAGTCGTACGTCTTCGCCATGGTCCCGCGCGCGCCGGCGCCCTCCTCGCGCGCTGGTTTCGGCTCGGTTCTGCCGAGCCTGGGAGCGGCGGGAAACAGGAAACGATGCGGGGTCAGGCCACCCACAACGCACCGCGGCAACATCCGGCCTGGACCTTCAAAATAAAACATTTCCAGAGACTGCTCGTGAGCGTTTGTTTAGATGGGGGGGTAAACAAGGGCAGAACCGGGGCAGATGTGTATTAATACACCTTATAAGACAAAACCATTGAGATTAAACATGGATATATATTTTAAAACAGAACTTGTTTGAGTTTTTATTTCCAAACGTAGATTTATTAAATTTATGGTAAACGATCCGACTAAACCGTAACCAGAACACGTCAACAGTTACTGTAGTTTATTGTATTCTTTGGTCATTTCTGATCACCTTTATCTGTTGCATTTTTCAAATGTTTTTTTTTTTATTTCACCCCTTTAAAATATACATTAAGAAAACCTTTTACAGCCAAAATGATGCTTAGTTTGATTTAATGTGAATTCTGTTCAGAAAAAAAAAACAAAACCATGAAATTTAAAGAGTAGTTCTAAAAATACAGCAAATTACAGACATTCATGTCATGAAACCTTAAAACATACATACATTCCAGACATTTTTAATCCTCCATCGCTGCAGCAGGTTTTATTCTTCATGTTTGACAGAAAACTGTTATTTTTTACATCTTCAAATCTTTCATCTTAGTTTGTTCTTTATTCTCATTTTTTATTCTGTAAAGCCCACATGGTGTTGCAAAGTGCTGTTTAAATAAAGTTTTTTCATATGCATTTAACACTGTAAACCGTATATAAAAATATGTGAATAATGTAAGGGTGGCCACAAAAAATATTGAAATGAAAGCAATCAAATAATCCTGAAAAGTCCAAATGTGTGACGTTACAGAAGAAGGAACCTCTGGTTTCACTCTGGACCCAAACCTGCAGACACTGTGGATCCAGATGTTTGGGGGAAGCTCCAGAACCGCCTCTTTTTCCTTCGAATTCAGTGGGAGGATATATGAAAATGTTCAGCATTCACCAGAATCATAAAGCTTCTACATTATGATAAACCGGGGGGGGGGGGGGGGGGCATAAATGAAGGCAATTCAGAACCGAGTCTGTTGAGGGAAACGTTTTTGTGATGCTAACTGTCTGTTTCTGTAGGAAAGGAGGCGGGAATCAAACCTGCAATCCTCCGTTCAGAGGTCATCTCTGTGACCGGATGCCCCTCAACCTCCATCAGAGGGAAGCTGCCGCTGCAGCTCCGTGTTTTCTGCTCCCGGTGCGATTCTTTGAGCTCAGTGCTGGTAATGAAACCCTTCAATTCTGCACGGAGGATCCTCACGTCTGCAGTCTTTGATGGGAAAAACAGAAGTAGAGCAGACATGAGACGTACACGGATGATCAGACGTCAGAACAGGCAGGAGCCTCCTGAAGGAGCTGAATGTTTAACAATGTCTGACGTTCTTTCAACAATCTGCTTTTCTTTACCCCCTCATAAGTTTGGGACAGGAAGCTGAGTCCCAGAGTTCATGACTGATTATTTTAGTCTTTTAAAGATGACTTTCTTCTCATTTTTATCATCTTAGTGCTGAAACATAAACTTTCAATCACTGACTCCCCTTTACTGAGCTTTTATTTTGAAAGCAGATTCGGGCTGTTTCCTGTTGTCAGTGGGGATTTCATAGGCTTCATTCAGGAAACGGGGGCGTGGTCAAAGAAGTCAGACTTTGTCAACACACAAGAAGCACAGATCAAAGGTGAACAAATTCAGCTTTTATGAAATGAGATCAAAGTTTGGGAAAACGGGATCTGTTTCTGGAAGTTCAGTTTGGAAATCTGGAGAAAAGGCCTTTCAAGACCTCATTTCCTTAAACCCAGAACCTCCATGAACCTCCATGAACCTGATGAGTGGATCCATCACACTCCTAAATACTGGTTACAGAATCTTAGCTCTGCTTTTCGGTGTGGACGAGGCTCCAGCTCGCTGTGGGCGGCTCCCGGGTCCTGGCTCCGCCTTTGGCCGCGTGCGTCTCCGCCTGCCCTGTGGCCCCGGGGCCCATAAGCCGGAGTAACCTGTGCTCCGTGGTGCTGGTCTGGCCAGGGAGGATCTGGTCCCCCAATGATCACATGGTACACTTTGGTGGCGTGCACGCCCACGTGCACACTGCTGCTTCATCCCTCCTGCTAACCCACAGTGTTGATGGACAGATCCCTTCTGCTTTCCTTAGTGTCAGATTTTCACTTTAGTCTTTTTTGCAGATCTAGTATAAATGCTACACATCTTAAAATCATAACCTATTAATTTTAGCAGCTCAACACTTTCTCCCCCTCTCTCTTCCCCTGTAAAAAAAGATAATACATATTTAAACCATGTAATGTAATAAATCAATAAAATATTAATGAACAAACTAGCCTAAGGAGGTTTATACAAATGTTCCCCCTGACTGTCAGACGATGCAGAGCGTCTCACTGTAACAGTGGAACCTGACCAAAGGCCTTCAGCTCTCTGTTCACTCAGTTGTTGGACAGAACACGTTAGAAGTATGTAAATAAATGATCATATAGACACATGTTAGCCTGCAAAGCCAGAGAAATATAATATAAAAATACGACCCCATTAAATATTTGATCTCCCAAAAATCCTGCAGCATTTTGACACCAGCTGTTCGTTTAGCAACAGTCGTGTTGAAACTTTCACACATTTCTTCTGGACTCAGACGTCACTTTGTGTTCTGGTGTGAACCTGCTGCCGTCACACGTTCTCCCTGATGTCTCTCTGCTTCCAACCTACGGTTTGGGTTTATTTAACGACAGGATCTATTGAACTAATCTCATCTTCATTCTGGCTGAATGTTATATTAAAACATATACTAATGAAAGACCTCCTTGCCCATTTTTATCTGTGAAATAAAACAGGATGAAGAATCTAACAAGGCTTTAAAACGTGGACCAGGTTTTTTAAAAATCCAGCTGCTGATGCTCTTTTTTTGCTCCGCCCCCTTTACGTTTATGAATATTATTGATGTTCTCTGTAATTACTTTAGTTTATTTGTTCCTTTGGTCTGTTTGTGGGATTCTATCATAGACTATAGAAACAAGTTTATGGATTCTGTTTAACGATTGTAATGTTTTAATAAAGTTTAAACCAAAAGTCTTCTATTGATGACGTCAGTCACGTGACCGCCGCTCTAGCCAATTTCAGATCCTTTTAATAACATTTCTGTTAAATTATTACTTAAATATTAGGTTCAAATACATTTAGGCATATATTTTAGATTATAAATCATTCAGTAAAGTTTTTAATTAAAGGAGGAAAACCTTGTGAAAGCACTCAGATGACGTCAGCGGATGTGACGTAGGTATCCGTTGCTAAGCTGCGGAGCGGCAGCCAGTCTCTAAAACTTAGCGACGCGTCGCTCCATCTGGACCCGCCGGCGCGGTTCTCTGCAGCGGACACTCGCAGGAGGACTCGCCGCTCCCGGTCGCCGTTGTCCCGGACCGGAAGCGCCGCTAACGGGCCGCTAACGGGCCGCTAACGTGAGCTGCTGACGCGGTCACCGTCAGGTGAGTTCACCTGGAGCAGGTGGAAGAGGCAGAGCCGGCCTCAGAGTCTCCTAAGCGGATTAAGTGAGATCACAGAATCAGGGACGCTCCTCTGTTTGGACCCGAACCTCCCGGAAGTCTTCAGGGTTCCGAGGCTCGTGCGTGTGACCTTCTGCCCTCCAGCTGGTCCGTCCAGAACCTTCAGTAGAAGAACTCGGACCCAACCATCGAGTTCCTGGTTGAACCTGAACCCTTCAGATGTTCTGACCTTAGAACTCAGCAGAACAGGACCTAAAGGTTCCAGCAGAACCTTTTCTCCCCAGAAGTCTGTGAGTGTTCTGAAGGTCCAAACGGACCTCCCCAGAGCAGGATGAGTTCAGGGTCGGAATCAGAACCTCCTGCAGGAGTTGGTTCCTGGATGAGGTTCTGGATGAGTTCTGCTGGGTTTCAGCTCCACAGCGGGTTTAACTCTTAGCTTTCCTTTTATGTTGCAGAGGAAAAAGCTCAGGAAGCCCCGCCCTCCTGGGTAGGCGGGGCCCGCGCCAGGCGGGACGCCTCTGCGTACGCTGAGGCCCGTCTGCGTCCAGCATGGCTGCTGCAAACCCCACCAAGATCTACTGGCGTCTGCGTGAGTTCCTCTGCGCATTGCCCTGCAGCTGCGCATTGCCCCATTGCCCTGCAGCTGCGCATTGCCCTGCAGCTGCGCAGTCGCTGTCTCACTGCCGTCTGTGTGCCTCAGAGGAGTTCGAGGCCCACGCCCGGCCCGTTTCCTGCCTGGCTCTGGGGAAGAGCACCGGCCGCCTGCTGGCCACGGGTGGAGAGGACTGCCGGGTGAACCTGTGGAGCCTCAACAAGGCCAACTGCATCATGGTGAGAGCTTTTATTTTGAAAGAACGCTGATTTTCAGAACGGTTCCTGGAAGAACCAGGAGGTCCACCTTCTCCTTCTTACTGTTTGCTGCAGGTCAGTTTTTCAGCTCGTGTGATGTCATTGATCCCTTCTCAAAAATAGGCCAATGAGGATCAAACACCTGTCAGTCAATAGGCCACGCCCTCATTGGAGCCAATAAAATGGCGTTCAGTAAAACGTTTCCTCCCGTTCACATGAACCAGGGACTGTTGACGTGATGTACAGTGATTAGAGACCGACACGCCCCCCAGAGTTCCCCTGGTGAACTGACCGTGGTTTTTAAGCAGCTTCAAACAGGAAGTGTGTGTCTTGACCCGCCGCTCCGTTTCCTCTCAGAGCCTCACTGGGCACAAAACGACGGTGGAGTGCGTCCAGTTCAGCCTGACGGAGGAGCAGGTGGCAGCCGGGTCGCAGTCGGGATCCATACGGGTCTGGGACCTGGAGGCCGCCAAGAGTAAGCCACGCCCCCAACACGTCTGAACTGGGTCTTTTCCACCACATGAACCAGAGTTTCTGCCGCCACGTTTCTAGATGAAGACGACAAAAGTCAGAATTCTCCAAAAAGCTAGAAAATAATAATAAAAGTTTCAAAATAAAAGTGCAGATTTCCTGTGAAGTCTTACTTTGAAGGTCCCGCCCTCAGTGCTCCAACATTCCTGCTTTTTCTCTGGAGTTCCATGATTTCATGATGTGAATCACTTTTTCAACATTTGGAAGATTTTCTTCAGATTTTAAACATTTTTCTGAACATTTTTCTGCGTCAGCAGAGAAAACCTTCAGCTTCACGTCCAGAGGACAGAATCATCTGTTCTGTCGTCTTCTTTACGGTGGTTTTGGATTTCTGAACAGTACTTTCTGAGATGTTTACATAAGAAGGGAATGAAGCAGTCTAACAGGATGAACAGACTCAGGCACTCGCTGCAGTCATGAGAAACGTCAGCATCTCCTCAGCGACTCATGACGACACAGGAGGACTTTCCTTTAGGAGCAGCCTGAGGAGCTCTGCCGTCTGCAGACGCTCAACCTCTAGAGGGAAAAGTTTGATCTCCAATCATGGAACGGTTGTTTATAACTAACCAACGTCTCTTTATTTCAGTTTTTTGTCTTCTTTTTCTAGATGTTTGCGTGTAATCGGGACGACAGTTTGTCGCTCTCAGGAGGGCGGGGCCTCCGTAGAATCGGCAGTCATGTGACTTTGCTGCTTCCTGTTTGCAGTCCTTCAAACTCTGATGGGGCACAAAGCCAGCATCACCGGTCTGGGCTTCCATCCATACGGACAATTTCTGGCCTCCAGCTCCATGGACACCAACATAAAGGTGTGAGCGTGCATGTGAGCGTGCATGTGCTTTTATTCACCGTTAATGACTGGTGTCTTCTCACTCAAACCGTCTGTCAGCTGTGGGACGTTCGGAGGAAAGGTTACGTGTTCCGGTTTAAGGTGAGTTTGCATCTTCCGGATCTTCAGGATCCAGATCCTCTGAATTTTCTGGATTGGGATCTCTTGGATCTTCCGAATCCTCTGGATCTTTCAGATCCTCTGGATCCTCTGGATTCGGATCCTCTGGATCTTCCGGATCCAGATCCTCTGGATCCTCCCCAGAAACCCAATTGGGTCGCATCAGTTTCCTGTTTCCCCCGTTCTCCCCGTTTCAGGGTCACACTGAGGCGGTCCGCAGTCTGGCCTTCAGCCCTGACGGGAAGTGGCTGGCTTCAGCGAGTGACGACTGCACCGTGAAGGTAACAGGGCATCATTTTGACAAGCCCCGCCCCCAGCGTGCAGCTTCTGACGTCTCCTGTCCATCAGCTGTGGGATCTGTCTCAGGGGAAGATCATCACTGAGTTCAAGTCTCACTCTGCAGCCGTAAACGTCGTTCAGTTTCACCCCAACGAGTACCTGCTGGCTTCTGGCAGCTCAGACAGGTACGCCACGTGAGGCTCCGCCCCCCACACTCTGAACGAGCAGCATCATTGTGCATGACTTGTTGACCTCCTTTTCTGCATTTTGACTCATTTGGATGAATCCTCATGTACGCCGCAGATTCACAAACTAACGATCTCAAGTGTAAACGACCTTTGACCTTTGACCCCCCTCTGTTCCTGCAGGAGCGTCAGGCTGTGGGACCTGGAGAAGTTCACCATGATCGGCTCGCTGGAAGGAGACACGTCGGCCGTCAGGTGAGTCCTGCGGCTCAGGTTCAGTGTGACCTTTGACCCCTGACCTGTGTGTGTGTGTGTGTGCGTGGCAGGTGTGTGTGCTTCAGTCCGGACGGCTCCTGCCTCTTCAGCGGCGCTGCAGACTCTCTGCGGGTCTTCGGCTGGGAGCCGGACCGCTGCATCGACGTGGTGCGGGTGTGGTGGGGGAAAGTGGCGGACCTGGCCGTGTGCAACCAGCAGCTGGTTTGTAGCTCCGCCCCCTCATCCGTTCATGGCACTCGCCGTTCGCCAGCAAACCCCCTCATCCCTCCCCCCCACAGATCGGCGTGTCTCATCAGCTGTCCAGCGTCTCCACCTTCGTGGTGGATCTGAAGCGGCTGAAGAAGAGCGGCAAGTCGGCGCCGTACCGGGTCGCCCCGGACGACCAGCCGGACCCGGAGAAGAAGGATCCTGGGGGGGCCGCTCTGCGCCGGAGCTACGAGAGACCGCCCACCACCTGCAGCGCGCAGAGGTGCGGAGCGGCCTAGGCGGAGGGGCGACCTCTTCCTCGCAGAATCACGCTCCAACGCACGCTGTGATGTCATCAGGGTGAAGCAGCGGTCGGAATCGGAGAGGCGGAGCCCCGATGGAGAGAGGCGGAGCCCCAGCGAGGACGAGGCGGATGACAAAGTGTTGTCAGCAGAGATTCACAACGCCGAGGACTACAAGGAGATTTTCCAGCCGAAGAACGCCATCTGTAGGTGGAGCCGCACCGCCGCCGCCGCCTGAACGTTTCCACACAGCAGGTCAATAACGCTCTGTTCTCCTCAGCTCGAACGCCGCCCCGGATGTCAGAGCCGTTCCCGGCGCCACCCGAGGATGGCGAGTCAGGTGAGTCCGGGCGGGGTCAGGCCAGGTTCTCCACTTCCTGTTTATCACCACTCCAAAATAAAAGCCTTCCTTTCCGTCAGACACCGTCGTGGCGGTCAGCCGACAGCTGAAGGAGGCTTCCTGTTTTCCCACCAAGCTGCAGGTCAGTGAAGGCAGCACGGCGGCCCTCTGCTTCCGGCTCCGCCCACCTCCTCACCGTTTCAGCAAAAAGTGAAGCTTTGTTGGTTGGTTGTCACAGACTCCGGCCCTCGCCACGTCCACGCCCGTCCAGAGGGTGGAGCCCACCGTCGTCTCCAGCGGGAAGCGTCCAGCCGCCGGCGCCGCCTGCCAGCCCCCCCCTCAGAACCCCACCGAGCCCAAACCCACAATCATCCCCAGCAGCAGGAACGAGCCCATCGGGCTGAACGTGGACGACTTCCTGTTGGGGTCGGACGAGTCCAGCGGCGGCGCCCTGAGCGACGAGGAGGTTCTGGCGCAGATCAGGAAAGGTCACGACACCATGATGCTGATCCTGAGCAGCCGGCTCAAGAACCTGCAGACGGTCTTCGCCGTGTGGACCCGGGACGGCTCCAAGGTGAGGAGGGTCACATGACCCCGCCGTGCCGGGCGCTGCAGCGGCGAGCTCCACATCCAGAGGAGAGACAGGCAAATGTTCCCGTTTCTTCACAAGAAGCTGCAGGAAGTGCCTTGCTCGTCGGCTTCAGGGAAATGAGAAAACTTAGCAGACGACGTAACAGCTGATGAATGTGGAAACGGGAAGGAATCTGGAAAAATTCTGAGTTCTTTTTCTAAATGTGGTTCTGTCTGCAGGAAGCTCTGGAAACCGCCGTCTCCATGAAGGACCTGTCCATCGTGGTGGACATCCTGAACAAGATCAACCTGCAGCCGTGAGGATGCAGCACGTGCACGCGCACACACACACACACGTTGACACGGGAGCCTCACAGCTTGTTTGTCTGTTTGGGGCAGGTCTCTCTGGAGTCTGGACGCCTGCACCCTCCTCCTTCCTCAGGTCCACAAGCTGCTGCAGAGCAAATACGAGAGGTGGGTGTGGGGGGGGGCCTGCAGATGTTTGTGCGTCTTCACATATTAGTTTTCTGTATGTGAATGTATCATGCAGGTCCTTTTTGTCTCGTCTCTCCTCATGCGTGTTCCTTCTCGTGCGTGTGTCGGTTCTCGTGCGTGTGTCGGTTCTCGTGCGTGTGTCGGTTCTCGTGCGTGTGTCGGTTCTCATGCGTGTTCCTTCTGTCCTCAGCTACATCCAGACCGGCTCCACGTCTCTGAAGCTCATCATGAGACACTTCTGGGCTCTGATCTCAGAGACCCTGAGGGCGCTGCCGTCGGTCGGGGTGGACATCACGCGGGAGGAGCGGTGAGTCCGTGTGTCCTGCAGGCGGCGGCGCCGTCCCGGCCTGCCACCTTCACTCAGTCCCGTTTGCGTCTGCAGACACCAGAAGTGCCAGCAGTGCTGCAAACTCCTGAAGACGGCGAGCGTCACGGTGAAGAGCCGCGCCACGCAGGTGGGTCGTCTGGGCAGCACCTTCCTGGAGCTGCAGCTCGTTTTGGCGCCGCTGGACGAGGCTCCGTGAACCTGGACTTGGCGGCCATGACTTCACTTCCTGCTGTTTACTTTTGGATGTTTTTTCTAAAATAAAGTCTTTGGAAAAAAGACATTTATGCCTTTGTCTTCCCAGCAGAAGGGTTGGTGGTTCACCTCCCAGTGTCCTTGAGCAAGAGGCTCAAGTCGTTGCCATGGAGACGCTACTTATTCTGGCTTCAGGAGACTTGTTTTGGAAGGAATCGTAACCCTTGTCCTATCCTAGACACGTTAACATTGGGAGTGGGGTCATCTAGACCCACTAGACAGTGGAGTCATCTAGACCCACTAGACCGTGGGGTCATCTAGACCCACTAGACCGTGGGGTCATCTAGACCCACTAGACCGTGGGGTCATCTAGACCCACTAGACCGTGGGGTCATCTAGACCCACTAGACCGTGGGGTCATCTAGACCCCACGGTCTAGTGGGTCTAGATGACCCCACTCCCAATGTTAACGTGCCTAGGATAGAACAAGGGTTAAAACTAACCCCCTTTTTTTGAGTGAAAACGTTTTTATTTTGTTATAAATATCAATAAAGGTCCTCCCTTATGTCATGAAAACTCAAAGCCTCATGGTGGAATGTTTTATTAAAAAGGAAATACAAAAAAAAAAAAAAAGCACAAACCGCAGAAGAAGAAACTGGCTCAGAGCCGAGATCACTTCCTGGTATTGCTCTGATTGGACAGTCTGGCGTTAGCGGAGTACCCTGATTGGTTAAAGGAAAGCTACAGGAGAGGCAGGCAGCAGAGGACCAATCTCAGTTTCTTCAAATGAAAAACTTCTGAACTGGAAACTTCTCCAAGTCGGAACTTTCCACTCCAACTTCAAAATAAAAGTCTGATCTCAAATTATGAAGAACAAGTAAAACTTCAAAGCAAAATCTGAAAAATCTGAATAGAGAAAAACGAAACATCAACATGAACCTCATTCACGGGGGTGTTAGAAAAAAAAATTAAAACCTTAAAGTGCAAATTTTCAAAGAAAACACTGATTCTGGAAACGGACAGATTTCAGTCCAGCAGGGGGCGCCAAGAGGAGTGCATGGTCCAATCAGCAACAGGGGCGCCTGCCCCAGCAGGGAGCCGCCCCAGCAGGGAGCCGCCCCAGCAGGGAACCGCCCCAGCAGGGAGCCGCCCCAGCAGGGAACCGCCCTCCCGTCCGTCCTTTAGGCCGTCAGCTTCAGTCGTCCTGCAGAAAACGGAGGTCATCAGTCAGCGGTCACGTGACGCCTGACCACACCCACACAGGTGATGATAAATATGAAAACACACATATAAAGCTGAAGGCCTCATTTCCCACAATCCTCTAAAAACACTTTAACTACCGCCGCAACTCTTCTAACCGTTTTACGGAATTAACGCAATTCTAACAAAAGCCTCGCAATTTGTTGGAATGACGTTGAAAGAGTGGCGCTAAAAAGAGGGTCGTCTGTCTTCATGACCAGCAGGGGGAGCTGTAGAGAAACCATGGTTTCCCCTTTGACCTTAGGGCAGGAACTTCCTGTCTACAGAGGAAACTCTAGGGCTTGTCTGAAGTCCCGCCCTAACCTCTAACTACTAGAATCTATGTAGTGCAGATCTATGTGGTGCCCTGAGTGTGAAAGCAGTTCAGACTCCACCCTCACTACTTTGTTCTTGTTTTTAAACAGCGGATATGACATCATCGATTTCAAAGTTAAAATCTAATTGATATGAGCGTTTAGCGACGATTATTTATGATCCACTGTCTTCTGAAAATAAAAACGATGGTTTATTAAAAAATACACATAAATACATTTTTTTGTATTTATGTGTAACAGTTTTTAAATACAAAAAAGGTTCCAACCCAATGCATTGTGGTCTATATGCACCGATCCAGTGAGCATCAATGCACACTGGTTTTCCCCAGAGACTTCTGGGTAATTTCTAGGGTTCTGGATGTTGGACTTGTAGATTCAGACAGAACTAGAACATGGAGAACAGGTAGAGTGGGTAGGGCAGGAATTCAGACCCAACCTAAAGCTGCGCTCACAACGCATTCAGCTCAAACGGCCGCTTCCAGTGAAAAGTCGATGGTTTCTGCGTTCATAACCTCACGTTGACGGCGCGTGTTTACGACTTTTTTCAGGCTCTATGCACAAAAGAGGCGGTCTATGACCACACGCTGAAACGTTATACCAGGTTGAACTTTGACCCATCAGGGACTCGTCTGAGGGTTGATAATTGAATAATTGCGTTTTTTTCTGGGCTGGAATCAGTCTGGAGCCAGATTCACCAGATTTACACGCTACGACATTTCACCCCAAACCTGTTCCACCTGCAGGTGGCAGACGTGCGCTAGGACAAGCCCCTCCCTGCTGGACTAATGTGAACACCATGTTCAAGAATGTGCATTTAGCATGTTGTTGAACATGTGTCACATGCTCTGCGTGAACGTAGCTTCATGCCACATAACCTGCAGCAGCTTTGAAGCATTAGCGTCACGGTTTGACGTCTCTTCAGGAAAGCTAAGGATTGACTGACAGCTGTCCATCTCACTGTTCAGTAAAAGACCAAAAGAGGGAGGAGTTAGGGGATCCCGGTGGAGAACATCATGACTAAGCAGAACATGCTAGATGCAAGAGTTAGTAGAGGACGGCCGTCTTTCCCTTTGACCATATGGAGACGTGCGGATCAGTTATGGAGGTGAGGACGTTGCTTTAAGGTGTCACACACATCACATTCATTCAGCGACCCCGTCTCTGTTCTCACAGGGTGGGGTGACGTCATTTTCTATGAAGCTCTGTTTGTCTCTGAACCTTTTAATTTAAAATTCCCCCATGCAGGACAATGGGTCTGTCAGTTACGCAGACGACACCCCGCTCTACAGCAAACTTATTTTCACTTTTGTTTTTGCTTTCAAAAACTTATAATTTCTTTATTAACTCATCTCGTATGTCAGTGTAAAAGCTGTACATGTCACAATAAAAGCTATTCATGTTCATTCATTTTGCTTTCCCATTTTTATTTTAGCATGAAAAACTTTTATTTTCAATTTTTGACACTTTCAGAATTTTTTTGCCTTCATATTTGTTTTGCTTACAGAAACTTTTAATTTACTTTTTTTGCCTTCCAATGTTCTTTGTTTTCAATTTTTTTTGCTTTAAAAAAAACTTTAACTCTAATTTTTTATTTTTCCCTTAAAAAAAACTTATTTCAAATATGTTTTGCTTTCAACTTAAAGCACATATTACAAGTGTTTTAGAAGACAGCAGCAGAATGACGGCTCACTGAGGCAAACTCAGACACAGAAAGCATCGTTCACCTCCACAGCAGGAACAGCTGGAGGACAACAAAGCAGCAGTTGTTGCTTCTTGTGCCGTCATAGTGTGTGTGTGTGTGTGTGTGTGTGTGTGTGTGTGTGTGTGTGTGTGTGTGTGTGTGTGTGTGTGTGTGTGTGTTGGGGGGGGTCTCTAGAAGCCTTATAACAGCAGTGTTTTCAAATTTATCAAAGCACACACAGAGCCAGCAATCCCACAATGGACCCCCCCTCCAGAAGGCGGAGCAGCATAAAGGGTGGGGCGGGGCGGAGGGGGTCAGAGACGCACAAACACCAACACTGTTAGATGGGAGGAGGAGGAGGGAGGTGCCATGCCATGCTGACAGCTTCCATGCCAAGTTACCCCCACCCCCCACCTACCTGCCCGCCGTCCCCCACCACCGGGCCGGCACTGTCTACCTGTCTGTCTGCAAACCAACCAACCAGACCACAGAATGAGGACACAGAGGAGGGAGGAGGACAGACGGACAGCGGGACGCCTCCTCTCTTACAGCTCAGACCTGCAGCGTTCAGGAGGCGGCAGTGAGACCACGTTTCCCAGAATGCACTCTGTCTCACCCAGCTGCCTTTATGGAGGTCGGAGGTCGTGTGACCAAAACATTTTGTTTATGTTACGATTTAAAGAACAGAAGCAAAGACTGTTTGAGTTACCCCCCCCCATCCCCCCCTGGTTAGTTTCAGAAAAAACTGGCTGAAACAGACGTTACACAAAAACCCACCTTCACATTGAAATTCAACCCCCCCCCCGTGTGTAGGAGCAAGTACACGACACACATCGCTGTTTAACCGTCCCGTCAAGGGTTCGAATCCCCCGTGTGGACATGACAAAGTCTCTACCAACGGGACCAACACCCCCCTTCTGAACAGCTTTGGGGGGTCGGATGGGGGGTGGGTGTTGAACTCCCTAAATGCTTCACCAGCACGGCTGTGTCTGCAGCTCACCACTCCCCCAGGGGGCGGGGTCAACGGCAGAGGAGTGAGGCGAATGATGTTTGGCAGGTCGCCATGGTGACGGGCGTCACAGAGTGGGCTGCATTCTGCTGTGAGGCGTCAACTAAAAGGTCAGTTTCTGAACTGAAGCTTGTTTCTTCGTTGCCATAGAAACGGGTGGTCAGAGTAAACATTCCTGCAGGGGGCGGAGTCAAGAAGGTCAAAGCTAGAATGTCAAAGTACATTTTAGAGGGGACTCATGAGCAGCTGCTCTGACTTTTCTGTGAGGTTTTTCCACGGTCGCCCCGCCCACCCCGAGGCCCCGCCCACCCCGCCGCCTGCCGCCCTGTCTGCGCGTCATGTGTGCGAGCACCTGCAGCCAGCTGGGACTGGGACCTCCGGCGGGAGCTGCTGGGAGTTCTGGAGGTGGAGGACAGGGTGGAGCCGGCGCTGCTGGCCCGGGAGATGGGGAGGGGCACCGGCGTCACTGGGGGGGAGTCCAGCTGCAGAGAGGTCAGAGGTCACAGGAGTGGGTTTTATTGTGGGAAATGTTCTGCTCCGTCAAGAGATTTGAGAAGTCTGACGATAGAAACATCTTTGAGCACAAACAGAACGTTTCACAAACATCTGCATTCAGGAAAAAAGACTGTGCTTTTATTTTGGCGGGCCTTACCTCAACGCTGTCGTGCGTCGGCGAGGACGAGGTGGACGAGTTCTCGTGCCTCCTGGAGGTCGAGGAGGAGGAGCTTAGCTCCACACTGCGGACCCTCTGGGCAAACTTCAGCGAGCAGACCGACTCGCTCATGTTGCCGGGCAACGGCGAGACCTGAACACACAGGCGGCGGTTGGAGGAGGCTGCGGCAGGAGGCGGGGCTTAGCGGCCCCGGGTCTCACCTGCACCATCATCAGGGTTTTGCTGTCGCCGCTCAGGGAGTCCTGCAGCAGGTAGGTGAGGCGCGAGTTCCTGAAGGGCACGTGGGCGTGTTTGCCACGCAGCGCGCTGATGACATCACCGAGCGCCGACAGAGACTTGTTGATGCACTGAGCTTCCCGGAGCCGGCTCCCTTCGGCGCCGGACTTCCCGATCCTCTCAGAACCGGCCAGGTCCACCAGGTTCAGCCTCCCTGAAGCAGAAGTTTGAGTTCAGATGGAAGCGTCCACCAGGGGGCGACGCCCTCAGCACAGGCGTACGAACCCTGAGTCCGGGTTCCGGTGGCGCCGTTGAAGCCCGACACGGTGATGATGAGCAGCGCGTGGGAGCGCGAGCTGTGCTCGTTCAGGTTGGTGCACGCCGTGGCTCTGTTGGCGTGACCCAGCTCAAACACCTGCACACACGGCACACGCTCGTCACCGGCTGTCTCTGGCTGTCTCTGGCGGTTCTCGGGCGGATCCGAGTCCAGAACCATCAAACAGGAAGTTCTCACCCGGTTGATGTCCTCTGGACTCTGAACCGTCCTCTCCGTCAGTCCGGGAACGTAGAGCTGACCGCTGCCGTCCGGATTCATCTTGATGTCCAGCTTGTCGGTCGGGTTTTCCCTCAGCAGGTCTCTGTGGGGACAGAACGCCAGAACCACGGTCAGAACCACGGTCAGAACCACGGTCAGAACCAGCCAGAACCACAGCCAGAACCATGGTCAGAACCAGCCAGAACCACGGTCAGAACCAAAGCCAGAACCACGGCCAGAACCAAAGCCAGAACCACGGCCAGAACCAGCCTGATGGTTTTTAGAGGCAAAGAAACCTGCTGACTCTCCATGAAATCAACATTCTCCTTTTCTTTCAGAACTCCACGTTCACTTTGGCCACGCCCACAGGAAGTCATCAGATGTCTCACCGGAGCGTCTCGTTGTAGATCTCCACCAGGCTCACTTTGATCCTGTAGTCCCAGTCCGGCGCTTTCTCTGTCACCTCGTCAAACAGCAGGCGGAGCGCTCGCTGGTTGATACCGGGGTCGCCTTCCACGCCCTACAAAACAAAAAGGGGCGGAGTTTACAGATGCACGCACACTTGCTTCGATGCTCAGTGGGTGTTTGTACGCATCCATACCTCCATCGTGTACGTTTTCCCAGAGCCAGTCTGTCCGTACGCAAAAATGCAGATGTTGAAGCCGTCGATACAGGAAGTGACCAGCGACTGGACTTCCTGGAACACCTGAAGTACCGACAGGAGAGCTGACAGGTGAGATCTGTAGGAATCCCCCCCCCAGCAGTGGCGTGAGCCGCTCTCACCTCCTCCTGCGTGGCCTGAGGCGGGAAGATCTTGTCCAGCTCAAAGGTCATGGTCTTGCCCTTGTTGGAGAGGTAGAGGACGGCGTCGTCCTCAGAGTCGAAGCTCAGCAGCGCTTTGGCGTCGGCGGAGTCCTGCTCCTCCTGGCTGACGGGCCGGACGCGGCAGAAGACGCGGATGTTACCTGGGAGACCAACCCAAAGGTTAGGAGACACGTTCAGAAGTGAACATTCACATCTCAGCTGGAAGACGTCTTCATGGCCTGGAAAGTTAGGATGCGGCTTTTCAGCGCCGCCTTCAGGTGACTTTAGGAAACATCAGACTCACATTTCTCATAAACATGAATGGATCTTTTCAAATATTAGGAAATCTTTTGTTTTCCTTAAACGGAACATGAGCAAACATCACATCATCCTCATCCTCATCCTCCTCATCCTCATCATCCTCATCCTCGTCCTGTTTGTCCTCACCTTTGAGTCGGACCAGCTCGTTGTGGACCTTCTTCCTCAGGTTCATCTCCCGCCGGTATTTACGCAGCAGCTCCTGGTTGGCCGTGCTCACCTCGCCGATCACCTGACAGATCTGACACCCACAGGAAAATGAGAAACAACTACAGAAAAGCCTTGGTCGACCTCCAGGAGCAGCAGAAGGAGGAGGAGGAGGAGCAGTAGAAGGAGGAGCAGTAGAAGGAGGAGGAGCAGTAGGAGGAGGAGCAGGGCCCCCGCATGCTGGTCTCACCTCCTGCTTGGCCTCAGCGATGGCTCTGTCCAGCATGAAGGGGAAGTCCTGGACCTGTCTCTTCAGACAGTTGTAGTCTGAGGTCAGAGTCCGGAGCGCCGGCTGAAGGCTCAGCAGGTTCAGGCGCACGCCTGGACACAAGCAGCACGTCAACACGCAGAGACACTCAGAGACACTCAGAGACACTCAGAGACACGCAGAGACACGCAGAGACACTCAGAGACACTCAGAGACACGCAGAGACACTCAGAGACACTCAGAGACACGCAGAGACACAGAGACATGCATAGAGACACGCAGCAGAGCGGCGGGGGCGGCGCCCACCTGCCAGGTTCTCGTGCACGGCCTTCATTTCGCTCTCGGCTCGGATGAAGGCCTCCTCGATGACCCGGTTCTTCTCCTCCTCCAGGTTCTGCATCTCGGCCTCCAGCTGCCCCTGAGCTCGCTCCATCTCGCCCTCATAGACCAGGATCTGGAGGACAACGGGTCAGAGGTGAGGGGGGCGGACCCGACCATCAATCCTTGTGGATCTACGACCATCAGGACTCGGCTACAGGTTCTGACCGACCTGACAGAAACGTCACAGGTCTTCACTGGAAACAGCTGTTAGACCGTCGGATTCTTGTTGCTTTTCTCTGTTCATTCAAATGTTGCTTCTTTGGACTTTAGTTGAGGGTTTTTCCACACTTTGTGTGATTCCAAACATATTTTCTCACTTCTTTAACTTTTCCCAGGATGCCTTGAAAACACGTGTCAGACGTCCGACCTGTGACTTCCGGTCCTCTCACCAAAATGGGCCGTAAATGTTAACGGGTGCAGCCGCTTTTCTGGACATGCATTTTTCCTGGTTCCGCATGCTAGTACCCCCCCCCCCCCGGTTAGTTTGGATCTACCTTACATTTAAGCGGGAACCTTCCAAACCACATTTCCCAGAATGCTTCATTGCTACATTTCTCACATTCTCGTTTCAAGGACTTGAGGTCTTTGTTTGCACTGAACCAGCGAAGAGCTTCTGGATCACAACTAAAGGTCGGTGGGGGTTGGGGGGGGCATTCTGAATATCACTGAAGCCACAGGGGGGAAGGGGGGAAGCCAACCTTAGGTAACCTGCGGGCCCCCTTGCCGTGACCCCTCCCATCCGCCTCGGCCTTTCTGTGATGGAGGAGGAGCTACACCCAGACAGATGAGAGCAGCACAGTGGCGTTGGTGACTCTCGGTTTCACTCGGGATTCTGTGACAAAGGCGCTCTGCGGCGCCCTCAGGCGTCCGCTGCGCCTGGACGTACCTGAGTCCGGAGCTGCGTGGACGTCCTCTGCGACTCGTGCAGCTGCGTCTCCAGCTCCTGCAGCCGCAGCCGCTGGGCGCACAGCTGCTCCTGCAGGGCGCCGTTCTGCGTCTGCAGGTCAGCCAGGGCCTTCTGTGGAACCGCCGAATCCACCTCCACCGTCTAAAGAAACAAGACAGGTTCTGGTTTCACATGTTCGTGTCCTACAGCTGGTCTGTGGAGCTCCTCAGGGCTACGTTGTTGGACCCTGTGTTTTTCAGTGTACATGACTTTACTGTGTTCATTTCTACGCTGATGATTTCACGCTCCTCCTGAAAAACACCTCATACCGAACATATGTCCTGGTGTCCAGGGTTGATGGTTCAAAACCTTTCAAACGTGACTGAGGAGAAGAACGTTCCGTTCGGTTGCCACACCTGTCCTCTGGGGGGCGTTGTTTCTCGTCTGACGGGTCCCTCCTCACGTTCCTGCAGACAGAGGCGGAGTTTCTGTTCCGCCTCCGCCTGCCTGCTCCTCCACTCGTCCGCCTGCCTCCGGCTGTCGTCCAGCTGCCGCTGCAGGACCTCCACCCTGGAGCTCTTCTCCAGCAGCTCCTTCTCCAGCTCCACCAGCCGGGCCTGGCTCTCCCAGCGGGACACCTCCCGCCGCAGACCTTCTGCTTCCTGCGGGGCGCGTTCAGAGGCTCAGGCGGGGCAGAGGGTGGAGGCACGAGGAGGCAAGGCTCATGGGGGATGCGTGCGGCCTCACCTGGCTGTGTGGGCAGCGGCTGCAGGTTTCTGCCACATCCGCCTTCTGAAGCTCTGAGCACCTGCATGATTTCAGCTCCTGCTTCAGCCGTCGGTTCTCCACCAGCAGCCGCTCCAGCTGCTTCTCCAGGTCTGTCGCCCCCTGGAGGACAGGAGGACGCAGCATCAGTAACCCTGAGCAGTCGCTGCAGCACAAAGACCTCATGTCCTTTCTGTGGTGCTTCTCCAGATCAGCCAGCAGAGGGCGCCGTGCCGCTAACCACCAGTTACAGCTCAACCAGCTGACCATGACCGACTCAGTTTATTGTGTTTAAGGATCTAAATGTGAATGAAGGACCAGAGTTAAATGTTCTCATGAGGAGCACTGGAGCAAACTCGTCTTCACTCCTGTTTCAGAGGCTCCTGCGGGTTTTTTAGGGAGGAACCAGCTCACCAGCTCAGAGCGGAGTCTCTCCACCTCCTGAGTCTGATCCAGCAGCTGCTCCTCCAGCTCCTTCACCTGCACACAGAGAGACGCAGCTGAAAGAACCCTGCTGCATCATGGGAGATTCCATCAGTCAGAGACAGAGCTGCCGGCAGAAGCTGCTGCCGTGTCTGAACCCACAGAGATCCCGAAACGGATTTTGGATCAGCGGTTCTTCGTTTATCGCAGGAGTTACGTTCTAAAAATAACCCACGTTTGGTGGATCCATGAAGTCTTCGGCTTCAGTTTTTACAGTAATTCCAGATGATTTGAGGCTAAAAAAACACTTTCTCCACTTTTCCAGGATTATAAATTTAAAAATCTAACCTGTGATTGAAGAACAAATTCACTGCTGGACGCTTGTCCAGAAATGTCCTCATGACCTGGCGCTCTCGCTGCATGTGGGAGGAGCTACTGTCAGCAGTTTTTAGCCTCATCAATCGTCATGGAAGACCCCGATGATGTTCAGTGATCAGGTTTTTTTCCTACAAAACCATCGGTAGTCCCGTCTCGACGTCAGAGGACGCAGCGCGAGCTGACCGTCTGCTGCAGGAGCAGCGTCCTAACGGCGCCGCTTTCAGCGACCCGCTGTCCCGCATCAGCCCAAGGGGGAAAATAGGAAAAACCTTCGAGGAACTTTCCATGATCGTCTCCAAACAAAAAAGAAAAATATCAAAGTTTAGGAGGAGAAAGACTCCACCCACTGATTACATCATCAACACGTCACGGGCCAAAGCCGAGGCTCTGATTGGTTGACGGGATGTGAATTATTGCCCAAAGTTCAGATTTTTCAACTCTAGAAACACTGTGCGCCAAAACACATGAAATGTGGCGCCACTAGACCGCCACGCTGCAGCGGACGCTCCAAACCGGACGCAGGATCTCTGATGGTACGTAGATTTCACATTAAGAAGGGCGCCACTGATGGCGGAATCTGAGATATTGACGTGTGAGGAGTTCTCACGTTCTCCTTTGTGGGCAGAAACACGACTTTATTACGATCCACGAGCAGAAAATGAGCAGAATTCTAGAAAAAAGTGTGAAAGGTTTGAACATTTCCAGGTCATGTGGTGTAGAAAACAAGTGTTTACTGTAAAATAATGACATCCAATGGAATCCACCTGCGCAGGTGACCCAGCTGTCCAGGTGACCCACCTGTCCAGTTGACCCACCTGCGCAGGTGACCCAGCTGCGCAGGTGACCCAGCTGCGCAGGTGACCCACCTGTGCAGGTGACCCAGCTGCGCAGGTGACCCAGCTGCGCAGGTGACCCACCTGTGCAGGTGACCCAGCTGCGCAGGTGACCCAGCTGTCCAGGTGACCCAGCTGCGCAGGTGACCCAGCTGCGCAGGTGACCCAGCTGCGCAGGTGACCCAGCTGCGCAGGTGACCCAGCTGCGCAGGTGACCCACCTGTGCAGGTGACCCAGCTGCGCAGGTGACCCAGCTGCGCAGGTGACCCAGCTGCACAGGTGACCCACCTGTGAAGGTGACCCAGCTGCGCAGGTGACCCAGCTGCGAAGGTGACCCACCTGTCCAGGTGACCCAGCTGTCCAGGTGACCCAGCTGTCCAGGTGACCCAGCTGTCCAGGTGACCCAGCTGTCCACTCACCTGAGAGTGCAGCTGCTTAACAAGCTGCTTTTCTTCTGCACAGCTGAAACTTCTCCAAGGTTCACTCGGCTGAAACAGCTTCACACCTGGACACACACAGACACGCAGCGGTCAGCTGCAGCTGCTGCCGCCGCCGTACCTGGACGCTCACACAGAGCCGCCGCCGCCGCTCTCACCATTTGGCGCAGCCGACCGCGGCTCCTCCTGCAGCGCCTGAACGCCTCCCCCCGCCTTCGGCTGGATGCTGTGCTGCAGCTGCTGCACCAGCAGGTGGCGGGCCACTTCCTCAGAGCGCAGACGGGCTTGAAAGTCGCACACTTTGTCCTGCAGAGTCTGAAGGCAAACATCAACGTTTGAGCCAGAAACACAAGTTTCCTCTGAAATGTGAGATCATCTCTACGAGCTCTGTGGATGGAAACCACGCCTACAAACGCCACTACCCGAAAAGCATCTACAGAGAGGAAAAGAGGAGGTTTACGTTGGCAGGAGTCCACAAGCAGAACCAGGCCACTTTCTGCAGATGGAGACAGAATGGAAAGATGGGAAACGTGTGATGAAGGAGGGAGACACGGGTCTGAACATCTGGATCGGATGAGAAGATGCTCTTTTACGTTTCTGCGCTCCGTTCTCTGATGCCACACGAACTCTGTCACCTCAAATATCTGAGGTGTTTGAAGTTTTGTTAAGTTACGACATTCTTCCCCTACAGGCCAAGACAGGAACTACAGGAAGAGTCCGTCCGCTCGTCGCTCCCTGATCCGTCCACGCATACCCAGATATTATGACACTTCCTCTAAAGCGTTTTATGGTCAGAGTTTAATGTTGACCAAAAAACAAAGAAAACTACATTTAGAGGACGGCCGAATCCTGCTTAGGACTACAAATGTTTTCTTCTTCTGTTCTGTTTGACGGCAGTGTCCTCCCTCAGTCTACGAGGACGCAGCGCCACCTACTGGCACTTTATCAACTCCATAAACAAAAACACCTTATTAACGCCGAAAGCGGCTGCTAGAAAAATATAGACTGTTCTTTTAAATGTGGAGCTCTAACTGAGTCTGAAGGGAACAGAAACGGCAGAGAAATTAGGATCTAATCATCACAGGCGTCTTTGTGTGCGAATTTGTGTTTTTTTTGTCTTTTTTTTCTGTGTTTGTCATCGTTTATTGGATCTTTACCCGACAGAGATGTTTTTGTGCTGAAGGAACGGTCGGCGTTCTAAAGCGTTGAGATCAAAACGTCCTTCTGTTGCAGGACAAACTGTCACAATGTTGGCCACGTGGAGGAAGTGACGGAATATTTGTACACGCCCAGACTGATCGGGGGGCCGTTCCTGATCGGGGGGCCGTTCCTGATCGGGGGGGCCGCTCCTGATCGGAGGGCCGCTCCTGATCGGGGGGCCGCTCCTGATCGGGGAGCCGCTACCGATCGGGGAGCCGCTCCTGATCGGGGGGCCGTTCCTGATCGGGGGGGGCCGCTCCTGATCAGGGGGCCGTTCCTGATAGGGGGGCCGCTCCTGATCGGGGGGGCCGCTCCTGATCGGGAGGCCGTTCCTGATCGGGGGGGGCCGCTCCTGATCAGGGGGCCGTTCCTGATAGGGGGGCCGCTCCTGATCGGGGGGGCCGCTCCTGATCGGGGAGCCGCTCCTGATCGGGGGGCCGCTCCTGATCAGGAGACCGTTCCTGATCGGGGGGCCGCTACTGATCGGGGGGCCGCTCCTGATCGGGGGGGCCGCTCCTGACCCCCCCTGAGCCTTACAGGGAGAGACAAGAACTAGCAACATGTTCTTTAGCATATTTCTGTTTTTCTGACATTTGTTTTGTCACATTCTGAACATTCTTGACCTCAATACATCATCCGCTTCAGTGACATTCAGAGGAGTGACAGCCAATCAGTTTTCCTGTCAGGCACATCCAAGCCGACCCGCCGACCTCCTGAGGCGACAGCAGCTCCGTCAGCCGAATGCTGTCAGATCAGCTGCGTCAGCGACTGGCGAGCGCGCAGACGGTTCCCTCTGAGTCGGGTTTCTGTCGTTTCTTTACCTGAATGAGCAGCTTCTGGCTGCTGGCGTCGCTGAGCTCGGCGGTCAGAGAGTGGCGCTGTGAGAAGGGGGCGGAGGGCAGAGACAGGAAGGAGCTCTCATCTTCCCCGTCACTCATCAAGAAGTCCACGGAGCCGGCTGCACCAACACAGGAGGGGCAAACAGAGGAGGGCATGAAGCACGCAGCTGCAGAGACCCGTAAGCAGATTGGAGAGTGATCGGGGAATTAGAGGTAAACAAAGGAGCAGATTCCTTCTCCTCCTGACTAAACCCACATTCCTCCTGAACGCCATGGAAACCAGTTCAGCCAGAAACCGCAGATAACAGCTGCTGACACGTTAACCTGCTCGACCCTCATGGTGTCTGTGCACCACACGCGGGTTCACGTGCACGCGGGTTCACGTGCACGTATGTTTGTGGGGACCGAGTCTTTAAATCCCTTTGGGGTGAAGGTCCTGCCAGATCTCTGTCTGACGGAATCCAGTTCAAGGAAAATCGTTCTGGGACTTGTTGATCCAGTTTGTTTCCCACATCAGTCTTTTCAGAATAAAAGTTTGGCTCCATTTTTTTGTTTTGTTTTATTGACAAAATAAAATATTTTCCTTATTGTTAAAACTTCTGATTTTTTTATATTATTTCCTCCACGAAACTCAAAAAGATTAAATTAAATTTGGAAAATATTTAACTGAAAAAGAATAAAAAACATTAATTATAGAATCAGTTTAGAAAAGTCAGAGAATCTCAAACAATAATTAACATTTTTGTAATTTTACTTTAGTATAGTTACAAACATTCTCATTGAAATAACTAAAAAATGACCATTGGAAAAGCAAAACAATATTTAATGTTTTATGGTGCATTTATGAATAATGGTTCTGAATCACCATGTTTCATTTCTGTGTCCTTCAAAATAAAATCCCCACTTTAAAAAGTCTCTGGATCAGCTGCTTTTCTCGCTCTTCAACAGTTTTTCAGAGGAAAAGACTTCAGAAATGTTCTCACGTTCTCCTTCTCAGAGCAAACGGGCCTCAGGTTCTCCACAAAAGAACCGCAGAACCGAACAAAAGCTCCAGTGTTTGTTCACCTGATCCGTCTCTGCAGAATCCGCCGCTGGATCAGCTGACGGAGACCCCGCCAGCTGGAAACCCCACACCAAACAAACGACGCCGCACACCTTCAGCTCGCCTGTCGGACCCCCCCGCGCGCTCATGTTCAGCTTCCCCTGCCCTCATTCACACGCTCAGGTGTGACTCACCTGCCGCTCCGCCGTCACCACCAGGAATGCAGCTCTGCTGAGCTCCCCCAGCCCCGCCCTCCCACTCACCGTCCAATGAAACGTCCGTCTTCCAGAGCTCCTGCAGGCAGGGGGCGTGGCCAATGTCCCAGGTCTTTCTTGAGCTGAACATGACCGCAGGGCTGAGCAGAGCGCTGGACCGCCGGACCGGCTGCAGACACAGAGGGACACGGGTCAAACTGGACCCTGACAGAGGGACACGGGTCAAACTGGACCCTGACAGCATGTTTAGTACAGAAGCAGCTTCACCACCACCTTCAAGCTCCGCCCTCAATGCAAGACCCTTCAAAGCGGCCTTTTTCCTTAGTTCTAAACGGTCCTGAGGAGGAATTGAACCCGACACGCTATGATGAGAGTAAAACCTGAAGATCCAAACGGTTCTGATGCTCATCAACATAACGGAACATCTGAAGCAAACTCCCTGCTTCCGTCTGGTTCTGATGGTCGCTACGCTGCGGCGAAGAATGTCTGGCTGTCGTTGCCGATGTACCCAGAATCAGAACCAGAACCACTGAAGAAAATGGACCTGAAGGCGGCAGAAAGCGGCGCCGCAAACACCAACCACGACTGAACCGATGGCGCCAGTTTCCACAGTTCAACCACTTCTTCCCTCTGGATACAAATCGGACCGGAACCTTTTCCCGTCCTCCTCTCTCAGTCACTGCAGAACCAATAAGCAATTTTAAATAAAAAATGTAAAAAAAGAAACAAAAAGGACACAGCGGCGACCTGCCAAAGCCTCAAACAGACTCAGCTGAACCCATCAACCAAAATCCACGTTAGTTCTAATGAAACCCTCAAAACAAACAAAGACAACTAAACCGCAGTTCAACCGTCATGTGCTTTTATTTTGAAAAGGCTCCTTTTTTTATTTTGATTTATTTTAGTCAAACTTTTTTTAAGTGGAGGTGAATCGGTGCCGATGCTATCTGTAAACACATCACGTCAAGTTGCTGCGGCGCCAGAGACGATCTGAGCATGTGCAGAGAGACATCCAGACGCTGCAAAATCTATTCCAGGAGGTCAAGCCGTCCCGGTGATCCGGGCCACGCTGAAGACTGCGTTCTAAAAAGTACAACAGAAAGCTGCTGCTATGATTCAGAGTCTCACCAAACCCTTCAGACCAGGGTGATCAAAAACTCCTCAGTGAAAGCCGACCGACCCGTGAACCTGGTTCTGGCCCCGCCCACCGTCTTACCGCTCCACTGCGGCGACTCCTCTCTCCAGGATGGGCGCCATGCTGCCGGTCCAGCCAGCCCTTACTGATCAGCGTTCCCACCCAACCCAGCATGGCCGTCGACCCGGACCACTGACCCACTGCCGAGCCTCCTGCTGGACCCACCTGGGCGGTCAGGTGACCCGTCTGCACACCACCTGATGCAGAGCAGCTGGTCAGGATGAAGCACCTGAACATAAGCTGCTAATCCGGAGAGCAGATGGACTTAACCCTTCAGTGACCCAACAACCAGCCAGTCCGTAATGACTC